>CM055125.1:140628240-141008240 GCA_029206835.1 Rana muscosa | reverse complement strand
TATACCCTCAGCCTGCACGAAGCAGCTCAGTTCGTCAAAAGCAGTAAAAACATAAAAAAGAAGAAGGGGTGGGTGCTGTGTCCGCCCAGGAACTCGGAGAAAAGGATTTTACGGCGAGTATAAAAATCCTATTTTCTCTTTCGTTCATGGACGGACACAGCCTTAATCTTGACAAAGTGGGACGTCCCAAAGCAGTGTCAAAAAACGAGGGGTGGGAACAGCATTTAAACAACTTCACCCCAAAACAAAACAGAGCTCCTCAACGGAGGAGTTGTAACTCTAAACAGCCGCCTGCAAAATTTTGCGGCCGAAGAAGCACTCACATCAACTTGTAAAGTTTAGTGAAAGCGTGAATGGACGACCAGGTCGTCGCTTACACACCTGAGAAACAGACGCTTGATGTCAGAAAGCCCAAGAGGCACCTCTTGCCCTGCTCGAATGCGCCGTGACAGGAAAGGGGGGCGCCTGACCCTGTATGGCATAAGCCTGATCACGATCTGTCGGATCCACCTCGGAATGGTGGCCGACGAGACCGCTGGGCCGTTCTTGGGGCCAGCCACAGTAACAAACAGTGAATCTGAACTCCGGAACTGAGCAGTAACAGACAAGTATACTCTCAGAGCTCGGACAACGTCCAAGGAATGCAACGTCGTCTCCTTAGGATTCGATGGATGAGGACACAAAGATGGCAGTACAACGTCTTCCTTGAGATGGAAGGTCGAAACGACCTTAGGAAGAAAAGAAAGGCTGCGGATGCAGAACCACCTTATCCTTGTGGAAGATCAGATAGGGAGCCTTGCATGACAAGGCTGCCAGCTCAAAAACCCATCTTAACTGACAACAGTCACCAAAAGGACCACTTTCTGAGAAAGTGTCAACAAGGGAATCTCCCTGAGGTTCTCAAACGGTGGTTTCTGAAGCACCAAGAGGCCATGCCGTTAAAGCCAGCGACTAAGCAGGATGCCGCACCCCCTGTTCAAACGTTTTCACTAGAGAGTGAGCCAACAGAGGTCGTTGGAAAAAAAAAAAAAAAAAAAGAGCCAGGGCAGATATCTGCTCCTTAATTGTACTTAAAGAAAAAAATTTGGTCCGCCCCACGCTGTAAGACTAGCAGGACTCTGGAACCAAATAAGTACGCAGATGCCACCTCATTTCCTCACAAATGGATATGTAGGTCTTCCAAGTGCTATGGTAAATCTTCCTAGAGGATGATTTCCGAGCACTCCTCATGGTAGAGATCACCGAGTCTGACAGGCCCCGGTCTCTTAACACCTGGCTCTCAATAGCCATGTCGTTAAAGCCAGTGACTGTAAAACAGGATGGCGTATGGGACCTTGCGACAGCAGGTAATTTCTTAGCGGTAGACGCCAAGAGGCGTTTACTATCAGACGCACTAGATCAGTGTACCAAGGACACCGAGGCTAATCCGGAGCAATAGGGATCATTGGAATCCGCTCTGCCTCCAGTCTGCGAAGCAGATGAGGAAGGCGCTTCAGAGGAGGGAAAGCATAGATTAGCCAGTACTGACTCCACATTGCCACCAACGCATCTGTCGCGTCTGCCCATGGGTCTCTTGACCTGGCCACAAACCTCAAAACCTTCCAATTGAGTCGAGAAGCCAGGAGATCTACATCTGGCCTACCCTCTTGGCAAAGGAGCTGAAACACCTCCGGGTGTAGAGACCAGTCTCATTGGTCGAGCATCTGGCGACTCCGCCTGCCAGTTTCCCACGCCCAGAATGTATACGACCGACAGGGCCGGTGCGCTCCTTTCTGTCCACCTTAGGATGTTTGTGACTTTCGACGCTGCAGCTGAGCTACCATGTTGAGAGGCACAGCTTGATCGCCCGGAGTTCCATGACATCGATCGGCAAGTAAAAAGGAAGGAACGACTTCCCAGACAGAAGTGTCGGTGATGTCAGTTACCAACTAAGGAGGTCCTAACTAGGTGGCTCACCCGGATTTGACAAACCAGGAATGAAAGGCACTTGTCCCTTCTGGACAGAATTATCTTCTGTAGCACTCGCGTGTGAAATTGCGCATATGGTACCGCCTCGAAGGAGGCTACCATGAGGCCCAGGACTCGCCTGCAAATGCAGTGTGACGACCATCTTGGGGATGTCAACTTCCGCACAGCAGCCCCAAGGATCTGCAACTTTCCCATAGGGAGAAAGACTTTCGCCTCTGAGTAGTCCAAAATCAACCCCAGGAGTGGAGTCAGTACCAATACTGACTTCTGAGTGTTCAGCACCCAACCAAGTATCGGAGGGTCTGACAGGTTATAGACAAGCTCACCTCTAATTCTGAGCTTGAAGTGGCCTTCAGAAGAATATCGTCCAAGTAGCCCACGATAGCGATGCCACAATGTCTTGGTAGGGCCAGAATCAGGGCGAGCACCTTGGTGAACACCCTCGGTGCTGATGCCAGGCCAAGGGGGGAGCCACAAATTGGTAATGGTCTTCCCCAGCCGCAAAGCGCAGACATCTGATGCCTGGTGCATATGGGGACCTGCAAGTATGCGTCCTTGCCAAAAAATCCCCCGGATGGAGGGCAGCGACAACAGAGCGAACCAACTCCCTCCGGAATCTTTGTAACTTCAAAAAAGGAATTGAGGGCCCTGAGATCCAAGATTGGACGAACCCCCTCCTCCTTGGTACTACGAACACATTTGAGTAAAACCCCTGAAACCATTCTTGTACTGAAACAGGAATTATCACACCGCATATCAGCAGGTCTTGAACCGCCCCATATAGGGCATCCCGACAAGGCGGCTAGAGGTTGGAGTGAAAAAAAAAGAATCTGTTCGGAGGGCAAGAGAGAACCTATCTTGTACCCTGAGGAAACAACTTCGCAAACCCACCGGTCGGGGATCTGAGAAGTCCACCAGGTCGCAAATTCGCAAAGACGCCCCCCTAACCAAGAGATAGGTGGGGACAGACCTTTATGCGGACATAGATTTGTTCGTAGGCTTGTTAAGCTTGCGAAACCAGGGACGCTTCTTTTCCTAAGTAGGCGCTTTATCGGCCTGGGATAGTTTACTTGCCGCATTAGGCGGCCAAAAAAACGCTTGTGCGCGGTGAAGGAGGGCCCTTGCCACGGCGTGGCTCCTTACCTTTTTTTGGATTGTGGGAGCAGCATGCTCTTACCTCCTGTGGCATATTTAATAATGTCATCCAGGGATGCTCCAAAAAGCCTGTCGCCCTTAAAGGGTAATCCATCAGGGCCTTCTTGGAAGATTGGTCCGCCGACCAACCTTTAACCAGAGCAGACGGCGTAACACCACTGCATAGCTTGAGGCTCTGGACAGCAGAGGAATAGTGTCCAAGGCTGATTTGCAGACAATTTTGAGGCCCTGTATCAACTGGTCGGCCATAGCCACCTCGTCCGGAGGGAGCCTCATGTGCCTTAAACCCATGGAGCAGCATTTTTTGCCCCTTCAATGAGTGTCTGAGACACCAGGGCCCTAACCGTCGGGCGCACAGCCGAGCCGTATAGGTAGCGGATGACCGCTTCAGCCTTCCTGTCCGCAGGGTCCTTGAAAGCAGGAGCCCCTTCCACTGGAATTGTGGCTACCCTATTAATCTGGACACCTGAGGGTCCACTATCGGAGGAGAGGTCCATCTTTTCAGGAAACTCTCCTCAAAAGGGTAACGCATCGCCAAACTTTTTTGGGAACCAAAAACCTTTTGTGGTTTGTCCCGCTCCTTGTATAAAAGCTTGTCTAGGCAAGACGCACAAAGGACACCTTAGCAGTGGGGGGGTCGGCTTTACGGAACCCGAAATGGACCGACGCCTCTGGCGTTTCTGCAGGCTCCTCTATCTTTAGAGTATCCCACACTGCGGTGATAATGTCACCTATCAGAGCCTTTATCGCATGGTGACCCAGACCCGGAGTCATCCTCACTGTCCGACCGGTCACAGTACTGCATCCTCTGATGTGTCAGAACCAGGGCCATGAGCTCTAGCTGGGCCCGGCTCTGCATCAGAGTTGTCCTCCAGAAGATGGCGGGGGGAGGGGGAACTTTACCCCCCATGCCGCTTCCAACTTGGCAACAAACCAGGACGCAGACACAGCGGGTGCAGAAGCACCAGATGCCAATTCAGGTGTATCTGGGGGAGAAGAGTCTGCTTCTGATGCCATGCTGACCCACGCACCTGACACAAGGACTCCAGTCAAGGTACCAACAGCCCACCCTCCTAGCTGCGACAGACGAGGGGTCCCCCCCAGAGGGCTCACCACCCTTGAACAGTAGTACGGCTGCCGTTCCGCTTCCTAGTAGAGCGGTTACCTTGTCAGCTATGTCAGTCTGACCACTCTGCAGCGTGTGTCTGTAGGCTTGCACCGTTTGAATGCTATTTGATCGGCGTGGACCGTGAGAAAATGGCAGCCAAGCGGCAGATAGAGACCAAAAATGCCGCGGGCCACAAGAACATGGCCGCCGAGCGGCACACAGCGTGATCATAAGAAAAATGGCCGCCGAGCGGCCAAACACAGCGCGGACCACAGAAACATGGCCGCCGAGCGCAAATAGGGGCCAAACACAGCATGGATCACAAGAAAAATGCCCGCCGAGCGGCAGCTAGAGGCCAAACACAGCGCGGACCACAAAAAACCATGCCCGCCAGCGCTGAAGAGGCCAAACACAGCATAGATCACCAGCAAAATGGTCGCCGACAGCATGGAGCAGAACACACAGGTAAGAAAACCCTTCTTTCATGGCAGCTCATCACATATATCTAGCGGACGCACATGCAGAGTTCCCACAAAGGTGGAGCCCCCCCCAGGTGAACCCCCGCCCCAGCAGCCAGCCTAGCTCAGAGAGCCTAGGGAGGAGGGAGGGAAGGGAGGGAGGGAGGGATAGAACCCCTTACTCACCTCTCCAGGAAAGTCCAGCTCTGTCTTCCTGCCGAAGCAGGGGATTACTACTTACCCTTCCTGCGTGGATTGTGCTGGAAGCATCCCAGACAGACCACCTTCCGCATGGTGACGGAGGTGACTGTCGGCTCGGCTGTGGCACTCTGCCCTATAGACCGGTCCTATGCATGCCTTGGAGTGTATAGCTCACCGGCGACGGGTATGTCGTGGATGACCCAGCGCGTAGCTACGGTCGGCACATGCTCGATGGCCCGAAACTGGGGAGACTACAAGTCGGCAGTTGATCGAAGATCACAGGAACAAAAATACAATTTCAATCTGGAATAAAAACCTCCAGGCCTATGGGCCCGAAGGGAGCCATGTCGTCTCCTTAGCTAGGCAGAAAAAAACTGAGCTGCTTAGTGCAGGCTGAGGGGATATAGCCAGTAGGACGGCCCCCTGGGCGGGGCTGTTCAGCTTTGAAGTTGTTAACACATTCTGCCTAGTCACTCCTGAAGGAAGGCCAATACCCACTTTGTCAAGATTCCGTCCATGAACGAAAGAGAAAAACAAAATAATATTTCTTAAGGCGGTTTGCAGTAAGGCATGATGCCAAAAAAAAAAAAAACACCTAGATACTGAATTTACATACACTAAGACAGTATTAGTATTTTCTTTTTATGCATCAGTACAGTATTTGATAAAGCCCAAGTGAAAAAAAAACTAAAAAAAAAAAAAAAAAAAAAAAAACTTTTGGGTAACCAATATTATGGACGAGAAGAATTTCAGAGCACTTATGCTATAAGCAGCAAATGTGTACCCATCCATTTATCCAAAGGGAAGAATTTGACCTTCAATACTCGGATGTTCCTAAAAAGCCAAAAAAGTGATTACACAACACATTTGTCCCAAATGAAGAATAGTGTAGTTCTTGTATTGTGGCTTTGAATGGAATGGTTGCCTGCCAAATCAACACTCAAAAAAAAAAAGGAAGGAAGGAAGGAAGGAAGGAAGGAAGGAAGGAAGGAAGGAAGGAAGGAAGGAAGGAAGGAAGGAAGGAAGGAAGGAAGGAAGGGAAAAAAAAAAAAAAAAAAAAAAAAACACATGCAAGATGTTGCAGCATGGTTGTATGGTGGTTGGTAATGGTGGTTTTAACTTACCGGCTCCTCACCTTTGAAGTACAGTTTATAGTTTGTGACAAATAGCCTCCCTTTTACTGGACCATTAAATGGACACATGTAAATTACATCTTTATCTGTTAAAAAGAAAAAAAAAAAACACAGTACATGTAACCTGAATCAGAAGATACAGTACATCAGAGGTGATTATGGATTTGGTTTAAACCAATGATGCAGAAGGTACATCACTAACATGCTTCTTCCAGTGACAGAACATCAAAGAAACACCATATGTAAATTAAACCTTACATAGAAATCCCCTGTCCCTTGGGCTTCCATGGCCCATCTTTAAAAAAAAAAAAAAAAAAAAAAACTCTCAAGATACACAGAAAATAGCAACATTAAACTGTAGTTGCTCCCCTATACAATCCAGACTTCATATGTATTTACATCTTCTAAGGACGATGTGATTAGAAGGGGTGTGTGTGACTCCGTGTTCATCATATTTTATTAGGGTGAGGTTTTAGGTATGGGACCTGTGTGAATGAGCACACCATCAAGGAATTGGTCTTTATTTTTGTGGATTTACCATATTGTACACATACTCTTGTAAAGTTTTCTCCCAGAGAGGATCTTTGATGTTTTTTGTTATTAACTGTGCTTTAAATAGTTGAATTACCAAAGAAAAGAGGTTGATCTTACATTAGGTAATAAACATACATAAATTAAAGTGGTTGTAAACCTCAGACATAAAAGCATATCCCTCTATAGTGTGTACTTGTCTCAATGCAGAGCACCAAGTGTAATTTCTGTCTGCTGCTTCCTTCCCCTGCTATCTGCATGAGTCACTTCTGACACCAAGAGAAAAATGGTGACAGGGGGAGGGACCTCCAACTGATTGACAGTCCTCAGCTCTGTTCCTGTGTGCTGTGTGAGGGGGATGTGTCCCTTCCCTCCAATCCACTCTCAGAGCTCCACTCAACAAGAGTGTAAGTTCAACTTTCCGGCCCCCCCGCAACTAAATTTTTTCAGCTGAACTTGCACAGCTTCACTCCCGCAGCCCAATGTGAACCTGGGCTAAAGCGGAGTTCCGGACTTTTTTTTTTTTTAAAGTCAGCAGCTTCAAGTACTGTAGCTGCTGGCTTTTAATAAAGGCACTTACCTGTCCAGGGAACCCGCGTTGTCGGCCCCCTAAAGCTGATTCGTCCACCGGCTCGGGTGCAGGCACCACCATTACAACTAAGGGAGGCCGATTTCCTATCGTGAGTCACATGGTGCTTTGTGAATGGCCACCTCCTCTTTTGGGACACACAGGTCCCAGAAGGCAGCAAGGGAGAAGGAGGAGGGCTCGCTACAGAAGAGGACATGACGTACTTCGCCGCAGCAGGGCTAGAACGGAAGTACACTTTATTTTTTTTCTACCTTTTTAGAAGTACAAATAAAAAAAAGTTAGATAATATATTTATTATATATCTCTTTAGTTTAAGACCACCCCTGCCTTTCGCCACTTCGCCCAGAACACTATTACAATTACAAATGTTTCTCATGTTTATTTATTTTGTTTGTACTGGTAAACAGCTAAGCCCTGTACACACGATCAGTTTTACCGGTGGTAAAAAGTCTGACGGGAAAACCGGGAACCTGCTTGGTAGCTCCCCCCCCCCCTCCCTACACACGGCCGGGTTTCCCGACAGGAAAACTGCCATGAGAGCTTTGGTCGGGAAACCCGGCCGTGTGCATGCTCCACCACAGGTTTTCACCATAGGAAAACTGCCGGCTTAAAAACCGACGGGAATCCCGGAGGTTTTCCTGTCGGGAAAACTGCCATGGAACATACACACGGCCGGGATTCCCGGCCAAAAGCTCTCATGGCAGTTTTCCTGCTGGGAAAACCGGTTGTGTGTACAGGCAGGGTTCATACACATTTTTACCAATGAAATTCCATGACTTTTCCATGACTTTTCCATGACTTCACGTATAAATATTCATGACCTTATGTTTCATGAAATGTCTATGTATACATGTTAAATAAGAAGAAAATCCATGTCACACCCAGCATATTTTTACTAATATAAATTAGGGCTGTTACTGATTAAAATTTATATGTTCGATTAATCGTTTTTTCTTTTAAAATCGATTAAACGACTAATTTTGATTAATTAATTATAACGCACGCACAGATCCAACTACTTTAGCTGATCTCCTTGCATTGCAACTCTGCATTAGTCAGTGGTAAATGTGGTATACACTATATACAATCACCCGACACTAGTTAGTTTCCACAATCCATGACTTAACTTCACAGTTCACACAAATAAAAATTCAAACTGTAGTACTGACGTCAGTACAGTACAGACACCCCCAGTGCAGACCTCCCAGTACAGACACCCCCAGTAGTACAGCCACCCCCAGTGCAGACCTCTCAGTACAGACACCCCCAGTGCAGACCTCCCAGTACAGACACCCCCAGTGCAGACCTCCCCAGTAGTACAGACACCCCCAGTAGTACAGACACCCCCAGTGCAGACCTCCCAGTGCAGACACCCCCAGTACAGACCTCCCAGTACAGACACCCCCAGTGCAGACCTCCCAGTGCAGACCTCCCAGTGCAGACCTCCCAGTACAGACCTCCCAGTACAGACACCCCCAGTAGTACAGCCACCCCCAGTACAGACCTCCCAGTACAGACCTCCCTGTACAGACACCCCCAGTGCAGACACCCCCAGTACAGACCTCCCAGTGCAGACACCCCCAGTAGTACAGCCACCCCCAGTACAGACCTCCCAGTACAGACACCCCCAGTGCAGACACCCCCAGTACAGACCTCCCAGTGCAGACACCCCCAGTAGTACAGCCACCCCCAGTGCAGACACCCCCAGTAGTACAGCCACCCCCAGTGCAGACCTACCAGTGCAGACACCCCCAGTAGTACAGCCACCCCCAGTAGTACAGCCACCCCCAGTAGTACAGCCACCCCCAGTAGTACAGCCACCCCCAGTGCAGACACCCCCAGTACAGCCACCCCCAGTACAGCCACCCCCAGTACAGCCACCCCCAGTACAGCCACCCCCAGTACAGCCACCCTCAGTACAGCCACCCTCAGTACAGCCACCCTCAGTACAGCCACCCTCAGTGCAGACACCCTCAGTGCAGACACCCTCAGTACAGACACCCTCAGTACAGACCTCCCAGTACAGACACCCCCAGTAGTACAGCCACCCCCAGTGCAGACACCCCCAGTGCAGACCTCTCAGTACAGACCTCCAAGTACAGACACCCCCCAGTAATGCAGGCACCCCCCCACCCCTTACAGACCTCAGAACAGCAATACACGGCGCAGTGTGTGTCCCTCCAGTTCCTGCTGACGTCAGCGTGCCGCTAAGCCAATAGGCTGCCGCCGGGTGTACCAAGATGGCCGCGGCTCCGGAGATAGGCCGAAGCCGCGGCCTTTCCTAATGGCCGAGGCCCCGGAGCGCTCCGGGGATCGCGCCGTGTGCCGATCCGAACAGGATGACCTGTTCGGATCACGGATCGCTTACGATCCGTTGCACGACTAGTAGTGACTAAAATATTCCATGACTTTTCCAAAACTTAGTGGATTCAGTCATTTTCCAAAACTTTTCCAGGCCTGGAAAGTGCCATGTCAAAATCCCATGACTTTTCCAGGAATTTAATGACCGTACGAACCCTGTACAGGGCTTAATTCTTTTTTTTTATTTTATTTTTAAACAAGCATGGTATACTTACCTGCTCTGTGCAATGGTTTTGCACAGAGCAGCCCCAGTCCTCTTCTTCTAGTGGTCCCCCTCTGGGGCTCTTGCCCCCCCGCCCACTTGCTTTGGCTCAATCTTAAACTGGCCTCTGTAACTCCATTGGTACACACAGTGGCCCTGCCCCGCACTCTCTCCTTATAGTATGTGATTGAGAGCAGCAGAAGCCAATGGCTCCCTTCAAGGGAGGGAGGTAGGGAGTGACAGAGACACATACACACTGCTCTTCGGCACAACACAAGATTGAGATTGGGCTCAGATAAGTATTTAAGAGAGGCTGCAAGAGAGCTGAACACAAGTGTTTTTACCTTAATGCAGAAAATGCATTAAGGTAAAAAAAAACTTCTGCCTTTACAACCAATTTAGGCAGTGGAACATGTTATGGTCTCCTGATGATGAAGGTTAGCACTTCTTTCTATTGAATTGTTGATAATGTATGTATGTAAAAGATGCATGAAGACACACACCACTAGCAGCATTTGGCCTTTCAGAAGTTCCATCTTCTGTTGGAAAATCTCTTCTAGTCAGTCACATGAAAGCAAAAAGCCTGCCAGGCAAGGTGATCTCCCAAAAATGCTACATATCCGACAGGATTAGAGTGTTTCCAATTGATTCAGATGATGCAAAGATCATTAACGGAATAGATAGGAATAAAAGACTGGTATACACTAAAAAGAAAAGGAGTAGGCATGAAAAGCATGAACTGGCTCAATATGCCTCACTAAATGACAGTGGCTGGTAGACTTATTTGGCAAAGGACATTTTGACCAAATTTCAGGATTAGTGACAGAGGTATGATACATGAAACACCTTTAAACACCCACAAAACATTTCCAGAGAATTTACATGTATAGCTGGCCGTACACGCTAGTTTACTCCATTCACAAACTATGCGGAAGGAGGAATCCCTGTGGCGGGTCATGGTATTTTGACAGCGTCCCCAGCCGTTGTCCGAATACACTGCTCGGCGGCTACAGCCACTGATTAACCACTTCTCATCCCGCATATTGTCCTATGATGTCTGCAAGGTGGTCCTCTCATCCCGTTCAGGCGTCCTATGACTTTCTTGGCTTTCCACTGGCATAGGGGGCGCGCACGCCGCGTCACAAGGAGCCGATGCGTGTGCCCGGTGGCTGATGTCCCCCGGGGCACACGTGATCGCTCATGACAGAGCAGGAATGTGGATCTGTGAGTGTAAACACACAGATCCACGTCCTGTCAGGGGAGAGGAGACCGATCGTGTGTTCAAAGTATATAGGAAGACCGATCAGTCTCATCCCCCCCAAAGTTAGAACACACCTAGGTAACAGTTAACCCCTTCCCTGCCAGTGACATTTATACAGTAATCAGTGGCTATTTATAGCACTGATCGCTGTATAAATGTCAATGGTTTAAAAAAAAAAAAAAAGCGTCCGATCTGTCTGCCGCAATGTCACAGTCACGATAAAAATCGCCATTACTAGTAAAAAAAAAAAAAATTCTATAAATCAAACGACACATTTTGTAGACACTATAACTTTTGCGCAAACCAATAAATATACACTTATTGCAATTTTTTTTACCAAAAATATGTAGAAGAAAATATATCGGCCTAAACTGAGGAAACAATTTGTTTTTTTTTAAATAAATTTGGGATATTTATTATAGCAAAAAATAAAAAATGGTGTTGAGCTAATCAAATACCACCAAAAGAAAGCTCTATTTGTGTGGAACAAATTTATCAAAATAACATTTGGATACAGTGTTGCATGACCGCGCAATTGTCATTCAAAATGTTACAGCGCTGAAAGCTGAAAATTGGCCTGGGCAGGAAGGGGGTAAAAGTGCCCTGTATTGAAGTGGTTAAGGAGAGAGTTTTCCAACATGTCCCTTCCACAAAAGTCAACCAAACGATCAACTTCGGTTCAGTGTTCATTTTGATGTCAAATTTCGATTCAGTTTTAGTCGTATTCTTTTGACTAAAATGCCGTTTTATTTGTATTTTAGTCGACTAAAATCAAATGGGTTTAGTTAAATTGTAATGCATTAAGAATTTTTCTAAAATTGCCAAACCCATTATATACTCCTGGTGTAAAAATCTAACAACATGTTATTATTTATGGTATTAGGGTTTGAACATGCACTACAAAACACAGAATCAAACATTTGTGATATATAACGTCATTATGGCCCCATGCACACAGGGCGTTTTTGCAGCTCCTAACAGCAGCGTTAGACGTTTTTTTTTACAGCTGCAAAACGCCCATCCATGTTATTCTATTGTGTCATGCACACACAGAGCTTTTATGAGCTCCAAGTGGCATAGGCGTTTTCCAGCTGCAAAAAAAACCCAATTCCAGTGCGTTCTGGAGCTCCAGGTTTGAGCTGCAAAAACGCCCAACGCGCAAAAACGCGCAAAAACGCCGCGATTTGCGTTTTTAAACTCCAGGATTTTTTATTTTTTTTTAAAAAAGGTCAAAAAATGTTTACAAAACATGGACAGGCGTTTTTAAGCTGTAAAAAACGTGGCTGTAAAAAACGCCCTGTGTGCATGGGGCCTATAAATAAAACCAAAGTTTCATAAACAAACATACTGCTTTTTGACAAAAGTGCAACTTTAAAATATATAAAAAACAAACAAAAAAAACAAAAAAACACACCTATAAACTCTATTCACTGTAATGCCATTGCACAAATTACAAGCATTAAATATTAAGAAAAAAAAAGCCTTTTTCTTAATTTCTTTCAGCAGCTTAGTAGATGCCCCCTAATTTTTTGGGGTAGTGCAGTATTCATTTTGCCGAAAATTTTTGGTTTCGTTTTAATCATAGCCTTTCGATTAAAATGCCGTTTTAGTTGGCTAAAATAGTGTTAATTTAGTAGAAGAAAATATTTTCGTCGACCAAATAAACACTGCTCCTGTCGAGCAGAGATGGCCACACACGGATCGAAATTCATGTGGTCCCTGCTGAACCGACCACATTTCAATCAGTGCATGGCCAATGAAGCCTCACTAAAATGAACTGACTGCAGAAGATTGCAACGCAAAAACATCAGTAAAATTGCGTACTCAGCTAAAAGTGAAATTTGTAATTAGTAAGCAGTACACAATTACGGTACATTGCCTCATCTACAAAAAAAAAATAATTATACTAACTTAGGTTAGTTTAAAGCTACTAAAACAATTACAAATGTCATGTGAAACTGAATGCCAACTACTCCGGTAAAATAG
Organism: Rana muscosa; assembly: GCA_029206835.1. Taxonomy (NCBI): domain Eukaryota; kingdom Metazoa; phylum Chordata; class Amphibia; order Anura; family Ranidae; genus Rana; species Rana muscosa. The sequence goes on along the minus strand of CM055125.1, from coordinate 140,995,287 downwards.
ATTATTGTCCTACAATCTTGCTAGGATGCTTTCTTTGCTGGACAAAAATGCAGACAAGTAGCCTAGGCTGGACTGAATTACAAGAAAACACACAGACAAGAAAAGCACAGCAACTACGGTTATTATATAACAAATATATTTCATATATAAATTCATGCATACATGGGCTTTTTGCACAAACTCACCTGTCACAAGTGCTTCTCCGGGCAGAAGGGGGATTTCATCATTGGGCTCTTGGTTTAAACCATCTCTTGGCTGCAGCATGAAAAAAAGAAAAAAAAAAAAAAAAATAGGATTTTTGTACTCACCGTAAAATCAGTTTCTCTGACGTCCATGGACTGACACAGCTCTCATACTGTTTACGTGTGGGTATATGTCCCTGCTTGCTTGCAGGAGAAGATCTAAGCAGAATGTTAGATGTTAGAAACATACATTCTAGAACAAAACCAGAGCTGAACAGCCCTGCCCAGGGGGGCGGTCCCTCCGATCATAACCCTCCTACCTGCAGCCAGCAGCCTCAGTTCGTAACAAGCAGTACAAACCTTAAAAGAAGGGTGGGTGCTGTGTCAGTTCATGGACATCAGAGAAACAGATTTTACGGTGAGTACAAAAATCCTATTTTCTCTTATCGTCCATGGACTGACACAGCTCTAATACTGTTTACATGTGGGACGTCCCAAAGCAGTATAAGAAAAGGGTGGGAGCAAATAGTAAAGGAAACAACCAAAACTTCACTCCAAACCAGCAGAGCTCCTCAACGGAGGAGCTGCAACATTAAACAGCGGCCTGCAACACTTTGCGGCCGAAGGAAGCATCCGCAGATGCAGCCACATCAACCTTATAGAATTTTGAAAAAGGCATGAACGGACGACCAGGTCGCCGCCTTGCACACTTGTGCAACCGACGCTTGATGCCGGAAAGCCCAGAAAGCACCAATTGCCCTGGTGGAATGCGCCGTAACCGGAAAGGGAGGCGCCCGCCCCTTATACAGGCCTATGCCATTAACAGCCTGTCTGATCCACCAGAAATGGTGGCAGACAACACCGCTCGGCCCTGTTTCGGACCAGAGACAGACACAACTAGTGAGTCTTAGCACGTACCACATCCAATGTGTGAAGCGCAAACCCTCTGGGATGCGATGGGTGAGGACACAAGGACGGGAGGACAATGTCCACATGTAGGTGAAAAGCAGAGACCACCTTTGGCAAAAGGAAGGTCGCGGACGCAACACCGCCTTATCCTTATGGATGACCAAATAGGGCGACTTGCAGGACAAGGCCGCCAACTCAGACACCAGTCTGACAGAAGTAATGGCCACTAAGAAGGCCACCTTCGGAGACAAGGTCAAGAGGGGAATATCTCCGATATTTTCAAAGTGAGGTTCCTGGAGAACCGAGAGCACCAAGTTCAAATCCCAAAGAGGGAGTGGAGGTTTAAACAGGAGGGAGCACATGGCGAAGCCCCTGCACAAAAGGTGCTAACCAAGAAATGACCCACTAGCGGTCGCTGAAAGAAGACGGTCAAGGCCGAAATCTGACCCCTATGGTACTCAAAGCAAGCATTTGGGTCACGCCACGCTGCAAGGACCGCAGGATACTGGGGACGGAATATGTCTGTGGACGCTAGTCCAGCTCTTCGCACATAGCGATGTAAGCTTCCCAGGTACGGCGATATAGCTTTCTAGAGGAAGACTTCCGTGCCCTTAAGGATGGTCGAAATGACCGAATCCGAGAGACCTCAGACTCTCAGCACCTGGCTTGCCATAGCTATGCCGTTAAAGCCAGAGACAGTAAAACAGGACCTTGAGACAGAAGGTCTTCCCTCATTGGCAACCGCCAAGGAACGTTCGCGATGGGACGTACCAGATCAGCGTACCAATGACGCCGAGGCCCATGCGGCGCAAAGAGGATCACCGGAATCCCCTCGGCCACAACCCTGCGCAGCAGGCGAGGAAACAGCTGCAGCGGAGAATAAACAGATATCAGGTGATAATAACCCCATGGGGCCACCAACGGATCCGAGGCATCCGCCCAAGGATCCCTGGACCTGGCCACAAACCTCAACACCTTACGATTGAGTCGAGAGGCCATCAGGTCCACATCCGGCATGCCCCACCGCCGGCACAGAATTTGAAAAAACCTCCGGGTGTAAGGACCACTCTCCCTGGTCCAGCGTCTGGCGACTCCGATAGTCCGCCTGCCAATTGTCTACGCTCAAATGCAGACGGCCGACAGAGATCACGAGGAGAGGCACAGTCTGATTGCCTGCATTTCCAGAACAATCGATCAGTAAACGGGCTTCGTCTGGAGTCCAAAGCCCTTGGGCTGACAGGACTCCCCAGACTCCACCCCAGCCCGTCAGAATGGAGTCCGTCATGAACACCTCAGACAGGATGGGGAGGAACGACTTCCCGGACCGAAGAGCCGGAAACCCCAACCACCACGCCAGGGACGCCCTGATTGGGTGACTCATCTGGATCTGAAGATCCAAGGACAACGGGGATTTGTCCCAAGTGGACAGGATCTCTTACTGTAATGCCTGTGTGTGTGATTGGGCATACGGAACAGCCTCGAATGAGGCCCCCACGAGTCCCAGGACTCTCATGCAAAAAACGGGATGACGGCCATTTTCGGGACGTCAGGACCCGCACTACAGACTGAAATGTCAGTAAATTCTTCAGGGTAGGAATACGTACGCCTCCAAGGAGTCCAGGATCAGACCGAGATACTCCGAATGCTGAGCCGGGACCAGGACCGACTTCTGAATGTTCAGGAGCCACCCGAAGTCCCTAAGGGTCCGACTGACGATAGTCACACTTCTAATTCTGAGCCATTGTCTGCTCTTAGAAGAAGATCGTCCAGATAGCCCACGATAGCAATGACTCGCTGTCTCAGCAAAGCTAGAACCGGAGCAAGCACCTTGGTAAAACACCTTTGGTGCCAAGGCTAGGCCAAAGGGAAGAGCCACAAATTGATAGTGGACTTCGCCGATCGCAAGCGCAGAAACTACTGGTGACTTGCGCAGATCGGAACATGCAAGTAGGCGTCCTTGATGTCCAAGGATGCCAGAAAATCCCCTTGATGGAGTGTAGCGAACACCGTGCGAATGAATTCCATGCGGAACTTTTGCACCATTACCAAGGCATTCAGGCCTTGAGGCCCAGGATTGGCCGAACCTCGTCCCTTTTTTGGGACTACAAACAGATTCGAGTAGAAACCCTGAAACCTCTCCTGTGACGGAACCGAGATTTGAGGGAAAGTATCTGTCTGGGGGCCAGGAACGGAACTCTATCCTGTATCCTGAGGTGACCACCTTGCACACCCACCGGTCGGAGATCCGGGAGGTCCACCGAACCGTGAACCTGCAAGGACGTCCCCTCACCCGAGTCAGGCAAGGGCAAGACTTCATGCGGCGGCGGCTTGGGAGGCTTACGCACCCAGGGACGCTCATATCCCCCAGCCGAACTTTTCTCAGTCTGGGCGGGCTTACCCGTGGATTCTGACCGACGAAAAAACTCCTTTGCCGGAAAGGAAGGGCCCGGCCTACGGTGGGGCTCTTTTTCCTTAAAGTGGTTGTAAACCCACTTTCTAAACAAACACCTACAGGTAAGCCTAGATTAAGGCTTACCTGTAGAGGTGCATGAAATATCTCCTTAACCTACACGGTTAAGGAGATATTTGCATTTAAATGCGGCGGTGGTGACATCACGCGCATGGGGTTAATCACAAATTCGGCTAGGTCGCAGTATTCGACGACGTAGCCGAATTCGACGGGTCATGCGCGCATGCGCACAGTCACGTCTTCGCCGCTAGGGCCAATCACAGCGCCGGAGCGGCGCTGTGATTGGCTGGTGCGGCGATACCCGGAACTAACATTCTGGCTATCGCCGCAGCGATGGATGCGTCTAGATGGAGGGACGCGGACTGCTTCGGGGGCCCCGATCTAAGGTAAGTGGTACATAATGAGCTAATATGCTAGTCATACTAGCTCATTATGCCTTTCTCTTGCAGGTGGAAAAAAAAAAAAAAGTGGGTTTACAACCACTGTAACAGACTGAGGAAGGAAGGTGCTCTTACCCCGTGACATCCACAATAATGTCATCCAGGGCGGCACTAAACAGTCTACCGCCCTTAAAAGGCAAGTCAGCCAGGAGCTATTTGGAAGCTAGGTCGGCCGACCAGCATTTCAGCCAGATAAAGCGATGCAGCACCACAGCATAGATAGAGGCCCCAGATATTAAAGGGGCCGCATCCAAAGTGGCATCGCACACAGAGACTAAACCCTGCGCAAGTTGGTGAGCCAGGGAAATGGTCTCAGGAGGGAGATTATGCTCCTGTACTGTCTGGTGCAAAATCTTTGCCCATCCTGTGAGTGTCTTGAGACACAAGTGTCGCCGCCACTATAGGGCGTAAGGCAGACCCCAATAAAGGTAAACATAGTTCTACTCACCACTTCTGACCTCCTGTCAGTGGGATCCTTAAATGCAGGAGTCCCTTCCATTGGGAGCGTGGTAGCCTTATTCAAACTGGGGGGGGGGGGGGTCGACCACTGGGGGGAGAGCCCACTTCTTAACCAGGTCCTCCTCAAAAGGGGTACCTCATGGCTAGGCGCCGCGGGACCGTCATAGTCTTCTGCGGCTTATCCCAGACTTGGTCAATGAATGTATCAAAAAAGGCACATATGGAAAAACCTTTTTTGAATAAACGGCTTTAAAGGAACCAAAAGGAGACAGCTTCCACCTGAGGTTCCTCAGCCTCAACATTCAGCTTGATAGTGTCCCTCACAGCATCAATGAGTTTACTTAAAAGCACCCTGTCAGTCATTCAGAACTGGGGTCTTCCTCACAGGGAATGTCCTGGTCAAAAACATGAAAATCCTCAGAGCTAGGGTCCTGAGCAGCCATAGCTAGGCCCATAGCTGAGACGGAGCATTCACTCCCCTACAGGAGAATGTGTGGGGAGGGGGTGCTTTACAGCTCCCTTGCGCTCTCACACCGCTTCCATCCTGACAAGGATGATTCCAGGACTGCCGACAACTAGTCGCTAGGGACCGCAGGTGCAGGAGCACTGCCAGTAGCCTCAGACAAGTGTGGAGAAGCAGGTGAACCAGACTCCATACTGCCACCCTCTGAGACCCTATACACCTATTACAGTCCACCCACTGGCTGCGCTGAGGAGGGGATACCCAGAGGACTCACCAACCCTTGTAAGGACCGCTCAGATCCGCTGTATGAAATCGCGCTTCAGTGCGAGTGAAGCCTGAGGAGAATGTGAGATTCGCGCTCCAGCAGCGCCAATAGAGGCCGAAACCGAAAGTAAAAGCGCCGCGGCTTCAAGAAAATGGCCGCCGGCCGCATGCTTTACTGTGCCATTGATCCACGGCAAGATGGCCGCCGAGCACGGTTTTCAAATCACCTCACAGCGCTAATGGCGCACACAGTAAAGTAAAACACCCACACACCAGAACACTGCTCCCCTCCCAGGGTCAACTAAAACAGACATGAGCGCCCCCAGCCAGGCCAGAGTGACCCCCAAGCACCCCCACAGAGCACAGCACCAGTACAGGGTGCAGAGAGCAGCATAACAGGGGGGGGAGACAGGGATAAACCCCCCATTTAAAGAAACACAGCCAGCAAGTACTCACCTGCAGCAGGAGAGACTACTTACCCGTCCCAGAGGGACCCACTGGCTTGTTTCAGACAGACCTATCACAGGAGTAGTACTGCGTAGCTGTCGGCCCGGTCCACCGCAAAAGATAGACAGGTACTGTTCAATCTTGAGAGGACTGCGGGAGCATAAAAGCAACCCGGCCACCCCTGGAGTCATGGGGCATGTCGTGACCTGAGTCTCACGCACACAAGGCGAGGATCAGCACGCTCGATGGTCGGACAGGGAAGACTACGAGGATACTAGTGTACCCAACCTGTTGCCAGCCGACAGTTGATTGAAGGTCTCAAAAATAAAATAAAATTCCCAGAGGAATAAAAGTTAAAAGTAAAATCTTCCAGGAGACTGGCTCCTGAGAGAGCCACGTCTTGTCCTTCTGCTAGGTAGAAAAAAACTGAGGCTGCTGGTAGGAGGGTTATGTCCAGAGGGACCACCCCCCCGGGCGGGGCTGTTCAGCTCTGGTTTTGTTCTAGAATGTATGTTTATAACATCTAACATTCTGCCTAGATCTTCGCTTGCCAGCAGAGACATATACCCTCACCCGTAAACAGTATGAGAGCTGTGTCAGTCCATGAACGATAAGAGAAAACTTATTTTAAACAGGTAGATGGAATGGCAGATGTGTGTCAAGGCCTACAACACACTACTACTACTACTACTACCTACTACTAACTACTACTACTACTACTACTAACTACTACTACTACTAACTACTACTACTAACTACTACTACTACTACTAACTACTACTACTACTAACTACTACTGATTAGGGGTTTGGTTTAGGATAAGGGGGTTAGGATTAGGGGATAATATTTGAGTTAGGGTTATTTTATTAGTTAAAATAAATTAATTACGACAAAACATGCTAAAAACACTCAATTAAGCGTTTCCATGCATTTCTAGGAAACAAAGCCGCAAAAAAATAATGCACAAATCTCTTCAATTCGAGCTACAAAAAAAAAACTCCAGAACTCTTAATGCCTCGGACACACAGCCGGGATTTCCGACGGCAAAAAAAAGAGAGCCAGTTTTTGCCGGATGTTTTTGGCAGTTTTCCCATCTGAAAAAATCAGATGGAGCATACACACGGTCGGCATTCCCGGCCAAAAGCTCTCATCTGAGATTTACCAAACGGGAAAACCAGCCATGTGTACGAAACATCAGCTTTAGGTGTTAGGCTCCAGGAGACTTGTAATGGAGATATGAACCTTCTTTATAGAGAATAATTGTTTTTTTTCCTCCTCCAGCATTTTAGAGCTTTGAGCCGAGGTATGAATGGGGTCAAATTGTGTTTGCAATCAGAAGCAGATGCTTTACTTTCACATCTTTAGACATTTCATGTATAGGGTTTAGCCCACGTTCACATCGGGCCAAATCGGTGGCCATTGCCAGCAATAGCACCGTCCAAATCAGTGCGACACCAACTTTGCGGCGCTGCACAGATTACCAAAAGTTGTTCCTGTACTTTGGGAGCGACTTGATTAGACATCTGTGCAGCAACCCGCACAGAAGTCTGTCAAATTGCACCCAAAAGTCAGACTGCATTGCCGGTTTGAAATCATGCGAGTTCAGATTTCTTACCCACAGTCAGTGTGAACCTACACTTAATGTCACTTTACCAGGATACCAGAGGATATTTTTCCAATTTGAGGAAAAGTCCCTCTTAAACAGTTATTATGTGAACACATGTCTCGTTGCAAAATGTCCCCTCTATTGCGGTTTCTGGTGGCAGCTCAAAATTTTGGATTGACCCCCATTTTCCCTGTGTCATTTCTGGTCTGATCTGATCTATTAGAGGAAGTAATCTCCTAATAGGCACACAAGCAGCAATAAAAACATGACCGTGGATTTACTCACTTACAACTCAAAATCTGAAAGAAAAAAAAAAAAAAAAACACCAATGCCCTTAATTATACTGCAAAATCGTTTCAGATTAACGCATCTTGGGCCAACAAAACAATCCATGCCACTTTTAGTGAGCGATAGCTCAATCCCACCTACAACATGAAGTCTTAGTGTTAAATATTTCAAAGCTTTGTGTAATCCTTCTACTAACCTCTGCATAGCTCACATTCTGCAAGAGAGAGTGCTCTAAGACATTCGGTTGTAAACATTAACTGCGAGTAAGACTTACCTTTCGGATCGACGCTGTTTCTAAGGAGTTTGAAGTGAACCTTGGAACCGAGGATGAGGCCATGATCAGGAATCTTTAGGGGAGAGAGAAAAAAAAAAAAAAAAAGAAGAAGAAGATTTACACTTGATGATGGGAAGACACTGTACACCAGACAATTCCTTACACATGGGTATTATAGAGAAATGCTGCTGACAGCCAGGTATCACTTGGGAATGAGAAGAAAGTCTTCCAATAAACAGAACAAGCCTGTCTGCAGAGGATTTTATTTCAAATACTACAGTGCAGTAGTGAGGAGAGTGAAGAATGGATCTTTTACTGTATTACAATGTACTAAAGTTAAATGTCACCAAGCCAAACTAGAGTACTAAGGAGACTTCATTCAACGTTTCCTGGGGAAAAATTGCAGAAAAACATCTCAAAATTAGAACAGTTCTTTTTAAAAGGGGTTTACTTGCTCATCTAGTTGGAAGTAGGAGAAACTTTGTAAATTCAATACAATCACAATGGATTGCCCCATTTCAGACTAGCAATGAATAGTGGTGCAACGGATTGGTGACGATCCGTGATCCAAACGGGTCACCCTGTTCGGATCGGCACACCACGCGATCCGCGGAGCGCTCCGTAGTCTCGGCCATAGTAAAAAGGTCCCGGCTTCGGCCATCTTGGTACACCCGGCGGCGGCTGTCTCGTCCGGAAGGGACGTTTCGCCGCCGCCATCTTGCTCCACCCCATACTCCTGCACAGTAATGATAGTGAGAAGTGGGCAAGCGGACATCTTGTTACACCCAACGGAGTTTTAGATTTCACAGTTATTTTCAAACACAAAACTGAGCTTATATGCTTAAATACAGTATTTGGAAATCCAATGGACTGTTTACATGTTAAATTTTAAAAGCAGCAGCAAACCTTACATGCTTGCTAATGTGACAGAACACCTCTGATTTTCACATTTAGGCTTCATGCCCACGGACGTTTTTACAGCTGCGTTTTTTACAGCTGAAAAACGCCTGTCCTTGTTATTGTAATTTTATTTTTTTTATTTTTTTTTGACGCTTGCATTTTTTTCTGTCTAACTCCCACGCTGCGGAACGCACTGGTCCTGTTTTTTTTTACAGCTTAAAAATGCCTATGCTATTTGCAGCTCAAAAACGTCTAGGTGGGCATGAAGCTATAGACTAACATGGACAGGCGTTTTTAAGCTGTAAAAAACGCGGCTGTAAAAACGTCCGTGGGCATGAGGCCTTAACATTTAGTCACATTAGCAACCATGTGAGGTCAGTAGGTTTGCTGCTGATTTTAAAATTTAACATGTAAACAGTTCGTCGGATTTACAAATACTGTATTATTTATAGCATATAAGCTCCGTTTTGTGTTGAAAATAACTGTGAAATCTAAAACTCAGGTGGGGGTAACAAGATTTGTCTTGTCTTTTTTTATTTATTTTTTGCTGATCCGAAAAATGATCCGATCCGTGACTCTGATCCAAAGAGCGATCCGATCCGTGAGTTTTTTGACCCATTGCACCCATAGCAATGAAGAAGAAAACTATAACTGGATGATGTGGTGACGCATTGTTTCTAAAAAGAAAAACGCAGTCAGCTCAGTTGCATAAAAACAGGTTACACAGGTGTTTGGTATGCTCTATATTGTGAAATGCAGAAATGTTGGACAATGTAGATAGATTCATAGACAAATAAAGCACACACACACACACACACACACACACACACACACACACACACACACACACAGCTCCCCCGGCTTCAGTACGGTGCGTCAATAACCCAGAAATAAGAATACACATCAGATCAAAGACTATACCAATCTGCACATGCCCGGGTCCTTTGTTAGTCAAACTAGTGGCACAATATGGCAGACAGGCAACTAACATTTTTAGAAGAGCGGCTTCTGGTAATTTATGTAGCAATAAATAGAAGTGATTTTTGCCAAAATTCAGCAATAAAACTGTAAATCCTTAAAGATGTTCCCCAGCATAATATCCCCCCCCCCCCCAACCAACTAATCCCAATCTAAAAGTCCCTATTCCTTCATCTGTGTTCACATGATGTGCCTGAGTCTTCTCACTTTCTCCCTGCAGAGTAGGAGGGTCCTTCACTGGGTGCCCATTGCACTGCCTGAGTGATGTAAACACTTTTAATTTGATCTCCAGTGTTCGAATATTCTGAAGTCCTGAAGGATGCAGCAGTACGGTGACATGACGACAGGAAACAGATGGCACCGACACAGACTGTTCTGCCGAGTCACAGGTTTCCACTCGCGGAAAAGGGGAGCATGATGGCAGACTTGGATGTATAAAAATTTGAATTTAAAAGGTTACTAAACCCAGGACCCTGCATTCACTTTATCTAGTCTCCCACAGTACATGGAAATGCAATTATTTTAGTAAATATAAAAACTGCTAAAATACCTTCTCATTAGCTGTCTTGTGACTTCTATGGGTGTCTGGTTAAAGCTTGCAGGAGGAGTTTTCATTCTGCACTGACTGACTGTCCTATCAGGATGCAAGACATCTGACCCTTTATCTGGGCAGTGCTGATTGGCTCTGTGCTGATCACATGCACCCTCCTAAGAATAACACTCTCTAGCAATACACACCAAACTGAACATGTGCAGCCTGTCCCCTGGCTCTGTATGATCAGAAAATATATTGGGAAAGTGGAAGGATCAGAGAAGACAGGTTCAAACAGCCTTTTTTACACAATGTGGAGGATTAACCCCTTACAGCGAGTATAACAAGTATTTTCCCCTGCATATACAGACTGATGTTACGGTTGTGGGTTTAGCAAAACTTTGACTTCCTTTTAAAAAAAAATAATTGGTAGATTATTGGGTGAAGAGTGGTAGGATAACTTCTGCCCAGACATTAGCTTCAAGTGATTAAACAAAATCCAGCAAAACCATTAAGTGATACTGGAAGCCAACATTTCAGAATAGATTTCATGAGCTCATATTTAAAAAAATAAAATAAATTAACAGAAGTTCAGTTTACAGATAATAAAGTAGAGTTGTTAAAGCGGAGTTCCACTCAGTTCTGTGTTTATTAAAAGTCAGCAGCTACAAAACGTGTACGCACACACGCACGGTCCAGCGATGCGGGTGCACAAAGCCTCACCATCTCCCTCGCCTGTCTGCGGGGCCGGAATTACTACTGTGGGCACCCGACTGACAGCTTGCGGCTTCACAGCCAGGCGTGCAGAAGGAGGGGCCACCTAGGGGGGAAGAGGAGTCGGCGACTAGGCGGGCCGGAGCAGAAGAGGGAGCTGGGTACCTGTCAAAACCAGGTAACCGCTTCCCCACCCCCTCCCCCCCCAAAAAAAATGACATGCCAAATGTGGCATGTCAGGGGGTAAGAAGTACTTAAAGTGGAAGTTCCACTTTTGGGTGGAACTCCGCTTAAAAATTACACGAGACTGCAGCAAGATACAAAAATGATCATCATTTTAGAATAACGCATGTTCAAAGAAAAGCCATATTAGGGGGCCTGCGGTGATCGTGGACTTTGGGTTCCATCAATGGCATCAATATAAAGACACTTCTGAGATCTTCTTCAATGACAGGTGCATTAGACCTGCAGTTGACCTCCCGACTGGCTCCAACCGGCTATTGCATTCTCAAATCTGTATACGATTTTAAAATTCGTTTGGTGCAAACAAAATCCGTCAAACACAGGCCCTGCCTGGGACTGCTTCTAAGTCACGAGTTGCCAAACCAGAAGAGATCTTTGCCATGTTAAGGCAAGCTGTATGCCTCGTTTCCACTGAACGGAACGGTTCGGGTCGGTACGGTTTGAATGTTCCGGTCTATTCTGGTGAGCGTTTCCACTACAAGTCGGACCCTTCAGGGGCCATTCAGGGTTTAGAAAAAATGCCTAGCATGTCCGCCAATCAGTGGAATGTATTGTAGCTCCGCCCTAACCAAACCATTTTCTATGGCCCCACATCTGAAGCAGGACCCAGAATGGTGCGGTACGGTTCGGTTTTATGGCACGCTTTCATAATGGAAACACCCAAAATAGCGAACCGTACCGAACTGATCCGCTCAGTGGAAACGAGGCATAAGAGTACTCTCCAGAAGAAGCAAAAGCCCAACTTGAGACAAAACTTTATTTGCATTTTCATGCATGTTGATTTGGGCAGCCAATTCTTTTTAAAAAGGGTGGTTAACGAACAAGAAAAATTGATCCCTAGACTTTTTTTTACAAAAGGCAAAAAAAATGCACATAGCTACAGCATGCTGTACACAGGTGGTGGGTAGAAACACTGTGGGTTATCCACATGTGCCTGGTCTGCTTTTGAAAAATATATCACATAAAAAGGCTCGGATCAGCCGAATCAGTCAGTTTAGCCAACCTACCAAAGTCCTATTTGACCTGTAAAAGGAAAATCTAACAACCTGAATAAAAACCTACACAGGAGAACATAGAAAGCAAAAAAAACAAAGAAAAACTCCCAGCTCAACTTACCAACCAGCCTGCAACAAACTGAATTGTCCAAACAGTTCACGTTAAAAACAGCGGTTTAGTTTGCACACATTTGCAATGCATACATTTACATGCTTAAGCCGCGACAAGGCACCTCGGTATTATGTGTAGTCTTAACTCTACAAATTTTGAGAGTCTCCATAGTAGGCGCACATATATAATAATGGATAGATTGAGGGCAGGTTTGACACCCACCCCTCCTTAAAAGGCACAGGGGCGTACTAAACAACCAGCACATTGGCAGCAAACGTGTCCAGTGTGTACCCTCACCCAATACATTTTTTTTTTTTATATGACATGCCTCGCCCTTCCTTGCTGTTAAGGCCAGTTATAGGTTGGGGCAGTTTTCGTTTGTACCGTGACACCTAAAAATGTCAACACCAGAACATTATATATTTTATACAAGTCAAATTCAAAAGGATTCCTGTCCCACATACTGCACCCCCCCCCCCCAGAGATGCGATTTTAGGATTTCACGTGTAGTCTCTCTGCTGGTGAAATCTTCTACTAAAAATGTGTCTATAAAGCAGAAAAATTCTTTATGGGAACTTTTTACTTTCTCTTTTACGCCTAAAGTACAATTAAGCTGGATAAACACAGTTTGACAAAAGTGACAGATCCCCACATCAACACAAGGAATGTTTATGCAGGTATCTCCCACTGAGACATTGTATTCTGACATGGCTGCAAACATTGATTGAAATTTGCTTTTCCAGCATGCCCGTTACACCGGCTTTCAATGAACAGACGGCTGGGCACATGGACCGAAAGTCGGCCAATTCCTGCTGAATTAAACCCAAGTAACAGGGGGGGTTGGTGGGTTGCCTTTAAATTTAGGTTTGGAGGGCTAGGTTTTCTTTTTTGTATTTTCTTTGTAATAGTCCCTTTAGCTCAAGGGCTAGCATGGACAGGATATCTGCTGTTTATATAGAAGTAGGGAACATTCTTTATTACTACAGAAACGAGTCCCTGGCAAATGGTGAAGGGGGTTTCATATTTTGTAGCCTTTCTTCAATCACTATACGATTTGCCAAAGAAAAAAGGGGTACAGTCGAAATGCTGAAAGCATACGTTTTCATCAATACACTTTAGAAATAGAGCCAGCAAGTATGATGTCAAATACTTAGGTTTCCAAATTAAAAAGCAAAAAATGCTGTAGGCTGTAGGCCAATTATGAAAATAGGATTTTTATACCAGCTTACCTGTAAAATCCTTTTCTTGGAGTACATCACGGGACACAGAGCGACATAGTCATTACTAATGGGGTTATATAGATACCTTCAGGTGCTGGCACTGGCAACTTCCAAAACCGGAAGTACCCTGCCCTATATAAGCCCCTCCCATCCGGGAGCACCTCAGTTTTGTAGCAAAGCAATAAGTGTCCCTAAAGAGGGGCGGGAGCTCTGTGTCCCGTGATGTACTCCAAGAAAAGGATTTTACAGGTAAGCCGTTATAAAAATCCTATTTTCTTTCTCGTACATCACGGGACACAGAGCGACATAGTCATTACTAATGGGATGTCCTAAAGCAATGCCCAACGAGGGGGGGGATACACCATACATAAGCTGAGCGCTATCAGACATGAGGATCTTTTGCGGCCTGCAACACACTGCGCCCAAAGGCGACATCCTCCTGACTTCTAACGTCCACCTGGTAGAACCTAGTAAACGTGTGTACTGAAGACCATGTTGCAGCCTTACAGATTTGAGCCAGGGAGGCCTGGTGATGCGCTGCCCATGAAGTTCCAACTGCTCTCGTGGAGTGCGCTCTAACTTTGAACGGAGGCGGTCTCCTTCTCAAGCCATAGGCTTGCATTATGACCTGTCGAATCCACTTGGCTAAAGTAGATTTTGATGCTGCCTGACCCTTTCTGGGGCCTTCCGGCAGAATAAACAAAGTATCCGTTCTGCGAATCTGAGCAGTGGCTTTTAGATAAGCTTTAACTGCTCTTACTACATCCAAAGAATGTAATAACTTTTCCTCTACCGAAGTAGGTTTGGGGAAAAAAGAAGGAAGAACCACATCTTGGTTCAAATGAAACCTCGATACCACCTTAGGAAGAAAGGCTGGATGAGGATGTAACACTACTCTGTCCTTATGGATAACCAGATATGGCTCCTTACAGGACATAGCTGCTAATTCCGACACTCTTTTAGCCGAACAAATGGCTACTAGAAAAATCAATTTCCTGGTGAGAAGAACCAGGGAAATATGCTGTAATGGTTCAAATGGTTGTTTCTGTAGAACCGACAGAACCAGGTTTAAGTCCCATGGACATATGGGAATATTAACCGGAGGGCTAATACGCATCACTCCTTGTATAAAGGCTTTGAATAGTGAATGCGAAGCCAAGGGCCTCTGAAAAAATATTGACAAGGCCGAAATCTGACCCTTGATAGTACTCAAGGCAAGCTTCCTATCTACAGCCCACTGTAGGAAGTCCAGAATCCTACCTATTACGTACTTACGTGGATGCCATTTCTTGGCCTCACACCAGGCGATGTACGCCTTCCAGATTCTATAGTAGATCTGCCTGGATACTGGCTTCCTGGCATTGATCATGGTAGATACCACAGGATTAGAGAGCCCTCTCTTTTTTAGAATGTGGGCTTCAATAGCCAGGCCGTCAAACCTAGGGCTGGTAAGGAAGGGTGGTATATCGGTCCTTGCGAAAGCAGGTCCGGACGATGTGGGAGAGTCCAAGGACTCCCCACTGACATTTTTACAATCTCCGCGTACCATGCTCTTCGGGGCCACGCTGGAGCCACCAGAATCACTGGTTTCTTTTCTACCCTGATTCTGCGGAGTAATCGAGGTAACAATTGTGGCGGTGGGAATGCATATATCAGCTTGAACTGATCCCAAGGGAACACTAGGGCATCCGAGCCGCAAGCTAGGGGATCCCTTGTCCAAGAGACAAACCTGTCCACCTTTGCGTTGAATCTGGATGCTAGCAGATCTACATCCGGTGTTCCCCACCGCTGACATATTGTCCGAAAAACCTCGGGGTGAAGGGACCATTCCCCTGGGCATAATTGTTGGCGACTTAGAAAGTCCGCCTTCCAATTCTCCACTTCTGGAATGAATACCGCGGATATGGCTGGGACATA
Source organism: Rana muscosa (assembly GCA_029206835.1). Classification (NCBI taxonomy): domain Eukaryota; kingdom Metazoa; phylum Chordata; class Amphibia; order Anura; family Ranidae; genus Rana; species Rana muscosa. The sequence goes on along the minus strand of CM055125.1, from coordinate 140,979,874 downwards.
TCTTTCTGCCCATTTCAGGATGCAATTTACTTCCCTCAGGGCTGCACGACTCCTGGTGCCACCCTGATGATTGATATATGCCACTGCCGTGGCATTGTCTGATTGAATTCTGACAGGGGACCCTTGGAGTTTGGATGTCCATGCTACTAGGGCATACCGGGCTGCTCGTATCTCTAAGAGATTGATGGGCAGGGCCTTTTCCGCATCCGACCATCTGCCCTGGAGAGACCATTGCTCCAGTACTGCTCCCCAGCCTATAAGGCTGGCATCTGTAGTGACCACCTTCCAAGAAATCGGACTGAAGGATTTCCCTCTTTCCAGATTCTGGGGAACCAACCACCAGCGGAGGCTCTTGCGAACGGAAGGGGACAAGGACATTGGTAAGTCTAGGGCCTGAACTTTTTTGTTCCAGGCTGACAGTATGGCCCTTTGCAAATTCCTTGAATGGAATTGACCGTAGGGTACTGCTTCGAATGATGCCACCATTTTTCCCAGCAGCCTCATGCACAGGCGTATGGATGGCTGTCTTTTTGTACCCACTAAGTGGATCAAATCTCTCAAAGACGACCCCTTCTCTTGAGGCAAGAAAATTTTTCTCTGGTCTGAATCCAGCCTTAGCCCCAAGTATTCCAGACTTTTGACTGGTTTTAGGGCTGACTTGTCTCGGTTGATAATCCAACCGTGATATTCCAGATACTTGATTGTCTCGTGAACAACCACTTCTAGTTTTTCCACTGAGTGGTCTATCAGCAACAAGTCGTCTAGATATGCCATTATCGTTACACCTCGTGTTCTTAGATTGGCCAATAATGGGGCCAGAATTTTTGTGAACACTCGTGGTGCTGTGGCCAGACCGAAGGGTAAGGCTCTGAACTGAAAATGGCGCCCTTCTACCGCAAAGCGTAGAAATTTTTGGTGGGCTGGAAAGATGGGAATGTGCAAATAAGCATCTTTGATGTCGATCGAGGCTAACCATTCCTCCCCTTGTAGGGCAGTGGCCACTGATCGGATCGACTCCATCCGGAAAGTCCTGATATGTAGGAATTTGTTTAGCCCTTTTAGATTTAATATGGGCCTCACGTCCCCGTTTGGCTTCGGGACAGTAAAGAGGTTTGAGTAAAACCCGAACCCCCATTCTTCCAGGGGAACCTCTATAATTACTGCTTGGAGCAATAATTGTTCTAGGGCCAACAGGAGGGATCCTCTCTTCTGGGGATCCCTTGGCACGTTTGACCTTATAAAGTGGGAAGGAGGGGAGTCTTTTAACTCCAATTTGTATCCCAGACTTACTGCGGAGAGCACCCATCTGTCTCTGATCGTGTCCCGCCAGGTCTCTGTGAACAACTGAAGTCTTCCCCCCACCCGATTGAGTGGGGGAAACCCTTCATGCATTCGACTTTGGGGGAGGTTTTGTACCTCTCCTGCTCCAGGGCTTCTTGTTACCCTGCAATTGTCCCTGATTTTTACCTCCGGGATTCGACCGAGGAGGCCGTCGGAACGGTTTCACAGCCGATGTCCTAGGGACTGGAGAAGCAGGCCTCTTAAAAGAGGGACCTCTAACTCTGTTTTTAACCGGCAAAAGTGTACTTTTACCGCTGGAAATTCTCTGGATATATTTGTCCAGGTCTTCCCCGAATAAGCGTTCACCATGAAATGGGAAGCTGACCAGCAATTTTTTACAGGGAGCTTCAGCAGACCAGTTTTTGAGCCATAGAAGCCTGCGCATATGTACTACAGACAGTGTAAGGCGGGAGGCCTGATGGATTGAATCCTTTATAGCGTCCACCGCAAAGCATAAGGCTCTAGGTAGATCAGCTAGGGCAAGAGCCTGCTGATCTGGCAAGTCCCTTAAGACCTGTTTCAACTGATCCTTCACTGCTTGGCAGACCCCAATAGCTGCCACTGCTGGTTGTGTCACCAAGCCTGCTGTAGCAAAAGCAGATTTTAATAAGGACTCTAATTTTTTATCTATTGGGTCCTTGAACATTTGGACATTATCCACTGGACATGTCAGTGATTTATTCACACAAGAGATGGCTGCGTCCACTGTAGGGACCTTCCATTTTTTGATGAACTTATCCTCCATGGGATGGACCACTTGAAATCTCTTGGGAGGAGTAAATATTTTATCAGGATGCTCCCAATCCTGGTAAATGAGCCCTTCCAGTAAAGGATGGATCGGAAAGGAACAAACAGTCTGGGGAGCTTTTAGCGACCCCAACGAGGAGACAGAAGTGGATGATGGCTCCGCAAGGGGCATTTTAAATGCTGATCGGACCATATTAGTCAGGGACTGAACCCATAATCTTTCAGCATGTGATGCTGAGAATGGCTCTTCCACTGTTGATTCCTCTACAACAGAATCGACCTCATCCTGATCCCCTTCAGGTAGGTCGATCTCTGTATAGGACTGTTCTCCTTCAGAGTTTTCTGTTAGCGGAGCGAGACGGAGATCGAGCGCTTTTTTCCTGTGACAGGGAAGCCGCGATCAATGCTGACAATCTCTCTTCCAGCCCTCCCAGAGCTGAGGAAAAAACCTCCTCTGTTACATACACAGGAGCAGGTGAACTGAGGACAGCCACAGTACCAGGTACTCCTGAGGGTGCTCTACGGTCACTAACCTCTGATTCTTCAGGGGAGATTGGTGCAGCCAAAGCATGCCCAAGATCCTCAGAACCCGATGGAGACCCCCTATGCTTCCTGGGATTTTTAGTCCCGGAGTTTTTAGACGGCATATTCCTAAGCCCAAAGCTGAGGTATTCCAGCCGAAATACACCACTTACTGACAATAGTCTAGCACAAATGCTGCTATAAAAACAGTTGGTGTCTACTAATGTGCCTTTCTATGGGGATGCCTGCATCAACTGCTTGCTGTATGCCTTTTTTAAATGTTGCCAGCTCTGTCTCTGCACTCCATAGCCAGCTCACAACACATAATTGTGGTTTTTAACATGCTGGGACGCCCGCATATGCGCAGAAGCGCTGCGGCGCACACAGAGCGTCATCCCCCAAGCTCCGCCCCCTTTCCCAGCTCACCTCTATATATAGAGGCGCGTGCACGCGCGCGGCCACGTGCGCCTTCGGTGCTAATTTTGAAAAGGGAAACTAGGGACAAGAGCCAGGGCCCCTTTTGCCGCAGGATGGACGAGCATTGCAACATGGCAGAGGAAGCAGTTTCCCACAAGAGAACTCACCATCTGCCTGGACTTGCTCTGATGAAAAGAAACTAGTCCACATGACAAGAAACGTTCCACAGCGGCCTCTAGTGGATTAACACAGGTACCGCAGTCTATTATTTTATTTTTTATTTTTTCTTGACCACTATTAAAATTATTAAATTTTTTAGTAGTTACAGGCATGCATAACATTTAGCGGGAATACCGTTAGGTAACAGGCAGAAAGACATATTAGGCTTGGGGGTAGAGGTCGACCGATATGGGTTTTTCTCTGGCCGATGCCGATGCCGATATTTTGAAATTGGGGCGGCCGATGGCCGATATATGATGCCGATTTTTGTGGCCGATATTTTAGGCCGATTAAAAAAAAAAAACCCTCACCCACTCTATTCCTTCCTGCTTACTCCTGTCACTCTAGCACACACTTGATGTCCTCAGTACAGATGGCACTGGTTTGGAACTGGCAGGTGGCACTGGTTTGGAACTGACAGATGGCACTGGCAGGTGGCACTATTGGAACTGACAGATGGCACTGGTTTGGAACTGACAGATGGCACTGGCTGGCGGTACTGGTTTGGAACTGACAGATGGCTCTATTGGCACTGGCAGGTGGCACTGGTTTGGAACTGACAGATGGCACTGGTTTGGAACTGACAGATGGCACTGGCAGGTGGTACTGGTTCGGAACTGACAGATGGCACCGATTGGCAGCAGGGGGCACTGGTTTGGAACTGACAGATGGCACTGGCAGGTGGTACTGGTTCGGAACTGACAGATGGCACCGATTGGCAGCAGGGGGCACTGGTTTGGAACGGACAGATGGCACTAGTTTGGGACAGATGGCACTGATTGGCAGTGGCACTTGCAATTGGAACTGGGTGGCACTGGCGTGTGACACTGGTTGGCACTGACAGATGGCACTGATTGGCGGTGGCACTGACAGATGGCACTGATTGGCGGTGGCACTGACAGATGGCACTGATTGGCGGTGGCACTGACAGATGGCACCGATTGGCACTGGCTTGTGGCACTGACAGATGGCACTGGCTGGTGGCACTGATTGGTACTGGCTGGGGGCACTGACAGATGGCACTGGCTGTGGCACTGATAGATGGCACCGATTGGCGGTGGCACTGATTTGGGTGGCACTGACAGATGGCCCTGATTGACACTGGCTGGTGGCACTGACAGATGGCACCGATTGGCGGTGACACTGATTGGCACTGGCTGGGGGCACTGACAGATGGCACTGGCTGGGGGCACTGACAGATGGCACTGGCTGGGGGCACTGACAGATGGCACTGGCTGGGGGCACTGACAGATGGCACTGGCTGGGGGCACTGATTTGGGTGGCACTGATTGGCACTGGCTTGTGGCACTGACAGATGGCACTGGCTGGGGGCACTGACAGATGGCACTGGCTGGGGCACTGGCTGGGGGCACTGACAGATGGCACTGGCTTGGGCACTGACAGATGGCACTGGCAGGTTTCACACTAAGCCGAGTGTAATGTGTGAAACTGACAGAGAGGAGAGAGAGAGAGAGAGAGAGAGAGAGAGAGCTGTTAGAATTGAGCTCGATGTGGGGGTGGGCGGGCCAGCAGTAAATTACACCAGCCAATGATTGGGCTGCTTTAGACGTAGTGGCCCGCCCAGATACCATCCCATTGGCTGGTGTAATATCTGCTGGGTCCCGCCCACCCCCGACATCAAGCTGACACATCCTCTCTCTCCTCTTACTTTCAGTTTCACACACACACACACACACACACACACACACAGCACGGCGCTTGATGCTGCTGAGTGTGGAGAAGTGTGGAGGAGGGAGGAGGAGGGGGGAGGAAGTGCAGCCAGTGAATAATATCGGCCAGTTTTGATATTAATCGGCCAAAGCCGATTTATCAAAAATGCCTAAATATCGGCCGATATATCGGCCAGCCGATATATCGGTCGACCTCTACTTGGGGGTCCCCTCAATAGAACCAAGTTCCTGAGGGGCCCCCACTTACCTTTTCCCCGCCGCAGGACTCTGTTTGGCCACAGAAGCCCAAACTTCACCTATCACGGCAGGCATTGTAATCAAACCTTCAGGGACCGGGTTCCCAAGGATTCCACTCCCCTGGACCTGTATAGCACCCTGCACAGACAACATCTTGGTCGTGGGTATGACCAGAGCTCTGGATCCCAGGGTCCAGCTCTCCTAAGAGAAGCATTACAGGCAAAACCTTGCTCTTCTCTGCAAGGCCCGGGTACCGACCGTTTAGCTATGAAGCTTTTTTGGTCGGATCCGGAATAGCTTACTGAGGCCCAAAAGAACCTGTACGCAAGCTCAGTGAAAAACACATGTTTCTTCTTGGCCAACACCTTAGACACTGGCAAAAAACTGAGGCGCTCCCGGATGGGAGGGGCTTATATAGGGGAGGGTACTTCCGGTTTTGGAAGTTGCCAGTGCCAGCACCTGAAGGTATCTATATAACCCCATTAGTAATGACTATGTCGCTCTGTGTCCCGTGATGTACGAGAAAGAAATATGGTTTATCATTCTAAACAGAATACAAATAGATATACCGTATATACTCGAGTATAAGCCGAGTTTTTCAGCACATTTTTTTGTGCTGAAAATGCCCTCCTCGGCTTATACTCGAGTCTGTTTCCGACTTCAACTTTGTGCGCCTGATCCCGGCCATCCGTAGGTCCCCTGGACCCCAAACTTGGCACTTTTTCCAAGCCGGGCACCCCTTTCCATAGACTCCAATGTTAAACGGTAATTTCTCTAGTGATTTTTGGGGACCCGGTACCGGCCGGCCCTAGGTCCCCTGGACCCCAAACTTGGCACACATGTAGTCCAACTATTCCTCTACAAGTGTGCAAAGTTTGGTGTTTGGGGGACCTAGGGCCGGGGAGCACCGATTTTTCAAACCCGGGCACCCCTTCCATAGACTCCCATGTTAAACGTCAGTCTAGTCTCAGTGAGGCATGGACACAGTGACAGTGAGGCATGGGCACAGTGGAGGCATGCAGATGGACACCCTAGGCTTATACTCGAGTCAATAAGTTTTCCCAGTTTTTTGTGGTAAAATTAGGTGCCTCTGCTTATATTCGGGTCGGCTTATACTCTAGTATATACGGTAATTTGATTTCTAGACTCTTGCAGAGTAGGGAAAACAAACTTAAGATTGGAGAATCCCCTATGGAAAACGGACAATAGCAGGGCAATGGAGTAGAACAGGCCAACATAAGCAATAAGAGAAGAAGCATGTTCACACTGAAAGGCTGGTGCTTGCCCAGATCAGCTGAATAGGGATGAAAGAACCAGCCCGCGAAAAGTTCAGTTCACATGAGCTTTTCTTTGGCAAACTCATTTCCCATTCATAGCACCCAACCCCATTGTCCTTTTCTTAAAGCCACCAGGGAAACGGTCATGTTATTTGGAAATGGTAGGGTTACTGGCGTTAAATTACATAAGACGGAGATATAGAAATCTGAATTGTTTGGTCCCCAAACCAAAGTTCCAAGGGGCAATTGGACTATCGGTACAGGTTTGAAAGATAAGATCAAGCGTGAAAACACATATATAGAAAAATATAAAAAGTTTTTATTAATACAAAATTGGTAAAGGACCACACAAATTCATGTAGAGATTAATAGCATGGTGACAATCCATACACATCACCAGTATAATGGTCCCCAAAAGGGGAGGATAACAGTGGGATTGTGGGTCACGAAAGACATCTCAACTAGTTTTGCCGCTTCGTCAGGAGAATTCCTATAATTTGATTAACAATTTTTTTTAAACTATACAATTAAACAGATCAATAGTACAGTCTCAGATGAAAAACAAACATATTGTGTACATGGGGAAAGTGGCAGAGCTGCTTACCTATAGCCCTTGTCAATATGGGACAGCAGGCGACACTGGACAGGGTCCCCCCCTCACTCCCACTCCTTATGACCTCCTGTCATGGATATGCAGTAATGTTTGTCTGCCATCTTACCTTCCTCCTCAGGTGTTCACCTTAGAGGTCAGACTCTCTCACCTGGCTGCTTTTATAATCTCTCCTCCCAGTCTGGCTCCACCCCAAGCCCTATCACAAAACTCTATATTAACATGTTGTGGCTTGTTCCCGACTATCCCTGTCTGCTTGTGACCTTGACCTTCGGCTTGTCCTTCGTTTATCCTTGTCTGCTTGTTGCCCTGACCTTGGCCTTTCCCCTCACTATTCCTGTATCCTGTGCTGCTGCTTCCCCTCCATCCTCCTTACCCTACGGAGCGTGAGCTAGGGGAATCTAGGGGCCGCGACCTGGACCCAGCTGCAGCGTAACATCTTCACCACTAGAGGCTCTGGTAAAAACCTGCTGGGTCTTAGACTCCGCGCCCTGGGGAGTCTTGGCTCTAGCTTCCTGTGGATCCCTGTTGTGCTCCCCTGGTCCCGCTTTCCACAACCACCCAGTATCCCATCCGCAGCAGTCAGCCATAGGGTTCACTACCTTGTGGTGCACTCCTGACCCCCAACGGTGTGCATTTGTCATCTGGCCACAGGTGACCTGACACCTCCTTTACCATCCCCTCCCCCTTTTCTCCCCCCTTATTCCCCCTCTCTTCCCCTGTCCCCGACCCCCCCCCTTCCACTCCCCTCCCCCCCTTCACCTATCACACTCCACACAATCTTCCTAGTTTTTGAATTCCCTTATTCCCTTCCTCACTAGGTCACCTCACGTCCTTACACTCTCATTCCCTTTACTCTATTGGTTACATGTATCAATTGTTTTACATTGTTTAACTAAGATAGCAAGTCCATTTCTCCACACATCCCCCCCCCCCAAGCCGCCGTGGGGACCCTGTCCGGTGACGCTTGCTGTCCCATATCAACAAGGGCTATAGGTAAGCAGCTCTGCCACTTTCCCCATGTACACAATATGTTTTCTTGTCATCTAATTTGATTACCGTATATACTCGAGTATAAGCCGAGATTTTCAGCCTTTTTTTAGGCTGAAAGTGCCCCCCCCCTCGGCTTATACTCGAGTCACTGCCGTCTGCCTACCTGATCAGCGTGTCATGCAGACAGACGGCAGCCATTCCAGTGTTCAAAAGCGGCGCCTCCTCGTCTGTGATAGGCGGAACACTCAATTTCCCAGCAGTCAGTGTTCAGCCTATCACGGACATCCTCGTCCGTGTTATGAGGATGAGCGGATGTCCGTGATAGGCGGAACACTAAATGCTGGGAAACTGAGTATTCCGCCTATCACAGACGAGGGGTAGGTGCGTTTTTTGAATACTGGAATGGCCGCCGTATGTTTTTATGACACGCTGATCGGTGGATGCAGAGCGGCACAGGGAATGCAAAAAACGGCACACGGAGGCATGCACAGGACACAGGTAGGCTGCAAAGGACACAGAGAGGTAGGCAGATCTGCACAGGTAGGTATGCAGCTGCAGATGGGCATTGTTGACCCTCGTTTCCACTTAAAGTAGCTGCTGCATTTCTCACCCTCGGCTTATACTTGAGTCAATACTTTTTCCCAGTTTTTTGTGGCAAATTAGAATTGGAGCGGAATATGTTTTATGTTGGTAAAGTACCCACTATTCTTTATAAAATCACAGCTTACAAATAACATGTTTGGCAACAACAACATTTCCATAATACTAGAAATGTTCACAGGTAAACAGCAAAAGGATCAAAAAGCACCACGTCAAAGTGGTTGTTAACCACTTAAGGACAGAGCCTCGTTTTGAGATTTGGTGTTTAAAAGTTAAAATCATTTATTTTTTTTGCTAGAAAATAACTATAGGAAAAAAAAAACAAAAAAAACAATATATAATGTTTGGGGGTTCTAACAACCTAGAGAATAAAATGGTGGTCATTGCAATACTTTGTCACACCGTATCTGCGCAGCGGTCTTACTAAAAAACACACACTTAAAGTTAGCCCAATTGTTTTTTATACTGTGAAAGATGAGGTTACGTTGAGTAAATTGATACCCAACATGTCATGCTTCTAAATTGCGCCCCCTCGTGGAACGGCGACAAACATTTACCCGTAAAAAAAAATTCTACAGGTTGCATGTTGAGTTACAGAGGAGGTTTAGGGCTAGAATTATTGCTCCAACTCGAACGATCGCGGTGATACCTCACATGTGTAGTTTTAACACCGTTTTCATATGCGGTTGCTACTCACGTATGTGTTTGCTTCTGCGCACAAGCTCGTTGGGATGGGGTGCTTTTAAAACATAAATAAATCTTATTAATTAATTAATTTTTTTTTATTTTGACACTCTTTAAAAAACTTCCCTTGTAATAGAAAAAAGCACGACAGGACCTCTTAAATATGAGATCTGGGGTCAAGACGACCTCAGATCTCATATTTACACTAAAATGAAATTTAAAAAACAAACCACACAAACACACACGTCGCTTCCGCCCTGCAATGGTATGGGAGCTGAGTGGGGGGCCCATCTTCCCCTCACTCAGCTCCATACCACAGACCGAGAAGGGAGTGCGGTGGGAGGGGGGGGGCCCTCTCCCGCCACCGATAAAAGTGATTGCTAAAATTTATATACGAGACCCCGGGGAATAAAATGACAGTCAAAGGGTTCTTGCGCATAACGTCCCACCCAGGCCTCCGAGAGTCAGAGATTGCCGGGGACCATCTGTCCCTCCGAAATCTCCATGGCTGACTTCCGCCGGCTGTGGGTTCCTTCGGTTCAGCAATCGTACGGGCGACCCGGGAGAAGCACCAGGGGGCAGGAGGAGCATATCCCTCCAGCTGCCTGTAAGAACGATCAAGCAGCTGGACAGCCGCTATGAATGTTCTTATGATGAAGGGAATCGTCGGTGGAAAAAAATTGATCTTTGAATGATGCCTGTAGCTGCAGGCATCATTCAGATATCACCACTGAAAGCCCAGGATGTTAACATACGCTTTAAAGTGGTTGTAAACCCTTACAGACTACTTATACCTACAGGTAAGCCTAGATTAAGGCTTACCTGTAGGTGCAACAAATATCTCCTAAACCTACACGGTTTAGGAGATATTTGAAAAAAAAAAAAAAAGACAGCACCGATGTCTACGGCGCATGCGCGCCATAGACAATGGCCCAGGCGCACTGGGCGTGCAGTTAGTGAATGGGACATGCCGTTAGTGGCAGTGCATGCGCGGGAGTGACGTCATCGCGGCTCCAGCCAGTCACAGCGCTGGAGCCGCGATACCCGGAAGTCACTCCCAGTATCATGGTGGCGACGGAGGAGGCGAACGAGGATGGCTGCGGGGGCTTCGATGTCAGGCAAGTACTTCATAATGAGCTAGTATGCTATGCATACTAGCTCATTATGCCTTTGTCTTGCAGGAGATATATATATATATATATAGATATATATATATATATATATATATACACACACACACACACACACACACACACACACACACACACACATATATATATACACACATATATACATACACACACATATATATATATATATATTTTTATTAGGGCTGTGGAAATTAACTATTAAGTCCTCGATTAATCGATTACGTTTTTTGATCGATCAAAATTCCGGGTCTTCAGGAAGTTCCGTCGGAGATCCGGTGACACCACAGACACCGGCGGGGTTTGCCGTGTCCATCTGAAGGGCTCCTTTGCTGTGCCTTCATATCTGCATGCCCGCGGGACCTTACTATCTGCCACACGCAAGTGCTGTTACACTTCTTTCTATCACTTCCCTCCATCAACCTGGGATTCTACAGCCATCCACTGGGAGTTGTGATAGTTCCCTTCACGGGACATCTACATGCCGACGGACTGATGTTAACCCCTCCTCATCTGGATTCAGCAGTGGTATCAATGTACACATTTTTATACCAGAATCATACTTAACTACATGTTTTTATGACCGCTTTTGCTACCGTTTGGTATTACTCGCACCATTTTTACAGTTTATGTAGCTACATCGATTTTATCTCCAGTGCAATATTTATTTTGTTACCTACTTGAAGACTATAAAAGTTTTAATGCTATTCCCATCGAGCGTTGCCTTTGTGTGTTTTTTGTATCCTGCTATCCATTTTTCCAGTGGTTGGTAGCTGCACTGGGAATCGGCCTGCAAGGAGATCAGCTAAAAGTAGGTGGATCTATGTGCGTTATAATTAATCGAAATTAGTCGATTAAAAAAACAAAACGATTAATCGAACAGGAAAAATTTAATCAGTAACAGCCCTAATTATATATATATATATATATATATATATATATATATATATATATATATTTTTTTTTTTAAAAGGAGGCTTTACTTCCCCTTTAAGCCTATACTCAGCTATCAAAGACAAAACACACAAGTACATCAGTGAAACAAAAAAAGTAAAAACGGAAGTACAAAAAAAGTTTCACTACCTCAACAGAACTGCTGCAGTTAAATATTTGGTTTTAGACTTTTACTCAGTGTGCGTCGAGACCGATAAAAAAATAAATAAAAAAAAAAACAAAAAAAAAACACCCCATTCTGTACATCTCTACAATGCATGTACAAGTCCCCTATGTTTTATTCCTCTAAAAACTGCAAGTACAGAAAATTATCAATATGCCAGATATCTAGCGTGCTCTTGCATGCTGCTGCTGCTTCTTCTTTCCCAAGAGCTCGTCACACACACACACACACACACACATTCTGTAAGGAAAAGGCTCTTGGGAGATGCAGTTCTGGGGGCATGCCTGCGTCAAAACGAACTGACCTCACAGTATCTGCTTCTGGGAAAATTTTACAAGCCTGGTGATGTCAGAGTACTAAAAGCCATTTCTCACTACAGAAACTTAACCCATGTTGCAAAATATACTTGAAGAACCAGAAGTAATCTAGCCAATTCTTTCCAATCACTTTTGCAACTATTTTTTGGATCTATGATCCAAGATGTTAGCACCGAGCAGCACTTTCAGGCATTCTGGGTAACCCCATCAAAAAGGTTCAGCTTCCCCCCCCCCCCCCCATTAAATTATTAAACATGGTATACTTGCCTGCTGTGCAATGGTATTGCACAGAGCAGCCATAACTTCCACTTCTGGGGTACCCCACTGGCACTCTTGGCTCCACTTCTGTGTCTGCCCCATAGCAATGCTTCTCTCTAATAGCGCTTAATCAAAAAAGAGGAGCCAGGTAAGTAAGTATTTGGGGAGTGGCTGAGGGGAGCAGATGCAAAAAGGTTCAACTTAAAAGGAGAAGTACAGCCAAAGCTTGTTTGGCTGTACTTCTCCTGTGGATCACAGGAGTGTAATTTTTTACTGCACTTTTGTGACCAATTTTTAGCAGACAGTGGGCTGACTTCACAGAGCCGGTCCAGGCTGGGGCAAGAACATGACAAAGTCGGGATCCGCCGACATCCTTGGATGGCACTTGGCTCAGCCTCTCAGCGAGCCGCTTCCTCCACAGCCCAGCACTGCAGTGTGCACGGGGGAAATGGGGGGAGAACACACAGCAGATATCGGTGACTGACCACTTGGTTCTCAGTCTTTGAGCTGGCAGGGGACCAATGCTGCATCCACCTAGGCAAGTATGATAAAAAAATGCAAGTTAGACTTACCGGTAACTTGTTTTCCAATAGGCTTTCAGGACAGCACCCGAGAGATCATGGCTCCTCCTCCTACAGGAAACACCTCATCAATTAAGTCTTTAATTGGAGGCCTCCACGTTGCTTCCATCAGTTGTTTGTAGAGAACCTCCAGCCCCAGCTGCAACACATAAGCGACAGTTATTACATAGTATTACAGCACCAGCATAAAAAAAAAGGGCGGGATCCTGCTGTCCTGAAAGCCTATTGGAAAACAAGTTACCGGTAAGTCTAACTTGCATTTTTCCAAAACGTCTTTCAGGACAGCACCCGAGAGGATAATCGAGACTTACCCCATTTAGGGTGGGACAACAGCCTGTAAGACTTTCCTTCCGAAAGCCTGGTCCCCAGCTGTCATGAGATCTAATCTATAATGGACGGGCAAAGGTCGTCAGACTTGTCCATGTAGCTGCCTTACAGATTTGTTCGGGGGTGGCACCAGCTTTTTCTGCCCAACTCACCGCCGAAGCTCTAGTAGAATGAGCCCGGATACTTACTGGACTCTCCTGGCCTGTAAGGGAATAGGCGTCTGAGATAGCCATTCTCAACCATCTGGCAATGGTTCCTCTAGAAGCTCGTCTTCCTTTTTTATTTCCGGAAAATAGAATGAATAATGCGTCTGAACGCCTAAAGTCTTTAGTAGCTTCCAGGTAACTTAAGACTGCTCTTTTAACATCCAGGGTATGGAATTCTTCTTCCTTCTTACCCGACGGATTAGAACAAAACATAGGAAGTATTATCTCCTGGGTTCTATTTTGAACTGAAGCAACCTTTGGTAAAAAATTAGGATCCGTCTTCAGCACAATTCTGTCTGAAAAAAATAAAAAATGGTTCCCTGATATATAAAGCTTGCAGCTCACTGATTCTTAGAGCTATTGTAATAGCTACTAGAAAAATTGTTTTTAAAGTAATTAGTTTCAGGGAGGTTAAATGAAGAGGTTCGAAAGGTTCCCTGGTCAGGGCCTGTAGAACGACTGACAAGTCCCATGACGGACAGTTTTTGATCACTATCGGTCTAGCCCGAGTGAGGGCTTTAAAGAATCTGTTTACTAGGGGTTCTGATGAAATAGATTTCTCAAAATATACCCCCAGTGCGGCAACCTGAACTTTTAGGGTACTGACCGCTAGGCCCTTGTCTGCTCCTTCTTGCAAAAATTCCAAGATAGAAGAAATCTGCTTTAATAGTCTGCCGGATGTAGTGCACCAGGAGTTAAAGACTTTCCAGACTTTGTGATATATTGCTCTGGTAACATTCCTTTCTGCTAGATAGGAGGGTAGCCACCAACCTATCTGAGAATCCTTTTCTCCTTAAGAGTTGTTCCTCAGAAGCCAGGCTGTGAGTTTTAGCTTTTCTACTTCTTGGTGAAACAGAGGACCTTGTAACAGAAGGTCTTGTCTCAATGGAAGGTGCCAGTATGGTTTGATCTGCATCTGTAGAAGAGCCGAAAACCAAGGCCTTTTGGGCCAGAAGGGAGTGATGAGGATTACTGTCATATCCTCTTTCCGGATCTTTGTTATGACCTGCGGAATCAGCTGAAATGGAGGGAAGGCGTAGCCGAGGTGAAAATTCCAACTGTGCGCCAGAGCATCTACCCCCAGAGATGACTCGTTCCTGTTCAGGGAAAAAAAAAAAAGAAAAAAAAAAAAAAGGGAGGGATATTTGTGTATTTTCCTGAGTCGCAAAGAGATCCACTCTTGGCTGTCCCCATTTCTTCACTATTAGATTGAAGACATCTGGATTCAATTGCCACTCCGCTTCGTACACCTGGTTCCTGCTGAGGAAATCCGCTATCCTGTTTAGGGTCCCTTTTAGATGGACCGCGGACAAGGATCGAGTATGGAGCTCTGCCCAATTTAGAATGCTCTCTGCTAGGCCTTGAAGTATTCTGCTTCTGGTGCCCCCTTGTCGGTTTATGTAAGCCACCGCCGTGGCGTTGTCCGACAGGATTTGTGTATGTCGCCCTTGGACTTCTTCTGCAAAGAACAATAAGGCCATTTCTATCGCCTTTAGTTCCCTCCAGTTTGAAGATCTCAGTGCTTCCCTTGTGGACCAAGATCCCTGAGCCCAACGACCGCTCATGTGAGCCCCCCAACCCCAGGAGCTGGCATCGGTTGTTAGCCTTACCTGGGTTGGAAAAGACCATAACAGGTCTGCTGAGTCTTGCCTGGTTCTTCCACCACCAGAGACTCCTCTTTACTTTGGTGGGGATCTTCACCAGTGAATTTTGCTGGCGATGCCAGATTTTTAACAGAAACTTTTGCAGCGGTCTGAAATGGAGCTTTGCCCACTGTACTGCCGGTATGGAAGAGGTCAGGGTTCCTAATGCTGACATGACCCTCCTGATGGACAGAAGCTGACTGGATTGTAAGAGTGACACAACCTCTAACAGTTTTTCCCGTTTTTCTTCTGGGAGAAAAATCTTTTGCTCCACAGAGTTGATACGGAAACCCAGGAATAACACCTCCTGAGAGGGAATCAGATTGGACTTTTGGAGGTTTAGTATCCATCCGATGGATTCTAAGTGAGCACGTGCTCTGTCCAAGTTTCTCTGAAGTCCATCTCTGGTTTGGGCAAACAGTATTAGGTCGTCTAGATAAGGAATCACTGAAATTCCCTCTAGACGCAAGGGTGCTAGAGCTTTGGCCATTACCTTTGTGAACACCCTTGGAGAAGATGACAGGCCGAATGGAAGAGCTCTGAATTGCAGGTGTATCACCTCCTTCCCTTCTCTCAGTGCTAACCTCAGATATCTCTGAGATCTGGCGGCAATAGGAATGTGGAGGTATGCGTCCTGCAAATCTATTGACGCCATGAAGCATCCTTGACTCAGGAGGCTTCTTACTGAGAAAATGGAATCCATCCGAAATCTTTTGTATTCTGACAAATTCAGCATTTTTAGATTTAGGATGAGGCGGGTACTTTCCTGAAGGTTTCTGTACAAGGAAAACGTGAGAATAGAACCCCTGGAAGAACTCCTTTGTTGGAACCGGAACAATGACTCTCTGGGATATCAGTTCCTGAATCAGGGACTTCATGGCGAGTGCCTTGACCGGATCCCTCAGGACGTTTGTCACTAGGAATCTCTTTGGGGGTTCTTCCGTGAATTCCACCACGTATCCTTGGGAGAGCATGTTTACAATATACTGATTTGTAGTGATGTCTCTCCACTGGGGAATGAACTCCTGGAGTCTTCCCCCTACTTGGGGTGGATTGTCACTGCGGCTTTCCGGAGGTCGCAGGAGGATGGAAGAGCACTCCACCCCTACCTTTTGGTTTCTGGGAAGACCACTGCTTCCTTTTGGTTTGCATTTTTCCTTCCTGTTGTCCTTTTTGGGGACGAAAAAAACGCCTACGGGTCTGTACCTGTTGTTTTTTGACCGGAAACGCCTTCTTTTTGTCAGCCGTACGGTCAAGAATGGACTCCAGCTCAGAACCAAATAGCAAATCGCCTGCAAAGGGAATGCTACACAGTCTGTTTTTAGATGCAGCCTCTCCTGGCCAAGTTTTAAGCCACAAGGCTCTCCTAGCAGAATTGGTCAAAGCCGCTGACCTGGCTGACATACAAATGGATTCTGCTGAAGCATCCGCAATATACGATACTGCTGCAGAAAGCGTTGTAAAGGAGTCCAGAATCTCCTGTTTTGGGGAATCCGCTGTAACATGGGCCTTCATCTGGTTAATCCAGTGTTCTAAATTCCTAGCGACACAGGTTGTTGCCATTGCTGGTTTTAGATTGTTCATCACGGACTGCCAGGCCCTTTTAAGAAGCAAATCCATTCTTTTGTCCATGGGCTCCTTTAACATGCCCATGTCCTCAAAGGCAAGGTCAGTTGATTTTGAGACCTGTGAAAAAGCAGAGTCCAGTTTTGGAACCTTGTTCCAGATGGAATCCGGGTTGTCCTCAAATGGAAATCTTCTCTTATGAGACCGGGGAAAAAAAAAAAAAAAAAAAAAAGGCTTTTTCTCAGGTTCCAACCACTCTTTTTTAATCATGTCCGAGATTATTGAATGGACTGGAAAAACACGGCTTTTTGAATCACCCAAACCTGCATACATGCGGTCATGTAGGGAGAGCTCCTGCTTTTCCTCTTCAATCCCCAAAGTCACATGGATTACTTTTAAAAGTCCTGCGACTTCTTCAAGTGACATTTTGTACTTAGAAGCGCTCTCTGCTTCATTTTCTTCCTCCTCAGAGTCTGTTCCATCTGGAGCAAGGGAAGCGTCTATCGGACCTCCTAATATTTGAGAGCCGTCTTGGGGTTCTGAAGAAGGCTGCGGAGCCCTAGGTTCCCTTGAGGGGCCTGGTTCTTCTCTTAGGTTTGACCTAAAAGCTTGAAAAGGTGGCACAGAGTTCATCCTTAATTGTAGATACTAGATCGCCACAAAAGGATGGAGACTCTTCCCTGACTACATTTGCAGTGCAATCTGCACAAAGCGACTTGGTCCAAGCCTCGCTTAACTTTTCCTTGCAGACAGGGCACCTTCTCTTCACTGGTTGAGCAGAACTTTTGGCCTGCACAAACAGAAAAGAAAAAAAAACCAGGGACCACGCTAAGAAAAACTGTTACACAGTACAAATCAATACACCCAGGTGCACATAGGAAAAAAACACTTTCACTTCCTTGTGCCCCGCAAGCCATGCACCACCACCACCTTTTACAAAAACCCCTAGATATTATGCAGACATGCTAAATCACCAGCCACTGCACCACCAGGGAGATGGGGGGTGGGGAGATGGGGGGGGGGGGAAGGGTGACTAACACCCCCACAGGAGACACAGTCCCTTACCTTAGCCTTGCTGGTGCCTTGGCTTTCCCCCTTATACGCTGCATCGCTATCCATAGCTGTCTACGGACGCGTGGTGAAGAAAACGCCGGTTCCAGATTCGAAAACGCCGCCGCGCTGACCTGGAACCGGAACTTTAAAGGCACCAGGTGACCCTGCCCTCTCCCTCTGCGCTTTGCGGACGGAAATTACGCGCGCGCCGACCCGGAAGTGCTGCCTCTTCCCATACAGGACGCGGCCGAGGCTCTCCTCGGTCACCAGAACAATGGCGGCCGCCGTAAAGCTCCACGCCGCTATTCGCAAGCGGCCGGCAAGAATACAGCAAACCACCGCTCTGTAGACAAAAAGGAGGCAGCCCTCCCGGGCTGTACAGGCCCTCCCCGAGCACGGAAGAGGGAGAGGGAGCCCACGGGACCATCCATGCAAGGAGGTAAGTGGGAGGATCCCTCTCCTAAGAAAAAAGACTGACTGAGAACCTTTGTCTCCCAGGAAAGCCCTGAGAGATCGTGGCTCTCACCAGAGGTGTTCCTCCGACTGGAGGAAACACAAAAAACTGATGGAAGCAACGTGGAGGCCTCCAATTAAAGACTTAATTGATGAGGTGTTTCCTGTAGGAGGAGGAGCCATGATCTCTCGGGTGCTGTCCTGAAAGACGTTTTGGAAATATCTCTTCTCTTTTTAAGTGGTTGTAAACCCTTTACAACCACTTTTACCTACAGGCAAGCCTAGATTAAGGCTTACCTGTAGGTGCTCGCAATATCTCCTAAACCTCTACGGTTTAGGAGATATTTACAGAAATGACGGGGCCGATGTCTACGGCGCAGGCATACTTTAGCAACAGCGATCGTGCCGTGACTGGCGGCTCTCCCGCACGCATGCCGTCATCGCGGCTCCGGGCCAATCTCAACCGCGATACCCGGAAGT
The DNA here is from genome assembly GCA_029206835.1 of Rana muscosa. Taxonomy (NCBI): domain Eukaryota; kingdom Metazoa; phylum Chordata; class Amphibia; order Anura; family Ranidae; genus Rana; species Rana muscosa. The sequence goes on along the minus strand of CM055125.1, from coordinate 140,961,387 downwards.
AACCCCTGGGAAAGATGTCGGTCGCCCGAGCGGTGTACAAGGACGGCTGCGGGGGGAGTATTAAATAATGAACTAGTATGCTATGCATACTAGCTCATTATGCCTTTGTCTTGCAGGTGGCGTTTTCCCAAAAAAAAAAAAAAGAAGTGGGTTTACTTCCTCTTTAATGCAGAGCACTATAGGAATTTTGTTGCATAGAGAAAGGGAAAGTTATAACTCCTGTCACGTTTTTTTTTTTAATTTCCTCTACCATAGCCAAAACAGGAAGTGAGGGAATCCCTGCAAGTTTTATCCAAAGTCTTTTGCAATTTTACGGTGAGGAACATTATTCTGAAATGTTTAACAAAACTGTGGATACAAACAAATAGTGCATGTGCCGCGTCCTAATTATTTGGAAATAGATAGAACATCGAACTTGGACTTTTTGGGCACACCAGTACACAATTGAAAGTAAAAAATATATCCAATACGGATAATTGGTCCCACCTCCCTATTTCTTGGATGGGGAAAATAAATGTCGTTAAAATGACCATACTACCCAAACTGCTATGCCTAATTTAGAGTATTACCGATAACAGTCCCCACCCACTACTTACGTATTATCCAGAAAAGAACATCTAAATTTATATGGGGGATCTTCAAAACCGCGTATACCGCTCAAAACAATATACTTACCTAAAAACTTAGGAGGTGTAGGAGTACCCAATTTTGCCACTTACTATAGAGCAGCTCACATAGCTAGTTTAGCTAAATATCATGCCACTCAGGAAATACCTTTATGGGTATCGATAGAGGCTTGCGATTGTGACCCTTTACCGATTTCCAATTTATTATGGCTTCATTCCAAAAACCGCCTTGGCCCAAGTAATCCTATAACTAAGCATTACCTATCCATCTGGGATACACACACAATTTGCAATCTCCACACAACCCTCTCCTCTCCTTCCTCAAAAACCCAACCTTTTACCCGGCTTGGTTATATCCTTTATCTTTTAAAGCATGGTCTTCCTTGGATTTACTGAAATTTCACAATTTTGTTAACTCATCATCCTTTATCCCCTTCCCATCTCCCCACAAAGCATATGGTATCCCACAATCGAAAATGTTCCGATACTTACAAAATAGACATTTCTTTACACCCAATACCACTTCAGACACGCCTCTGAACCAATTCACAAGTTTTGAGTCCGCTTGCAAAAACGACCCACACGCTAGAGGACTAATCTCCTCCCTTTAGTCTCAATTACTAATGAATGCTGAAACGCATAAACCTACCTACATGCGGAAATGGGAGGAGGACTTGGAATGTGCCCTAAAATGAGGCAGAATGGTTAAAAATTTGGTCCACAATTAAGTCTTCCTCCCCTAATGTAATAGCTATGTAAACCAACTATAAAGTACTAACTAGATCAGGGATATGCAATTAGCGGACCTCCAGCTGTTGCCAAACTACAAGTCCCATCATGCCTCTGGCTCTGGGTGTCATGCTTGATGCTGTCAGAGTCTCGCTATGCCTCATGGGACTTGTAGTTTGGCAACAGCTGGAGGTCCGCTAATTACATATCCCTGAACTAGATGGTACTTGGTACCAGCCAAAAATGCTAAAATTTACCCCTGACTATCCTGGTCATTGTATGTACCCGGTAAAAACTGCATGTGTGTTATAATTAATCAAAGTTAGTCGATTAAAAAAAAAAAACAAAAAAAAAAAAAAAAAAAAAGATTAATCGAACACAAAAATTTAAATCAGTAACAGCCCTACTATATTTGTAACCATATATGAATATTATATAATAATTCTGAATTGTATAATGTACTGTACTTAACTTATTGTATTCAATAAAATATTTTTGACAAGGAAAAATATATCTAATACATAATAAAAATTTACAAACAGTTGAGCTTAAGGCCTCATGCCCACGGGCGTTTTTTCAGCCGCGTTTTTGAGCGTTTTTTACAGCTTAAAAACGCCTGTCCATGTTAGTCTATAGCTTCATGCCCACCTAGGCGTTTTTGAGCTGTAAAGAGCATAGGCGTTTGTAAGCTGTAAAAAAAACCCAGGGCCAGTGCGTCAGAACTAGGCAGGAAAAAACGCGAGCGTCAAAAAACGTGCAAAAACGCGCACTAACGCGCAAAAAACGCGCACTAACGCGCGGTCGCGTTTTTAGCTCCGACGTTTTTTGTTTTTTTTTTCAAAAAAAAAAATAAAAAATATTTACAATAACATGGACAGGCGTTTTTAAGCTGTAAAAAACGCTCAAAAACGCAGCTGTAAAAACGCCAGTGGGCATGAGGCCTAAAATTCACGCTGCATAATCACCACTCTAACATCAACTTGGTGCACTACATAGAAAAATTATTTGTTGTATATGGTTGGATTTATTCCAGAGTGCTGGATGTGTAGTAGAGTTGTGGTGTAGCTCACTCTACCTGAAGAAGCACTCAGCACGCAACATGAGCTTAAGGCAACCATTATGCGTGAAAAGAAAGAACTTGAGAGAAAAAAAAAAATTATATATATATATATATATATATATATATATATATATATATTTTACACACACACACACACACACACATCATAGAAATGCTGAACACATGAGTTATAGGTAAAAATGTATACCAGTTGTCCAACCCCAAAGGGCCCACAAGGTAAGCACCCAGTCCAGGTGGGTGAGGAGCAAACCAACAACTATGGGGGCGTACATAACATTATATATATATATATATATATATATATATATATATTTTATTTTTTATTTTTTTGGATTCTGGCTGGGGAATACTTGGCAAAAGGCATTCAGTGTATGGAACCTTTATCACTGCTCAGCGTTCCGATATCATCCCAGTACAGAAGTGTTGTGGTACTTGAAGAGTTTAAAAACAGAGAGCCGATTCAGTCAGGTGAAAAACAGTCACAGATTGTTGAAATAGAAATATACAGTCTGGTTGCCTGGCGACACTAACAAACAACAGTCATTTTCATGAATCAATGAATCTAGTACAAAGATGCAAGGAAGTGGAAAAAGCAGATCATTTTATGTTTTCTTCTCAGAGCATTAGAAAAATATCAGGCTACACCTTCACAGGAAAGATTCTGCATAATAAAATAGCAGCTTATGAGTTCAATAAAAGCCACACATGTAGAGCAGTCTACATATTTTTCCTATTGTTGCTTTATGCTCGGTTTCAAAACAGCAAGTAATCTAACCTTTGGATTTTACTTCAATCCCGTTCAACTGAGCAGTTCTATGATGTACTATTAAATGTGCACAATGTTCATTCTATTGTGGAAAAAATACACGCGATTGTGAAACCTTTTGACGAACAAAAAAAAAAAGCCCCCAAAAAACTTTGAAATAGAATACAATGCTCGGAAATAAAGTTAAACATGACTTTGTTCAGATTTATAAATGACCAATAGTGTGAATATGGCATATGGAGTTCAAGTTCACATTTGAGAAAAATCCTGGATTCCCCACCTTCCACCACATTTGTCACTAATGCTAGCTATACACGGCTCATTTCCTCTCATTCAGCTCGCAGGCTAAACTATAGAAAATCAGTCAAATTCTCCATACATGTGAACAGCATAGATGGAGGAAACCTCCCTGTCAGCTATTGTATTCTGACAAATGAAACATCTGTGATTGCCTCAAAACTCCGAGGAGTAACTGCATCTGACAGGATGCAGTCCATATTGGGCCAAAAATGTTCCACCCCACTCAGCAGATTTTTTAAATCTTCATTTGTCACCCATCATTCAAATTTCAATCGATTTAAGAGAACCGGTAACTCCAAAAAAAAAAAAAAAAAAAAAAACATTCTTCCCTGTGTGATGTACAGGGGATATAAAAATTCTGCACACCCCTATTAAAATGTCAGGTTTCTGTGATGTAAAAAAATAAGACAAAGATCAATCATTTCAGAACTTTTGCCACCTTTAATGTGACCTATAAACGTTTTTCCCCTCGACACACACAGAGCAGCCCGTGGATCTCAATAGGCTGCACTACATGTGGCAACGTGGCTTATGGAACATTTCGGTGTGTTGCATCTTGCACGTTTTTACTGTGTGCTTCGCTGTCTTTGATGCTTTTTTTTTAATGTGGCAAAATATGTGTTTACTTCTCCGTTTGGGTGCCATTAATGCACAACTGGTTCATTTTAGGTGTATAAAAAGGTGGCCATACACTTTTAGATTTATCAAAACTATATAAGAAGAGGACACGCCTATCTATCCAATCACCCTGTATCCAACCAGGCAGGCCCTTGCACTACATACTGTAGTTGATGGTGGATCTAAAGCAGATTGTACAATAAGATTTTATAGTGTATGGGGAGCTTTACAGACTTCCAGGAACACGCTTCTGTTTTCAATACTACAGCTCTGCTCAACATAGGGTGTTGTGATTGCTCAGCTTCTGCACAAATGATCAATGCAAATAGGTGGTCAGGTACAAAATCGAGGAAGACCCTGGCTGTGTATTCAGTGAGAATGGTGTTCATTGGCATTGATTGTGGGGAGCTATCTCCTGAAGGGAGAGGGCAGGTGTGTTAATGAGCTCTGCTGCTGAACACCTTCCTGTGTCTGAATGTTTTTCAAAACTAAGGACAGGCTGTCCAATCAGGTCCGTCTGTCAGTTTTTCAGGTGAACCTGATCAGACCCTCCATTCATCCCTATGGAGTGCCATCTGATTCGATCATATCCGCAAAATCCAGATGGATGGTGGTCCTATTTTCCATCCATCTGGCGGTTCGGATATGAAAGAATCGGGTGAAAATGGACTGGCTGTCCGTTTTCACCCGATCTTCCCATAGAGGAGAGCAGGGCTGTGTCCATCTTCGCCCTGCACAGCACAGGGGAGCGAAGACGTTCCTGTCATCCGACTGCTAAACGGGGATCAGCAGAGAGATCCCCCTCTGAGAAAGCAGATTCCGTCCAACGAAAGAGCCCATGTGAAAGGGGCCTAAGGGCTTTTCTAACCAAGTTGGAGGCTGAGGTAAGACATATCCTACAAGATCAGAGGTGCTGTGTGTCAGTCTGACACACCGCAACTCTGATCGTGGTATGAAGCCTCTGACCACGTGATCGGCTGCGATCAATCATAGCTGATCTTCGCGTGAACCAGGAAGTGCCGGTAAATGGCTTTCTCGGCGGCTCTCCCTGTCAGAGGGGGAGGGGGGGGGTCTTTGCTGATAATCAGCACATTGATTATCAGCACAGCCCCCATCAAAAGGTGCCCATCAGCTGCCAATCAGTGCCCAACACCTGCCAGCCTGTCCCCATAATAAATGGATGCCAGTAACGATCAGTGCCCAAAAAAGTGCCAATCAGTGCCCCATCAGTAATGCCTGTCAGTGCTCCAAAGTGCCACTCAGTAATGCCTGTCAGTAGCTCCTCATCAGTGCCGCCTATCCAGTGCCCATCAGTTTTTTTTTTTTTTAATTGTTGAAAACCTCAGGAGGTGATCAAATAACACCAAAAGAAAGCTCTATTTGTGGGAAGAAAAATTATACAAATTTACTTTGGGTACAGTGTTGCGCGCAATTGTCATTCAAAGTGTGACAGCGCTGAAAGCTAAAAAAAAATTCTGAGCAGGAAGGGGGGGGGGGGGGGGGGGGGAGTGCCTGGTATTAAAGTGGTTAATCACACCAACATGTCACACTGTAGTTCCTGCAGGCACTGGAGACGCGAGAGTGACAACACCGCTCTGATTTCAGAAGGTGGGTTAAGTGTTGTCACTCCATCACAAGAAGTTGAAACCTATGCACTGAACCAGCAGGCTCAGCAAGTAGGTTTTGTATGTTTGCAGGGAGATGCAGGAAAAACAAAGCATGCACTGAAACATCAATTCTTGGCCTCGTTTACACTTGCATTACTCTCTAAAGAGTGACCTGCATTCGGATTAGATTACACTTCAGAGAGCATTTGACAGGCAGTGAGCTGTTGTATCACTTCCTCACCACCTGCTTTAATTCCCTGAATGCCAGACTACCACGCTGCAGGGCCACCCCATTCACTTGAATGGGCCAGGAGGTTTGGCAGGTAGCAGTTTTTGCTAAATGCAACAGGGGGTAGAATTCCTGCCGCAGCTGTGGCACATGTACACCCCTGGCTGCTGCCTCTGCAGCTAAAGCAGGAGTGATTGAGGGGCCATGAAAATTTGGCTGAACTAAGTGAATTTACCACCCTCCAACCACTGATATAAACGAGCCCTTAAAGCAGAACTTTGCACTCCAACTTACGAGCAAGAAGAATGTTTATTGATGAACAGACACAGCTTTCAGGTTTTATTGTCAAAGCTTAACCACTTAAGGACCAGTGCATGACAATATACGTTGACACAATGGCACCGCTGGGCAGATGGACATACCTGCAAGTCCCCTTTAAGATGCGGCATTGTGGGCACGTGCCGCCGCGAGCTCCGTGAGTCCGACCGCGGGATACCGGCGATCGTCTCACGGAGAGAAAGAACGGGGAAATGCTAATGTAAACAAGCATTTCCCCATTCTTCCTAGTGACAGGACACTGATCACAGCTCCCTGTAATCTTGAGAAGTGATCAGTGTCGTGTCACACGTAGCCCATCCCCCTACAGTTAGAACACATACCTAGGACACACTTAACCCCTTCAGAGCCCCCTACTGGTTAACCCCTTCACTGCCAGTGTAATTTTTATAGTAATCAGTGCATTTTTATAGCACTGATCAATCGATCAATGACAATGTTCCCAAAATGGCATCAAAAGTGTCCGATGTGTCCGCCATAATGTCGCAGTCATGATTTAAAAAAATAAATAAAAATATCGCTGATCGCCGCCATTACTAGTAAAAAAAAAATTAATAAAAATGCCATAAAACTATCCCCTATTTTGTAGATGCTATAACTTTTGCGCAAACCAATCAATAAACGCGTATTGCGATTTTAACAAAAATATGTAGAAGAATAGGTATCGGCCTAAACTGAGGAAAAAAAATAGGTTTTTTTATCTATTTTTTGGGGATATTTATTATAGCAAAAAGTAAAAAAATATTGCTTTTTCTTTCAAAATTGTCGCTCTTTTTTTGTTTATAGCGCAAAAAATTAAAGCTGCAGAGGTGATCAAATACCACCAAAAGAAAGCTCTATTTGTGGGGGAAAAAAAATGACAAATTTTGTATGGGAGCCATGTCGCACGACTGCGCAATTGTCAGTTAAAGCGACGCAGTGCCGAATGGCAAAAAGTGCTCTGGTCTTTGGGCAGCCAAATGGTCCAGGGCTGAAGTGGTTAAAGCAGTACTAAAGTCCGCTTTGTGATTTTTACCTACAGGCAAGTGTATAATAAGGCTCACTTGTAGGTAAAAAGGAATATCTCCTAAACGTGCACTGCTGGTCAGAGCCTGCGGGCACGGGTCAGCAGATGGGCACGGGACGGCAGATGGGCAGAGGCTGCGGGCACGGCAGATGGGCAGAGGCTGCGGGCACGGCAGATGGGCAGAGGCTGCGGGCACGGCAGATGGGCAGAGGCTGCGGGCACGGCAGATGGGCAGAGGCTGCGGGCACGGCAGATGGGCACAGGACGGCAGATGGGCAGAGGCTGCGGGGACGGCAGATGGGCACGGGACGGCAGATGGGCACGGGACGGCAGATCACTGCTATAATGGGGAAAGAAGGAAACACAAATTAGTGCCTGCACGTCTTGGTACCAGGATGAATGAACACCTGTGTTGTTGTTGTTTTGGCCAATCAAGACTGTGAAGCCGGGAGATGTTGGGGAGTGGACATCACTGGGGAGATTGGATGTTGCAGGACATACTGATCTTGTGGATGTGATTGGAGATTTGGTAACATTGGAGTGACAGGTCCTCAGCCAATGTTCTATAAGATGTTCCAGGAGAGGATCCGCCATATCCCATCTATAATCCTATGGAGGACAGAGATCAATCACTACACCTCCCAGAAATAATAATAATGTGGGAGGATATGAGTGAAATGTGAGGAGTACACAGAGATGAGGCACTTCCATGGACCCAGCGCCCACCCAGCCTCCCTGAGCCCTCTCCCCTCACTGCCACATAAGGACAGGTGCAGGAAGACACCAGAAATATGACTTGCACCCCACCCCCAGCACTGACAGCCGGGCACTCCCCACAGACCGGGCAGTTATCAATGGGCACCGTGCCACCTCACACCACCATCCCCACACCACCCCGACCTGTCCCAGGCCTGGGCACACCCCGTCATCCCCGCTCTGTGCTGCCTACCTGTGCGGGCCAGATCCGCCTCCGGGGCCGACGAGCCTGACAGGAAGTTCCGAAGCCACAGCTCACCTCTATCCAAGGGAGGTAGGACCCGGGCCTCCTCACGTGACGCAAACAAGGGCGAGGCTTCGGTCAGGCCGCACTTTGGATTGGCTGAGAGCGGGCTCGTCGGGCATTGCATTGCGGGAGTTGTAGTTCCCCGGATGTCGGGGATACAGAGAGGGAGAGGTTTTACGAGGAGATGACAGAGTTATTTTTAGACTCGGAGGGCTCTCAGTGATCGCTGACCGTGTAGATGTGTTCTTCCCCTGGCCAGGCTCCGATGTCTTCTCACACAGGACAAATCCTACACAGTGTGTCCCCAAAGAGAGCCAACTTCACTGTGACACCGGCTTCATGAGACCTGTCCTAGCCGGGGTTCTCACACCCTACATCAGGGGTCCTCACAGCCTACATCAGGGGTCCTCGAAGCCAACATTCGGGGTACTCGCACCCTACAACCGGAGTCCTCGCACCCTACATTCCGGGGTCCTCGCACCCTACATCCGGGGTCCTCGCACCCTACATCCGGGTCGTCACACCCTACATCAGGGGTCCTCACAGCCTACATCAGGGGTCCTCACAGCCAACATTCGGGGTACTCGCACCCTACAACCGGAGTCCTCGCACCCTACATCCGGGGTCCTCGCACCCTACATCCGGGTCGTCACACCCTACATCAGGGGTCCTTACAGCCTACATCAGGGGTCCTCGCACCCTACATCAGGGATCCTCGCACCCTACATCCGGGGTTCTCGCACCCTACATCAGGGGTCCTCACACCCTACATCCGGGGTCCTCGCACCCTAAATCCGGAGTCCTCACACCCTACATCCGGGGTCCTCGCACCCTACATCCGGGGTCCTCGCACCCTACATCCGGGGTCCTCGCACCCTACATCCGGGGTTCTCGCACCCTACATCAGGGGTCCTCACACCCTACATCCGGGGTCCTCGCACCCTAAATCCGGAGTCCTCGCACCCTACATCCGGGGTCCTCGCACCCTACATCCGGGGTCCTCGCACCCTACATCCGGGTCGTCACACCCTACATCAGGGGTCCTCACAGCCTACATCAGGGGTCCTCGCACCCTACATCAGGGATCCTCGCACCCTACATCCGGGGTTCTCGCACCCTACATCAGGGGTCCTCACACCCTACATCCGGGGTCCTCGCACCCTAAATCTAGAGTCCTCGCACCCTACATCCGGGGTCCTCGCACCCTACATCCGGGGTCCTCGCACCCTACATCCGGGGTCCTCGCACCCTACATCCGGGGTCCTCGCATCCTACATCCAGGGTCCTCGCACCCTACATCCGGGGTCCTCGCACCCTACATCCGGGATCCTCGGTCCTCGCACCCTACATTAGTGGTCCTCACACTCTACATCAGGGGTCCTCACACTCTACATCCGGGGTCCTAACTCCCTACATCCGGGGTTCTCGCACCCTACATCCGGGGTTCTCGCACCCTACATCCGGGGTTCTCGCACCCTACATCCGGGGACCTCACACCCTACATCCGAGGTCCTCGCATCCTACATCCAGGGTCCTCGCACCCTACATCCGGGGTCCTCGCACCCTACATCCGAGGTCCTCGCATCCTACATCAGGGGTCCTCGCACCCTACATCAGGGATCCTCGCACCCTACATCCGGGTTTCTCGCACCCTACATCAGGGGTCCTCACACCCTACATCCGGGGTCCTCGCACCCTAAATCCGGAGTCCTTGCACCCTACATCCGGAGTCCTCGCACCCTACATCCGGGGTCCTCGCACCCTACATCCGGGTCGTCACAGCCTACTTCAGGGGTCCTCACAGCCTACATCAGGGGTCCTCGCACCCTACATCAGGGATCCTCGCACCCTACATCTGGGGTTCTCGCACCCTACATCAGGGTTCCTCACACCCTACATCCGGGGTCCTCGCACCCTAAATCTAGAGTCCTCGCACCCTACATCCGGGGTCCTCGCACCCTACATCCGGGGTCCTCGCACCCTACATCCGGGGTCCTCGCACCCTACATCCAGGGTCCTCGCACCCTACATCCGGGGTCCTCGCACCCTACATCCGGGATCCTCGGTCCTCGCACCCTACATTAGTGGTCCTCACACTCTACATCAGGGGTCCTCACACCCTACATCCGGGGTCCTAACTCCCTACATCCGGGGTTCTCGCACCCTACATCCGGGGTCCTCACACCCAACACCCGGGTCCTCACACCCTACATCAGGGGTCCTCGCATCTTACATCAGGGGTACTCGCACCCTACATCCGGGGTCCTCACACCCAACACCCTGGTCCTCACACCCTACATCAGGGGTCCTCGCACCCTACATCCGGGGTCCTCGCACCCTACATCCGAGGTCCTCGCATCCTACATCAGGGGTCCTCGCACCCTACATCAGGGATCCTCGCACCCTACATCCGGGGTTCTCGCACCCTACATCAGGGGTCCTCACACCCTACATCCGGGGTCCTCGCACCCTAAATCCGGAGTCCTTGCACCCTACATCCGGGGTCCTCGCACCCTACATCCGGGGTCCTCGCACCCTACATCCGGGTCGTCACAGCCTACTTCAGGGGTCCTCACAGCCTACATCAGGGGTCCTCGCACCCTACATCAGGGATCCTCGCACCCTACATCTGGGGTTCTCGCACCCTACATCAGGGTTCCTCACACCCTACATCCGGGGTCCTCGCACCCTAAATCCGGAGTCCTCGCACCCTACATCCGGGGTCCTCGCACCCTACATCCGGGGTCCTCGCACCCTACATCCGGGGTCCTCGCACCCTACATCCAGGGTCCTCGCACCCTACATCCGGGGTCCTCGCACCCTACATCCGGGATCCTCGGTCCTCGCACCCTACATTAGTGGTCCTCACACTCTACATCAGGGGTCCTCACACCCTACATCCGGGGTCCTAACTCCCTACATCCGGGGTTCTCGCACCCTACATCCGGGGTCCTCACACCCAACACCCGGGTCCTCACACCCTACATCAGGGGTCCTCGCATCTTACATCAGGGGTACTCGCACCCTACATCCGGGGTCCTCACACCCTACATCAGGGGTCCTCGCATCTTACATCAGGGGTACTCGCACCCTACATCTGGGGTCCTCACAGCCTACATCCGAGGTCCTCGCATCCTACATCCGGGGTCCTCGCACCCTACATCCGGGGTCCTCGCACCCTACATCCGGGGTCCTCGCACCCTACATCCGAGGTCCTCGCATCCTACATCCGGGGTCCTCACATCCTACATCCGGAGTCCTCGCACCCTACATCCGGGGTCCTCGCACCCTACATCCGGGGTCCTCGCACCCTACATCCGAGGTCCTCGCATCCTATATCCGGGGTCCTCACATCCTACATCCGGAGTCCTCGCACCCTACATCCGGAGTCCTCGCACCCTACATCCGGGGTCCTCGCACCCTACATCCGGGGTCCTCGCACCCTACATCCGAGGTCCTCGCATCCTACATCCGGGGTCCTCGCATCCTACATCCGGGGTCCTCGCACCCTACATCCGGGATCCTCGGTCCTCGCACCCTACATTAGTGGTCCTCACACCCTACATCAGGGGTCCTCACACCCTACATCCGGGGTCCTAACTCCCTACATCTGGGGTTCTCGCACCCTACATCCGGGGTCCTCACACCCAACACCCGGGTCCTCACACCCTACATCAGGGGTCCTCGCATCTTACATCAGGGGTACTCGCACCCTACATCCGGGGTCCTCACAGCCTACATCCGGGGTCCTCACAGCCTACATCCGGGGTCCTCGCATCCTACATCCGGGGTCCTTGCACCCTACATCCGGGGTCCTCGCACCCTACATCCAGGGTCCTCACATCCTACGTCCGGGGTCCTCGCACCCTACATCCGGGATCCTCGGTCCTCGCACCCTACATTAGTGGTCCTCACACCCTACATCAGGGGTCCTCACACCCTACATCCGGGGTCCTAACTCCCTACATCCGGGGTTCTCGCACCCTACATCCAGGGTCCTCACACCCAACACCCGGGTCCTCACACCCTACATCAGGGGTCCTCGCATCTTACATCAGGGGTCCTCGCATCTTACATCAGGGGTCCTCACAGCCTACATCCGGGGTCCTCACAGCCTACATCCGGGGTCCTCGCATCCTACATCCGGGGTCCTTGCACCCTACATCCGGGGTCCTCGCACCCTACATCCAGGGTCCTCGCATTCTACATCCGGGGTACTCGCACCCTACATCCGGAGTCCTCGCATCCTACATCCGAGGTCCTCGCATCCTACATCCGGGGTCCTCGCATCCTACATCCGGGGTCCTCGCACCCTATATCCGGGATCCTCGGTCCTCGCACCCTACATTAGTGGTCCTCGCACCCTACATTAGTGGTCCTCACACCCTACATCAGGGGTCCTCACACCCTACATCCGGGGTCCTAACTCCCTACATCCGGGGTTCTCGCACCCTACATCCGGGGTCCTCACACCCAACACCCGGATCCTCACACCCTACATCAGGGGTCCTCGCATCTTACATCAGGGGTACTCGCACCCTACATCCGGGGTCCTCACACCCAACACCCGGGTCCTCACACCCTACATCAGGGGTCCTCGCATCTTACATCAGGGGTACTCGCACCCTACATCTGGGGTCCTCAGGGCCTACATCCGAGGTCCTCGCATCCTACATCCGGGGTCCTCGCACCCTACATCCGGGGTCCTCGCACCCTACATCACGGGTCCTCACACCCTACATCAGGGGTCCTCACAGCCTACATCAGAGGTCCTCGCACCCTACATCAGGGATCCTCGCACCCTACATCCGGGGTTCTCGCACCCTACATCAGGGGTCCTCACACCCTACATCCGGAGTCCTCGCACCCTACATCCGGGGTCCTCGCACCCTACATCCGGGGTCCTCGCACCCTACATCCGGGGTCCTCGCACCCTACATCCGGGTCGTCACACCCTACATCAGGGGTCCTCACAGCCTACATCAGGGGTCCTCGCACCCTACATCAGGGATCCTCGCACCCTACATCCGGGGTTCTCGCACCCTACATCAGGGGTCCTCACACCCTACATCCGGGGTCCTCGCACCCTAAATCTAGAGTCCTCGCACCCTACATCCAGGGTCCTCGCACCCTACATCCGGGGTCCTCGCACCCTACATCCGGGGTCCTCGCACCCTACATCCGGGGTCCTTGCACCCTACATCCAGGGTCCTCGCACCCTACATCCGGGGTCCTCGCACCCTACATCCGGGATCCTCGGTCCTCGCACCCTACATTAGTGGTCCTCACACTCTACATCAGGGGTCCTCACACTCTACATCCGGGGTCCTAACTCCCTACATCCGGGGTTCTCGCACCCTACATCCGGGGTTCTCGCACCCTACATCCGGGGTTCTCGCACCCTACATCCGGGGTCCTCGCACCCTACATCCGAGGTCCTCGCATCCTACATCCGGGGTCCTCGCACCCTACATCCGGGGTCCTCGCACCCTACATCCGAGGTCCTCGCATCCTACATCAGGGGTCCTCGCACCCTACATCAGGGATCCTCGCACCCTACATCCGGGGTTCTCGCACCCTACATCAGGGGTCCTCACACCCTACATCCGGGTTCCTCGCACCCTAAATCCGGAGTCCTTGCACCCTACATCCGGGGTCCTCACACCCTACATCCGGGGTCCTCGCACCCTACATCCGGGTCGTCGCAGCCTACATCAGGGGTCCTCACAGCCTACATCAGGGGTCCTCGCACCCTACATCAGGGATCCTCGCACCCTACATCTGGGGTTCTCGCACCCTACATCAGGGGTCCTCACACCCTACATCCGGGGTCCTCGCACCCTAAATCCGGAGTCCTCGCACCCTACATCCGGGGTCCTCGCACCCTACATCCGGGGTCCTCGCACCCTACATCCGGGATCCTCGGTCCTCGCACCCTACATTAGTGGTCCTCACACTCTACATCAGGGGTCCTCACACCCTACATCCGGGGTCCTAACTCCCTACATCCGGGGTTCTCGCACCCTACATCCGGGGTCCTCACACCCAACACCCGGGTCCTCACACCCTACATCAGGGGTCCTCGCATCTTACATCAGGGGTACTCGCACCCTACATCCGGGGTCCTCACACCCAACACCCGGGTCCTCACACCCTACATCAGGGGTCCTCGCATCTTACATCAGGGGTACTCGCACCCTACATCTGGGGTCCTCACAGCCTACATCCGAGGTCCTCGCACCCTACATCCGGGGTCCTCGCACCCTACATCCGGGGTCCTTGCACCCTACATCCGGGGTCCTCGCACCCTACATCCGAGGTCCTCGCATCCTACATCCGGGGTCCTCACATCCTACATCCGGAGTCCTCGCACCCTACATCCGGGGTACTCGCACCCTACATCCGGGGTCCTCGCACCCTACATCCGAGGTCCTCGCATCCTATATCCGGGGTCCTCACATCCTACATCCGGAGTCCTCGCACCCTACATCCGGGGTCCTCGCACCCTACATCCGGGGTCCTCGCACCCTACATCCGAGGTCCTCGCATCCTACATCTGGGGTCCTCGCACCCTACATCCGGGATCCTCGGTCCTCGCACCCTACATTAGTGGTCCTCACACCCTACATCCGGGGTCCTAACTCCCTACATCCAGGGTCCTCACATCCTACGTCCGGGCTCCTCGCACCCTACATCCGGGATCCTCGGTCCTCGCACCCTACATTAGTGGTCCTCACACCCTACATCAGGGGTCCTCACACCCTACATCCGGGGTCCTAACTCCCTACATCCGGGGTTCTCGCACCCTACATCCGGGGTCCTCACACCCAACACCCGGGTCCTCACACCCTACATCAGGGGTCCTCGCATCTTACATCAGGGGTCCTCACAGCCTACATCCGGGGTCCTCACAGCCTACATCCGGGGTCCTCGCATCCTACATCCGGGGTCCTTGCACCCTACATCCGGGGTCCTCGCACCCTACATCCAGGGTCCTCGCACCCTACATCAAGGGTCCTCGCATCCTACATCCGGGGTCCTCACATCCTACATCCGGAGTCCTCGCACCCTACATCCGGGGTCCTCGCACCCTACATCCGGAGTCCTCGCACCCTACATCCGGGGTCCTCGCACCCTACATCCGGGGTCCTCGCACCCTACATCCGGGGTCCTCGCACCCTACATCCGAGGTCCTCGCATCCTACATCCAGGGTCCTCGCATCCTACATCCGGGGTCCTCGCACCCTATATCCGGGATCCTCGGTCCTCGCACCCTACATTAGTGGTCCTCGCACCCTACATTAGTGGTCCTCACACCCTACATCAGGGGTCCTCACACCCTACATCCGGGGTCCTAACTCCCTACATCTGGGGTTCTCACACCCTACATCCGGGATCCTCGGTCCTCGCACCCTACATTAGTGGTCCTCACACCCTACATCAGGGGTCCTCACACCCTACATCCGGGGTCCTAACTCCCTACATCTGGGGTTCTCGCACCCTACATCCGGGGTCCTCACACCCAACACCCGGGTCCTCACACCCTACATCAGGGGTCCTCGCATCTTACATCAGGGGTACTCGCACCCTACATCCGGGGTCCTCACAGCCTACATCCGGGGTCCTCACAGCCTACATCCGGGGTCCTCGCATCCTACATCCGGGGTCCTTGCACCCTACATCCGGGGTCCTCGCACCCTACATGCAGGGTTCTCACATCCTACGTCCGGGGTCCTCGCACCCTACATCCAGGATCCTCGGTCCTCGCACCCTACATTAGTGGTCCTCACACCCTACATCAGGGGTCCTCACACCCTACATCCGGGGTCCTAACTCCCTACATCCGGGGTTCTCGCACCCTACATCCGGGGTCCTCACACCCAACACCCGGGTCCTCACACCCTACATCAGGGGTCCTCGCATCTTACATCAGGGGTCCTCACAGCCTACATCCGGGGTCCTCACAGCCTACATCCGGGGTCCTCGCATCCTACATCCGGGGTCCTTGCACCCTACATCCGGGGTCCTCGCACCCTACATCCAGGGTCCTCGCATCCTACATCCGGGGTCCTCACATCCTACATCCGGAGTCCTCGCACCCTACATCCGGGGTACTCGCACCCTACATCCGGGGTCCTCGCACCCTACATCCGAGGTCCTCGCATCCTATATCCGGGGTCCTCACATCCTACATCCGGAGTCCTCGCACCCTACATCCGGGGTCCTCGCACCCTTCATCCGGGGTCCTCGCACCCTACATCCGGGGTCCTCGCACCCTACATCCGAGGTCCTCGCATCCTACATCCGGGGTCCTCGCATCCTACATCCGGGGTCCTCGCACCCTACATCCAGGATCCTCGGTCCTCGCACCCTACATTAGTGGTCCTCACACCCTACATCAGGGGTCCTCACACCCTACATCCGGGGTCCTAACTCCCTACATCTGGGGTTCTCGCACCCTACATCCGGGGTCCTCAAACCCAACACCCGGGTCCTTACACCCTACATCAGGGGTCCTCGCATCTTACATCAGGGGTACTCGCACCCTACATCCGGGGTCCTCACAGCCTACATCCGGGGTCCTCACAGCCTACATCCGGGGTCCTCGCATCCTACATCCGGGGTCCTTGCACCCTACATCCGGGGTCCTCGCACCCTACATGCAGGGTTCTCACATCCTACGTCCGGGGTCCTCGCACCCTACATCCAGGATCCTCGGTCCTCGCACCCTACATTAGTGGTCCTCACACCCTACATCAGGGGTCCTCACACCCTACATCCGGGGTCCTAACTCCCTACATCCGGGGTTCTCGCACCCTACATCCGGGGTCCTCACACCCAACACCCGGGTCCTCACACCCTACATCAGGGGTCCTCGCATCTTACATCAGGGGTCCTCACAGCCTACATCCGGGGTCCTCACAGCCTACATCCGGGGTCCTCGCATCCTACATCCGGGGTCCTTGCACCCTACATCCGGGGTCCTTGCACCCTACATCCGGGGTCCTCGCACCCTACATCCAGGGTCCTCGCATCCTACATCCGGGGTCCTCACATCCTACATCCGGAGTGCTCGCACCCTACATCCGGGGTACTCGCACCCTACATCCGGGGTCCTCGCACCCTACATCCGAGGTCCTCGCATCCTATATCCGGGGTCCTCACATCCTACATCCGAAGTCCTCGCACCCTACATCCGGGGTCCTCGCACCCTTCATCCGGGGTCCTCGCACCCTACATCCGGGGTCCTCGCACCCTACATCCGAGGTCCTCGCATCCTACATCCGGGGTCCTCGCATCCTACATCCGGGGTCCTCGCACCCTACATCCAGGATCCTCGGTCCTCGCACCCTACATTAGTGGTCCTCACACCCTACATCAGGGGTCCTCACACCCTACATCCGGGGTCCTAACTCCCTACATCTGGGGTTCTCGCACCCTACATCCGGGGTCCTCAAACCCAACACCCGGGTCCTCACACCCTACATCAGGGGTCCTCGCATCTTACATCAGGGGTACTCGCACCCTACATCCGGGGTCCTCACAGCCTACATCCGGGGTCCTCACAGCCTACATCCGGGGTCCTCGCATCCTACATCCGGGGTCCTTGCACCCTACATCCGGGGTCCTCGCACCCTACATCCAGGGTCCTCACATCCTACGTCCAGGGTCCTCGCACCCTACATCCGGGATCCTCGGTCCTCGCACCCTACATTAGTGGTCCTCACACCCTACATCAGGGGTCCTCACACCCTACATCCGGGGTCCTAACTCCCTACATCCGGGGTTCTCGCACCCTACATCCGGGGTCCTCACACCCAACACCCAGGTCCTCACACCCTACATCAGGGGTCCTCGCATCTTACATCAGGGGTCCTCACAGCCTACATCCGGGGTCCTCACAGCCTACATCCGGGGTCCTCGCATCCTACATCCGGGGTCCTCGCACCCTACATCCGGGGTCCTCGCACCCTACATCCAGGGTCCTCGCATCCTACATCCGGGGTCCTCACATCCTACATCCGGAGTCCTCGCACCCTACATCCGGGGTACTCGCACCCTACATCCGAGGTCCTCGCATCCTATATCCGGGGTCCTCGCATCCTACATCCGGAGTCCTCGCACCCTACATCCGGGGTCCTCGCACCCTTCATCCGGGGTCCTCGCACCCTACATCCGGGGTCCTCGCACCCTACATCCGAGGTCCTCGCATCCTACATCCGGGGTCCTCGCATCCTACATCCGGGGTCCTCGCACCCTACATCCAGGATCCTCGGTCCTCGCACCCTACATTAGTGGTCCTCACACCCTACATCAGGGGTCCTCACACCCTACATCCGGGGTCCTAACTCCCTACATCTGGGGTTCTCGCACCCTACATCCGGGGTCCTAACACCCAACACCCGGGTCCTCACACCCTACATCAGGGGTCCTCGCATCTTACATCAGGGGTCCTCGCACCCTACATCCGGGGTCCTCACAGCCTACATCCGGGGTCCTCACAGCCTACATCCGGGGTCCTCGCATCCTACATCCGGGGTCCTTGCACCCTACATCCGGGGTCCTCGCACCCTACATCCAGGGTCCTCACATCCTACGTCCAGGGTCCTCGCACCCTACATCCGGGATCCTCGGTCCTCGCACCCTACATTAGTGGTCCTCACACCCTACATCAGGGGTCCTCACACCCTACATCCGGGGTCCTAACTGCCTACATCCGTGGTTCTCGCACCCTACATCCGGGGTCCTCACACCCAACACCCGGGTCCTCACACCCTACATCAGGGGTCCTCGCATCTTACATCAGGGGTCCTCACAGCCTACATCCGGGGTCCTCACAGCCTACATCCGGGGTCCTCGCATCCTACATCCGGGGTCCTTGCACCCTACATCCGGGGTCCTCGCACCCTACATCCAGGGTCCTCGCATCCTACATCCGGGGTCCTCACATCCTACATCCGGAGTCCCCGCACCCTACATCCGGGGTCCTCGCACCCTACATCCGGAGTCCTCGCACCCTACATCCGGGGTCCTCGCACCCTACATCCGGGGTCCTCGCACCCTACATCCGAGGTCCTCGCTTCCTACATCCGGGGTCCTCGCATCCTACATCCGGGGTCCTCGCACCCTATATCCGGGATCCTCGGTCCTCGCACCCTACATTAGTGGTCCTCGCACCCTACATTAGTGGTCCTCACACCCTACATCAGGGGTCCTCACACCCTACATCCAGGGTCCTAACTCCCTACATCTGGGGTTCTCGCACCCTACATCCGGGGTCCTCACACCCAACACCCGGGTCCTCACACCCTACATCAGGGGTCCTCGCATCTTACATCAGGGGTACTCGCACCCTACATCCGGGGTCCTCACAGCCTACATCCGGGGTCCTCACAGCCTACATCCGGGGTCCTCGCATCCTACATCCGGGGTCCTTGCACCCTACATCCGGGGTCCTCGCACCCTACATCCAGGGTCCTCACATCCTACGTCCGGGGTCCTCGCACCCTACATCCGGGATCCTCGGTCCTCGCACCCTACATTAGTGGTCCTCACACCCTACATCAGGGGTCCTCACACCCTACATCCGGGGTCCTAACTCCCTACATCCGGGGTTCTCGCACCCTACATCCGGGGTCCTCACACCCAACACCCGGGTCCTCACACCCTACATCAGGGGTCCTCGCATCTTACATCAGGGGTCCTCACAGCCTACATCCGGGGTCCTCACAGCCTACATCCGGGGTCCTCGCATCCTACATCCGGGGTCCTTGCACCCTACATCCGGGGTCCTCGCACCCTACATCCAGGGTCCTCGCATCCTACGTCCGGGGTCCTCGCACCCTACATCCGGGATCCTCGGTCCTCGCACCCTACATCCGGGGTCCTCGCACCCTACAACCGGGGTCCTCACACTTTACATCTGGGGTCCTCACACTTTACATCCAGGGTCCTCACACCCTACATCCGGGGTCCTCGCACCCTACATCTAGGGACCTCTCACCCTATATCTGGGGTCCTCGCACCCTACATCCGGGGTCCCCGCACCCTACATCTGGGGTCCTCACACCTTACCTCAGGGGTCCTCACACCCTACATCCAGGGTCCTCACACCCTACCTCAGGGGTCCTCACACTCTTCATCAGGGGTTCTCACACCCTACATCAGGGGTCCTTACACCCTCCTTTTTGGATGACCTAATGCAGGCATTGCATGTGTAGGCATATTGAGCTCAGAGCATCCATTACAACACTCCACCCACAGCGTAACCATGTTTCCTTCTAGCCACTGCACCTGCACAGCAACGTGGAGTTTTGTACCTTTGGGGGGAGGGGCTTAAAGGATAAGTTCACTTTTTTTTTCTTCTAAATTCCACCTCCCTTATGTCTTTTTTTGGGCAAAAATATCAACGCTTCCCATTAATTCTACATACACTTACTTTACTTGTCCTCATCCATGTTTCCAGACGTATTCCATTTGTAATGTCTTACTTGCTGGTCAGACTATAGGTTATGCATAGTGTATGGCCATCTTTATATAAGTACATAGGAGGGAGTGGACAGAAACACTCAGCTGTCAAGCCCCGTTCACATCTCTGCATAGCGGGAACTCGCATTCCCACATGCGTGAGGTTTTTTTTTTTTTTTTTTTTGGGGGGGGGGCGTTTTCGAGCATTTTCACTCATCACACATAGGGCAGCCCTACACATAGCAATCGCCCCAAAGAAGCTTCAGGACTTTTTTTAGAGCGGAGATTGGTGCGTTTTTTACAATACAATGGTGCATTTTTTGTATAAAGGCCATACACTATACAATCTGATTGTACAAACTCCTTTATATTTACCAAATTTATATAATAGGAGAAAGCACCTATCTAGTCAATCACTCTGTATCCAATTAGGCTGACCCTTACACTAAATAGTTGATGTTAGATCTAAAGGAGATTTTACAATTAGATTGTATAGCGTTTGGTGAACTTTACAGAACCCAGGAGACCCTTCTCCTGTTTTCAATACTACAGCTTTATCCACATAGGCTGTTATGTCATCTCTCATCTCCTGCACACTTTAAAATGCCAAATGAAAGAGCTATGCAAGATTAAATTTAAAGGCTAAGTTCCCCTTTTTTTTGTTTTTCTAAATTCCAGCTCCCCTATGTACCAATATAGCATTAAAGCGGCGGTCCACCCATTTTATTATCTTTGGCTGTGCTGCATGCCCTTAGCGCATGATTTTCACAATGGGCAATATTTTTTATTTTTTTTGGCTGGTAAATACCTTATTTGCAGTTTTTCTAAATAATTTTCTAGTCTTAATAGCCTAGGCGATTACGTCACTAGGCAATTCGCAAGGGTTCCTGGGATATCGGCGTCCTGTACTATCGAAATCTCGGTTTTTTTGTACCTCGGAAATTACGCGAATGGGATGAGTTTGGCGCCATTGTTTTGAAGCACTGACAGAGGGGAGGAGGCACATTGAGCAGACATTGGTACTGGAAGCTCTGTTGTGTGTGACACTGTCTTATAATCTAACTGTGTGCAAGGAGAGAGAGAGGAGCTTTCAGAATATTCATTGACGATGTCGGGGTGGGCGGGACAGAGCAGCTATCAAACACCAGCCAATTATTTTTGTGTGCGGCTCCGCCCTGACCCCATCCTATTGGCTGGCGTTCGATAGCTGCTCTGTCCCGCCCATCCCGACATCGCCGTTGAATATTCTGAAAGCTCCTCTCTCGCTCCCTGCACACAGTTAGATTATAAAACAGTGTCACACAAAACAGCTTCCAGCACCAATATTTGCTCAATGCTATATTATCTCAGCCAGCAAGGGCTAGACATTGCTGTATAAAGTGACAGGGCATTACTGAGCATGTGCGAGATTTGGAGGTGCATGATGGGTAGATAGTTGCACAGAAATCCAGGAAATTAACACGAGAGGGCTTCAGATGCCCACAACTAAAATGGAAACTGTCTGCTTCCAAGATTAGTAAGTAAATAACTATTTTTAAAGAAAGTAAAAGCGCAAAAAGTATGACATGTTAGAAACGTTCATTTACAGGTTTTGACAGTTACAGAGCAGTATTTAAAAAAAAAAATGTTTGGGGACTGGAACTCCCCTTTATTTTTGTTTTTTGCAAAAATCTGAAAGCTTTCCATTAAATCTATACGCCTAAAATTACTAGTTGCGCTTTCAGTGCCATTAATTGTTAACGGCACAGCAAACACACTTTGCCATGTGAAAAAAAACCCCAGCATATTCAGGTGGATGGGCTGCCCCATGCGTGATGAGTGAAAATGCTCCAAAACGGATGGCCATACACTATGCAATCTAAATGTTTTTTTGTGTATTTAGTAAGAAGGGTGATCTCAGATTATTTGCATTTCATTTAAAAAACGTGCAGCTGGGAGTGGGTGGGTAGATGATGCAGGGTGTGTGCTAATGAGGTCAGCTTGTCAACTCCTTCCTGTGTCATAACCAGGAAGTAAGACATTACTAACGGATACGTCTGGAAACATGGATGAGGACAAGAAAAGTAGGTGTATGTAGAATTAATGGAAAGTGTTGTTATTTTTGCAAAAAAGTACATATATACTCTACTGGTACATAGGGGAGCTGGAATTTAGAAAAACAAAAGTGATCAAAGGTGAACTTATCCTTTAACCTGATGAGGATTTACAGACACTGCTCCTCTCGTGGACTGATCTCTTGTGTACCGACTCGGCTTGTTCTGATTACGTTTGTCTGCTGCCCACCCTGACCTTGGCTCGTTATCCGGCTCTCCTTTTTCTCCATCCATTCATCCGTGCCTGCACTGTCTCATTGGGTACTCTCCTCGCGAGCAGGGTGAACCTGAGGATCGTGACCTGGGGTCAGCATGCAGCTAAGTCGCTCGGGTTCGGCACATCACGGATCTGGTGGACAGATTACTGGGAGGGGCTGGGGAAGACCCAGATGTCATGGTGCACGTTGGCCCCAATGATAAAGTCAGAGGCAGATGGAGTGTCCTAAAGAACGATTTTAGGGACTTGGGAGCAAAATTGAGGAAAAGGACCTCCAAGGTAGTATTCTCAGGAATACTACCGGTACATCGAGCCACACCAGAAAGGCAGAGGGAGATTAGGGAAGTAAATAAGTGGCTGAAGAGCTGGTGTAGTAAGGAGGGGTTTGGGTTCCTGGAGGACTGGGCCGACTTCTCAGTCGATAACCAGTACTATAGAAGGGACAGACTGCACCTAAATGAGGAGGGTGCAGATCAGCTGGGAATAAGGATGGCCAAAAAGTTAGAGGGGTTTTTAAACTAGGCGACGGGGTTCAGAGATAGAGATAATCAGCGTGGAACATATTCCAGAGGGTAGGGTAACCAAAGCACATAAACCCAAAGTAAGTATAGTAGCAAGTCCTAGTTGCAATCTCGGAACACCCAAACGGATAGTATGTGACCGGTCAAAATATATTAATGCATTAAAGTGTTTGTTCACCAATGCCAGAAGTCTGCCAAGCAAAATAGGTGAGTTGGAAGCTCTGGTGCATGAGGAGAGCTATAATGTAATCAGTATTGCTGAAACTTGGCTTCATTCCTGACATGACTGGGCTATTAATATTCCAGGCTATGCACTCTTTCAGAAAGACAGGGTAAAAAGGAATGGTGGAGGGGTCTGTCTCTATGTGAGAAATGATTTCAAAGCGAGTGTGAAAGAGGACCTGGTGGATGGAGAGTGTGATGAGTCTGAAGCATTATGGGTGGAATTGCATACAGATGTGCGTAGTTCAAAGTTAATCATTGGAGTTTGTTATAGACCACGCAATGTTAATGAGGAGGTGGAGACTCAGCTCCTTGCACAGATGGAAAGGGCTGCAGGGGCTGGGACGGTGATAATAATGGGGGATTTTAACTACCCAGAAATTGACTGGAGTAATGGCACTGCTGGGACAGTTAAAGGGCAAAAATTTATAAACCTATTGCAGGACAATTTTATTGCCCAGTTTATTGAGGCTCCAACTATGAATGATGCCCTGTTGGACCTGGTAATCTCAAACCATGCAGAGCGCATTACTAATGTTGAGATAAAGTAACACCTGGGTAGCAGTGACGATAACATGATTTCATTTGATGTTAGCTGTAAGCAAAAATCACATACGGGAAAGATAAAAACACTTAATTTCAAGAGAGAAAATTTTCCAAGGATGAGGGCTGATCTCAAGGACTTAGACTGGGAGGGAATATTGGCATCAATGAGCACAGAACAGAAATGGGAATTCTTCAAAAAGACTGTTTGTGAACTCACTGCAAAGTATATTCCCATGGGCAATAAGTTTAAAAGGCTAAAAATAAAACCTATGTGGCTCATGGCCAAAGTTAAAAAATCTATAAACTATAAGAAAAGAGCTTTAAAAAAGTATAAAAATGAAGGAACACTAGTGTCATTTAAATGTTACAAAGAATATAACAGGATATGTAAAAATAAAATCAAGGATGCAAAAACTCAAAATGAACGACAGATTGCAAAAGATAGTAGGACAAACCCCAATTTTTAAAAAAAATATATTAATAGTAAAAAGGTCAAGTCTGAGCATGTAGGCCCTTTACAAAATAATCTAGAGTGGGTGACTGGGGACAAAGAGAAGGCTCATTTATTAAATACTTTCTTCAGCTCTGTGTATACAAAGGAGCATGGGGGAGTTCATGTTCATAATGGGGGTGGTAGTGACACAGCCCCAAATGATCCACAATGGCTCAAAAGTGATATGGTCCAGAAATATTTAGACAGAATAAAGGTGGATAAAGCACCTGGACCAGATGGCATACACCCACGGATCCTAAAATAATTGAGCTCTGTAATTTCAAAGCCATTTTATCTAATTTTTAGGGACTCATTAATGACAGGAATAGTACCACTGGATTGGCGCAGGGCCAATGTGGTGCTTATATTTAAAAAGGGAACAAAGCCTTTACTAAGTATCTATAGACCTGTTAGTTTAACTTCTATAGTTGGGAAGATACTGGAGAGATTAATAAAAGACCACATAGACGAGTTCTTGCTGGAAAAAAATATTTTAAGCAACAGACAGCATGGATTCATGAAAGACAAAAGTTGTCAGACAAACCTGATTTCTTTTTATGAGGAGGTAAGTAAAACCTTGGAAAGAGGGGTGGTGGTGGACGTGGTATACTTGGATTTTGCAAAAGCCTTCGATACAGTTCCCCACACACGGCTCATGTGTAAGGTAAAGTCTACAGGATTGGAAATATCAGTTTGTAAATGGATAGAAAACTGGCTAAAAGACAGAATTCAGAGAGTAGTGGTTAATGATTCTTACTCTGAATGGTCTAAGGTTATCAGTGATGTACCCCAAGGGTCAGTGTTGGGACCCTTACTTTTTAATATTTTTATAAATGATATTGGGTCTGGGATCAAAAGTAACATTTCTGTCTTTGCAGATGACACCAAGCTATGCAGTGGAATAACCGTACAGAATATAACTGGGTACTAACATTTATAGGTAAAGTTGATCCGGGGAATATCCGATTGCCTCTCGGGGGATCAGGAAGGAATTTTTTCCCCTGCTGTAGCAAATTGGATCATGCTCTGCTGGGGTTTTTCGCCTTCCTCTGGATCAACGGTGGGTATAGAATTAGGTATATGGGATTGTATGATATTATTATTATTATTTTTTTTTATGGTTGAACTGGATGGACTTGTGTCTTTTTTCAACCTGACTAACTATATGTAAGTCCAAACTCCCGTGAGGGGGTCTCTGGCGGAATACGGGCTGGCCCTTAGATTCCATGCCCTAGTGTACTCCGTGTTGCCTGTGAGCTCACACCAGTAGAACCGTGACAGTGGGGTCATGGATTAACAGGATTTTCACCTATTTGGTCACAGTTAGGATTATTGAACGGACTTTTATTCATGGACACTTGAAAATTTGCTTTATGATTTCATCTACCGTATAAACTTGAGTATAAGCCGACCTTTTCAGCACATTTTTTTGTGCTGAAAAAGCCCCCCCCCCCCCCGCCCGGCTTATATTTGAGTCTCCTGCTGTGTTATGCAGTCAGTCAACAGCCGTCCAGTGTAACAAAGCCCCACCTCCTCTTCGTCCGTGATAGACGGAACACTGACTTACTGCTGGGAAACTGAATCAGTGTTCCGTCTATCACTGGACGGCCACTGACCACAGTTAAGACTGCACAACACAGCGGGAGATCAGGTACATGAGGCATGCAGATGGGCACAGTGAGGCATGCAGATGGGCACAATGAGGCTGCAGATGGGTACAGTGAGGCTGCAGATGGGAGCAGTGAAGCTGCAAATGGGCACAGTGAAGCTGCAGATGGGCACAGTGAGGCTGCAGATGGGCACAGTGAGGCTGCAAATAGGCACAGTGAAGCTGCAAATGGGCACAGTGAGGCTGCAGATGGGCATTGTTGACCCTTTTTCCACTTACAGTAGATGCTGCATTTCCCACCCTAGGCTTATACTCGAGTTAATACGTTTTCCCATTTTTTTTGTGGTAAAATTAGGTGCCTCGGCTTACATTCGGGTCGATTTATTCTCGAGTATATACAGTATTTATTTTTTCAAATTTTTAATTGGACTTCACACTTATTTAACACTTGTGGAATTTCATATATTAGGGTGTTTCATTTTTCCAAAGATGGGATTTTCATATGACTTTGCTTACGCCCGAGTCTCTGTGATGTAAAATATATATATGCCATATTTAAAAAAGATTGGATAATATTTAGGGGTTGCACACATTGATCACTTTTATCACAAACTAGTGAAATTTCTAACATTGAACTAAGTGTACAAAAAAAGAAAAAAAAGATTCATATAAGAATAAACATTACAAAGCTATCGCTGAAATCAATAAGACAGTTATACTGGAAGACTCATCTCCTGCATCACAAGCACCTAGTGACAAAGGCCTCGTACACAAGACTGATTTTCTCGGCAAGAACCAGCAAGAAACTTGCTGGCAGAGAGGTCTTGCAGAGTAAATCGGTCGTGTGTACGCTGCTATCGGGTTTCTCGTTGAGAAAACCGACAAGAAACCTCGACGAGAAAATAGAGAACCTGCTCTCTATTTTCTCGTCGAGATTCTCCTCGGCATGTTTCTCGACGAGAAAAGTGAGTGTGTGTACACTTACCTGTCCTCCCGGAAGCCCGCACATGTTCGAAATGAATTAGACGCATGCGCGGTAGCTTCCTAGGCATACGTAGTGTATACCAAGATGGCGGTGACGGCATCGAATGTGACGAGCGCATGCTCGACGTAGTCGATGACGTCACCGCGTACGCTCCTTTCAAAGAACCGCGGGTTCTTT
Organism: Rana muscosa; assembly: GCA_029206835.1. Taxonomy (NCBI): domain Eukaryota; kingdom Metazoa; phylum Chordata; class Amphibia; order Anura; family Ranidae; genus Rana; species Rana muscosa. The sequence continues at coordinate 140,933,755 of CM055125.1, read as the reverse complement.
GAAACAAGCGTGTGTACACTCGGCCGGGACAAGTTTCTTGTCCAAGAATCTCGTCGAAAAAAACGACATGTTTTTTTCAACGAGAATCTCGGCCGTGTGTACGAGGCCAAAGAGGCTAAGTTTTCGCCTCCAGCAACGAAAAAATTATGTTCAAGTCCTAGATTAAAACCTCCTGATCAGACACTCACGTCTACTTGGGATAGAGAAAAGCTATCTATTCGACAAGCAGGTACTTCATTTATAGCAAAGCAGCCTTGGCCACGATGTTTCAAAAATTTCCAGATCTCCAGCTACTGTTTACCGAGCTCGGGCCATCAATAGAAGTAAAATGGCAAAGAAAATCGAAGAGTCACTCTTTGAAAATCCTCCTCATTTGGTCTTGCATTGGGATAGTAAACTGTTTCCCATGGAAAAGTCAAAACTTTGGAAGATAGAGTTGCCGTTCTAGTGACTGGCAAAGATTTTGAGCATTTGCTTGGCGTACCCGTTGCCCTGAAAGACACTGGTGCATCACAAGCACCTAGTGACAAAGAGGCTACGTTTTGGCCTCCAGCAACAAAAAAATTATGTTCAAGTCCTAGATTAAAACCTCCTGATCAGACACGTACGTCTACTTTGGATAGAGAAAAGCTATCTATTCGACAAGCAGGTACTTCATTTATAGCAAAGCAGCCTTGGCCACGATGTTTCAAAAATTTCCATATCTCCAGCTACTGTTTACCGAGCAAAACAGGAAAAGGATTTTTCTGGATAGCAGCACTCCAAGATAAAAAGCCTTTATTTCAAAAGTCCAGGAATCCAAAGCATACACTGCACATCACGACACACTGATCAAAAATTAGCTGACATGTTTCACATCAATTGATGCTTACTCATAGCTACCCAATGCACAAATGTTTACTATAATATACCCTAAAGGAAGGTCATGTGATCCAACACCAAGGTGAAAATGATTGTTCAGTGATTGACTGCATGTGAGGAGATTCAAGTAAAAAAGGTGTGGTTCTCTAACCACAGTGATAGAGAAATCCCTCTTAGAATGTGCAATCAGTAAAAATATATACGATGTGTATATAGAGAAATGTGTATATACATAAAAAAGTATCTGAAGGATGTGATGTGAACAAAGTGAGATAAAAATGTAGGTATAAAATAAGAATAATAAAAAAAAAAGGTAAACATAAAAATAAAAATAAAAATGAAAATAAATATGTATCAAAAGAATATATAAGAGAATGAGCTAAAAGAAATGTGAATAAAGTAAATATGTCAATGAAAATGCAAATGCATAAATAACTAAATTCAAAAATATATATGTAAATCAAGCAAGACGGAGAAGCAGATGTATATATGTAAATCAAGCAAGGTGGAGAAGCAGATGTGTAAAAGTGAATGTGTAATATAAGTCAAATATGTTTAAAAATGAAGTGAAATTACATGAAATATGGAGAAACTAGTGAAACCATGGAATGGTGAAAATAACTGGTACGAACAGCAATAGTAAAAAGTAAAAATTCTAGAGGTGAATTGATAAAACAGATATGTTCTATACCAGAATTAATTTCATTATATTCAATATATTCATGGGATTCCAATAACTTGATGTTTTTGTCTTATGAATTTATTTAATTAGTGTGTTATGCTTTGTTTTTGCATGTTTAATTTACCTTTTTCATTATTTGATTATTTATTATCTTTTATTTTTTTCTGCTAGTGGTATCCCTAGAGAGACTTTGCTTCAGAAACACTCTAACAAACATAAGAATGAATCAGCGATGTCTTTCAGGGGTATACCGGTATTTTCCATACCATTTAGCTTTGAATTTGGCAAAATAAAATCCACCATTGAGAAATATCTCCCCATTCTACTGAATGACCCCGCTTATCATGAGATACTCTCTGGGGGGGTCAAATCGGTGTCTCGCAGAGCCCCCACCTTAGGTAGTCGCCTTTCACCCAGTCTGTTCCTCAGTGAACCACCAGTAGCCAATTGGCTGCACTTTCAGGGCACTTTCAGATGTGGAGCGTCAAACTGCAATTATTGCAGACACATCAAAACAGGCGACACAGTCCAGTCTAGTACCAATTATAACATCTTTAACATCAAGCAATTCATTAATTGCAATACCAAATTCTTGGTATATGTAATTAAGTGCGAATTGTGTAATATCCAGTATGTCGGGAGAACCACCCGTAGACTTAGGGACAGGTTGTATGATCATCTGTACGACATACAGAAGGACAGAAACACTAATATTGCTAGGCACTGGGTCTCTGTGCATCACAAGAATGTCTCATGCCTCTCTATACAGGGGATGGAAAAAATCAATACCCCGGTTAGAGGGGGAGACAGGTTCAGGACACTGTGCAGGCGTGAGGTCTATTGGATTTTTTCATTGAATACGAGAATACCGGCCGGTCTAAACTTCGAATGGGATGTTTCTCATTATTACGATTAGCCCTCAACGTCCTGCACAGTGTCCTTTCAAAATTGTAGCCTGGTGCTGGTGGCTGGGATTTTGAGTTGAGGCTTTTGTTTTGCTTTCATATGCTGCATACGTTTAGATATATATGCACACCATTGGGTTATTATTGGAGCCCCTTCATTCTTTATCTTTAGATATTATTATGATTTTGACTGTTTTCCATATATTCCCAATAATATCTTCTTTGCTGGTTGCTAAACATATGAAACATAAGAGTTCTGCTATTTTATAGGGACCCTTGACTTTTCCTCTTTTCTTCTTTTAGTTTTGAATAACTATTTACATATTCTTGAAGAAATCGAATGGATTTGGTCCCTTCCTTTGCACAAAACACTATCTAGTGGTTGATCCATTATGTTTGTGCTGACATATCAAGTGTTTGTGTTTATTCATTTAGCATGTGTGTCTTTTTTGTAAAATCTTTCTAGTCTATATTGTTTTTATTTTTGAGATTATGGATTACTCCGAGCCCATAGGAATATTAACTTATATACAACACAGCGTACTTTCCTTGTCAAAATATTTTATTAAGGCATACAGAGGGTATCATACATACAATCTTGATTATGCTCATATTAACAAACGTAATAATTTCTTTATTTTCCAAAAGCTAGATTTTTGTTAATTTTAAAGGAGGTTGCTTAACAAACTAAACATGCAATGTATCAATATTTTGGTTCCTTTAAGAGGTTTGCAAGTAGTATATGTTTCCTTAAAACATTCTTATTGTCAATAAATTCATAACGCCTAGAAGATTTAAGTTATGATGGAGATATGGAATATAAATTCAAACAATGTTCTTATGTATACCCGATGAAATATTTATAAAAAGGAAGGAAAATGAAACGAGTATATACATAATAAAGAAAAAATAGTGGTGAAAGAAAGATAGAAGAGGAGAGGAGAGGAGAGTAGAGTAGTGTAGAAGTCCGTGGGGTTAGACCCAGAGCCGCCGCCGCTACTATAGATAATTCATTTAAATCCTTTGTATCAGTTACCATGGTAAGAGAACTTTGGTGTCAAAGGTTGATGGACTAATGTAATTGATCCAGGGTTGCCACAATTTTTCAAATTTGGGGATCGTGTCCATATCTATCGCAGTCATTTTAGCATATGTCATCGCACTATTTATTCTGGTCTTTGATTCGTGTATATTTAATTGGGTTGATTTCCATGCTTTTGCTAATGTTTGTTTAGCTGTTGTAAAAAGTTGTACTAATAATTTAAATTGCATATGTGTTATGCTTTCTGGTTTCAGGTTAAGTAGAGCTATTCCCGGGTCAAATGGGATTGTCTTATTAAGCATTTCAGATGCCATTTTAAAGAGTTCTTTCCAGAATTTTTGTGCTGTTGGACACGACCACCAAACATGAAACTGTGTCCCTGTCTCTGTACATCCCCGAAAACATTGTGCTGAATAATTTGGAACATATTTCGCTATTCTTGCAGGCACAAGGTACCATCTAGTTAGTAGTTTATAATTAGCCTCAACCGCTAATATATTAGGGGAGGCCGATTTAGTTGTTATCCATATTTGATTCCATTCTGAGTTTTCTAATTCTCTTTGTAAGTCTCCTTCCCATTTTCGAGCGTATTGTGGTTTGCCCCCGTCTTCTTGTGTCAGTAATTGAGAATATAAGGCAGATATAGCACCCTTTGTGTGTGGGTCTTTCTTACATATTGTTTCAAATTTAGTCATTTGGGATGTTTGAGTAGAAGAATTTAAAAATGGTGTGAAGAAGTTTTTTATTTGAAGATATCTGAATAGTTCTGATTGTGGTAAGCCGTAAGTTTTACATAGGGTCGGAAATGGGATAAACGATGATATTGACACAAAATTATACATATAAAGAATGTCTCTAGATGTCCATTCTCTAAAAGTTTTGGGGTAGACCCATGCTGGATAGAATGCAGGATTTTTGTAAAATGAGAGTAGCGGATTATGTAAAGATTGTAGTTGGTATTTAATTTTCGACCTATCCCAAAGGGAGATAAAATGTTTGGTGATAGGATTTTGTATATTTTTGCGGTGTTTTGGGGGATCCAAAGTAAGTTCGAGACTGAAATTGGATCACTCTCAGCAGCTTCTATTAATACCCATAATGGGATTTCTTTTTTTGCATGGTATTTACTGAGGCTAGCGACATGTGCTGCCTTATAGTAACTTGCAAAGTTGGGGCAGCCTAAGCCCCCTTGTAGTTTGGGTAAGAAAAGTGTGCTTTGTTGTATTCTCGGTTTGGTAGAACCCCAAATGAACTTTGATACTTTTTTCTGTAGTATCCTTAGATAACATGCTGGTATCGGGATTGGCAAGACTCTGAATAAGTATAGAATTTTTGGCAGTATCGTCATTTTTACCGCATTTATTCTTCCCATCCATGATATTGGGAGGTGTGCCCAAGAGTTCATTAAGTTTGTTAGATGTTTCAATATCTGTGGATAGTTATGAGAGAATAAATCCGAGAGAGATGCTGTCAGTTTGATACCTAGGTATGATATTGCTCCCTCAGTCCATGCATATGGGAGACCTATTTTGGCGGCCGATAATTCAATACTTGATAGAGATATGTTCATTATTGAACTCTTCTTGGAATTGATAACTAGGCCTGAAAGAGTGGCAAATTTATTAAGAATTGGGGTTAGGTTAGGACCAGATATTTGTGGGGATGAAAGAAATAGGAGGATATCATCTACAAATAAGCATAATTTGTGCTGGTAACCTCCTACTTCTATTCCTGTTATTGTGGGTTCTAGTCTAATTAGTTGTGCAAGTGGTTCTATGAGTAAAGCGAATAGTAATGGTGAGAGTGGACAGCCTTGTCTTGTACCCCTCTCAATATCAAATGGTTCCGATCTATATCCTGCATATCTTACGTATGCTTTTGGCTTATCATAAAGTGCTTTGATCCAAGTCATAAAATTTGGGCCAAAACCCCATTTTTGTAATGTATAGGTCATGTAAGTCCAGGATACTGAATCAAAGGCCCTTCTGATATCGAGAGAGAGAAAGCAGGCAGGAATTTTACGTTTTTTCGCTATTTGTGCTAAGAGAACTGCTCTTCTAACATTATCTCCTGCTTGGCGTGAGGGCATGAATCCTACCTGATCACGATGTACTAGTGTTCCTATAATTGAGTTTAAACGAGTTGCTAGTATTTTTGTCAATATTTTAATATCCACATTTAACATAGAAATGGGACGGTAGTTACTGCTGAGTGTATCATCCGTGTGTGGTTTTGGAATCATACATATAATTGCTGTCAATGATTCTTGCCTAAATGTTTTGTTTCTCAGTATTTCATTGTAAGCTTCTACCAGCATGGGGGAAAGAATATCCCTGTATGTTCTGTAGTATAATGATGAGTAACCATCTGGCCCAGGTCTTTTATTTATTTTTAATTCCTTTATGGCTGCGATGACTTCATCCTTTGAAACTGTTTTTTCTAGCAATGTTTTTTGAGATTCCGTCATTTGTGGGAGGTTAATTTGTGAGAAAAATTAATCTGCTTCAGAGGTGTTGAATGAATTTGTTTCCTTGTATTGAGTTTTTAGATATGTGCTGAATTTTTGGACTATTTTTTGTGGATTGCAAGTGTATATATTATTGGCTAATTTGAGCTTGATAGGTTTATAGGATCTATTGATGGATTTTAGTGCTTTCGCTAGGAGTGTACCTGGTTTATTAGATTTCATATAAAATGAATGATTAGTTTTACGTAACATTTTTTCTGCTGAATCTGTGAGGAAGAGATCATATTCTAAGCGAGTTTTCTCGAGATGTGTTTTTGCAGTGGGGGTAGGATTATTCTGAAAGGCCATAAATGCAGTGTTAAATTATTTTTCTAATTTTTGTGCGAGTGTTTTACGTTCTCTTTTCAGGATCCCTAAATGTTGTTGACAAATTCCCCTGAGTACTGGTTTATGTGCTTCCCAAAGTGTGAGTGAAGAGATTTCTGGGCTAGTGCTATGCTTCAAGTAAGTTATTAGCTCACGTTCTATATGTGTGCGGTAAGAAGGGTGTTTGAGTAGCACATCTGGAAGGTACCATGATGGATCATGCGATTTTGGCAAAATAGAGGCTATGGTAGTATATACCGCATCGTGGTCTGACCATGGGATGGGGAGAATGGTTGAAGATGTTATCTCTGGGGCCATTCCTATTGTTATGAAAATATGGTCTATTCTGCTGAATGTTTGATGAGGATTAGAGTAGTAGGAGTAGTTCCTTTTCGTTGGGTTAGATTCTCTCCAAGTGTCAATCAAATTGTACTTAGATAGAAGCTGAGAGAGTGACCATTTGGATTGGTGATTTGTTGGGGTATAAGGTGATCTATCGAGGAATGGTAGAAGGACAGTATTTGAATCCCCATACACAAAAAGTGTTCCTATCTTATGTGTGTTAATAACTTGAAAAAGATGGGATAAAAATGGTAAGGGTTTAAGGTTAGGAGCGTAGTAGGAGACAATAGTTACTGCTGTGTCCATGATATGTCCCGTTAGGATGAGATAACGACCTTCTGGGTCTTTTATTTCAAATTGCAACGTAAATGGAGTGGTGCAGTGAAATGCTATAAGCGTACCTCTCTGTTTTGTGTTGGCTGAGGCTGTGTATACTTGTGGGTAGGAGTTACTGAAAAATTTAGGAGTAAGGGTTGGTGTAAAATGTGTTTCTTGCAAGCACACAATATGAGCTTTCTTATATTGGAATGACCTAAAGGCTTTAGTGCGTTTTTGTGGCACATTAAGACCTTGGACGTTCAATGAGATAATATTTAATGGGGCCATGGCAAGTGATACAACAAGCTAATCTTACCTGTAGCCTTACTGCAACGGTCTCCGGGTCCAACCCACACGGATAAGAGAGAAAGAAAGTAAAGAGAGGATCTCGAGTGATCCAACTTAAATGAAAAATAAGAAATAGATATGATTATATAACATATAAACATTTTAAATATGTTAATGCATTCATTGTTTGCCCGTGAATGGGGGTAAAGCCCCCCCTCAGGGGACAAGGAGCTTTCGTCGAATCCCCGCATATTAGTGCGAGGGCCCGAGGAAAGCTTGGTGGGGCACATGTGGTTTCCGTGCTATGGGGTGCCGCCCTATATATAATTAAATATAGAATCAAATGAAAAAATAAAAAATGTATATATTGTGAGGGGGTTAGCTCGGCAGCGGGTGTGTGTGACCCCCGAGATGGGCTCCCCACACAAAAACAGGCCCAGCAAACGGAGGTTGTGGTTTTCAAAATCAAAAAGGTGCGGTTTATTTTCTATTTACAGTGACAAAACACAGCAAAGCAAAAGAAAACATAAACAAAATAAATCCTGGTCAACTTGACCTCTGACTAAACATACAGGTTTCCTAACTAACAACTGGGATCAGCCTAGTGCTGTCCTAGTCCCTAAGTCCCTGGTTTTAAATGTCCAAGCAAATAGCCACACAGGCTTTGTCTCACCGCACAGGGGTTCACTCTCCCTAGACAGTCCACACAGGTCTGGGTCCAGGCATGAGCAAACACCTAATGAATCTGGGATTTTTATAGAGGCCTTAAACGAACTGACAGGCTTCAGCTGGTCTCATCAACTCCCTGCCTGCACGACGCCCAGCCCTCTCCCTAGAGGTATGAGTCATCCATGAGCCTACTAGCCTCAGCTGGGCTTATACAACTCTCCACCTAGTTGTATAAGTCGGCGTAAAGCCTGAATCTGGGCGAAATATATCTACCCCCCTGGATGCAACCAGGTGACTTTACCTTCCTGCTGTCACATACCCCCCCTCTTGTTTTAACCTCGGGGTTGGAACACCAGCAATCAGGCATTCATGTACTCGAGACAAAGCATCCACATTCCCCATTTGAACGCCAGGGCGATGCTTTACTGTGAAGTTGAATTCCTGGAGGGCCAGGAACCACCTATTCACTCTTCTATTTGTTTCCTTGTTTTGAGCCATCCACTTTAACGGAGCGTGATCCGTAACCATGTCAAAGTGCCTACCTAGCAGGTAGTACCGAAGGGAATCTAGAGCCCACTTCACCGCTAAACACTCCTTTTCAACGGTGGCGTAATTTACCTCATGGGACTTCAACTTCCTGCTGAGGTAAATGACTGGGTGCTCTTCCCCGTTCCAGACCTGGGACAATACTGCTCCTAACCCCACATCTGACGCATCACTTTGTACGACAAAGTCTTTAGAGAAGTCGGGTGAGTACAACACTGGCTGGCTACATAAGGCTTGTTTCAAGAATTGGAATGCTGCCTCAGCCTCGGGGGTCCATTTAATCATGACCGACCCTTTCCCCTTCGTCAGGTTGGTTAGGGGCACAGCCTTAGAAGCAAAGTGGGGAATGAATCGCCGATAATACCCAGCGATTCCCAGAAAGGCTCGTACCTGCTTCTTGCTGTTGGGACGTGGCCAACTCTGGATGGCCTCGACTTTGTTGAGTTGGGGTTTTATTACTCCCCTCCCAATGGTGTACCCAAGATATTTGGCCTCCTCCTGCCCAATGGTACACTTCTTGGGGTTAGCCGTAAACCCCGCTTCCCGAACAGAGTCCAGGACTGCTTGCACTTTTGGCAGATGTGAGGCCCAATCTGTGCTATGGACAATTATGTCATCCAGGTAAGCCGCAGCATACTTCCGATGGGGCCTCAGCATCTGGTCCATTTTCCGCTGGAATGTGGGCGGCGCATTCTGTAACCCGAACGGCATTCTTTTGTATTGGAACGCCCCGTCTGGGGTTACAAATGCGGTTTTCTCTTTGGCCGACTTGGCCAGGGGGATTTGCCAATACCCTTTTGTGAGGTCAAGAGTCGTCATGTATCGGGCTGTTCCCAGCCGGTCGATCAACTCATCTATACGTGGCATGGGGTAGGTGTCAAATTTTGTAACTTTGTTCAACTGACGAAAATCGTTACAAAATCGCCAGCTCCCATCCGGTTTAGGCACCAACACAATGGGACTAGACCAATCACTTTGGGACTCCTCTATCACCCCTAAGTTCAGCATTTTCTGTACTTCCTCCCGTATTGCCTCCCGTCGGGCCTCTGGGATCCGATAGGGTTTTAACTTCACCCTTTCACCGGGCGGGGTAATGATGTCATGCTCTACCCCAGATCTTTGTCCCGGCAGCTCAGAGAATACCTCCTTGTTGCGAAGCACAAACTCCTTAACCTCCTGTTGTTGGGGTTGTGACAAGGTGGCTGCTATTCCAACCTCAGGAATCACGCAACCAGTTTGAGCTGGTGACCAAGTGTCTGCGACTAGGGACTCTCTATCCCTCCAGGCTTTCAACAGATTAACGTGATAGATCTGTTCGGGCTTTCGCCTTCCTGGTTGTCTGACCTTGTAATTCACTTCGCTCACTTTTTCCATTATCTCGTAGGGGCCTTGCCATTTGGCAAGGAATTTACTTTCAACCGTAGGGACAAGTACCAGTATCCTATCCCCCGGGGAAAAGGTACGGGTCTTGGCTCCACGGTTGTACACTCTCTGCTGTGCTAACTGCGCTTGGGCCAAATGTTCCTTCACGATGGGCATTACCTGTGCAATTCGGTCTTGCATCAGGGCGACATGCTCAATCACACTCCTGTGGGGAGAACTCTCACTTTCCCAAGTTTCCTTGGCAATATCCAACAGCCCTCTTGGGTGTCTCCCATACAGTAACTCAAAGGGGGAGAATCCCGTAGAGGATTGGGGCACCTCCCTAATAGCAAACATCAGATAAGGAAGTAGACAGTCCCAATCCTTTCCATCTCTATCCACCACTTTCTTCAACATTTGTTTTAGGGTTTTGTTGAACCTTTCAACCAGCCCATCGGTTTGGGGGTGATACACAGATGTACGTAATTGCGTCACTTTGAACAATTTACACAGCTCCTTCATAACCCGGGACATAAAGGGTGTACCTTGGTCCGTAAGCAGTTCTTTACAAATACCCACCCGGCTAAACACAAGAGATAGCTCTTTGGCTATGGTTTTGGCCGAGGTATTTCGGAGAGGGATCGCTTCTGGATAACGGGTGGCATAGTCCATTATAACTAATATGTACTGGTGCCCCCTAGCGGACTTGATTATAGGACCTACCAAATCCATGGCGATCCTCTCAAACGGGACCTCAATGATGGGTAGAGGGACCAGCGGGCTACGGAAATGTGGCATCGGGGCCGACCTCTGACACACAGGGCAGGAGGAACAATAATTTTCTATGTCCTTAATCACCCCCGGCCAATAGAATCTCTGTAATACCCTCTCTCGGGTTTTCTCTGTCCCCAGATGACCTCCAAGAATGTGCCCATGGGCCAACTCCAACACCAACTTCCTGTAAGGTTTGGGCACCACAAGCTGCTCAACGGTTTCTTCTGCCCTTTTTGCCACCCGATACAGTAGGTCCTTCTCTACGCTGAAGTATGGGTAAGTGCAGGTATTATCTGGGTTCACTAACTCGCCATCTATTTCCACTACGTTTTCCCGTGCCTTTATTAGGGCGGGGTCTTTTAACTGTTCTGTGGCAAAATTTTCCCTGTGAACCTCCAGATCAGAAAACTCCACAGACGGTAGGTTTTCGTCTGAGGAGGTGGGCTCCTCTCCAGTTTCTTGAGTCTCCCCTGCCAATACTGATAAGGGAAATTCCGGAGAGTCCTCACCACTCTCAGGGGAGTTCTGGCTATCACATTCCTGGTACATAGGGGCACCAGTGGGGGGCTCAAGATCATCCCACAGTTCCCAGAACTTCGGAAAATCCCTTCCCACAATGGCGTCGTGCGGTAACTGAGATACTAAGCCCACTGGATGAGAGAGGGTACCTTTGGGGGTCTCGAAACACACTGTAGTCACTGGATACTCTCGGGTGTCCCCATGCACACAAATAACAGCTACCTTGCTATTCCCAGAGACCTCTGTTTTAACTAACTCAGCCTTTATCAGGGTCACAAGGCTACCTGAATCCAGCAATACCACAACATTTCTACCATTAACACACATTTTGCATAAATGTTTCTCAGTTCCTCGAATGGCAGTGCATGCGACTGTCGCACACAGCGACTGACGTCTGCCCGTCAGAAAGTCACACTGCATGGGTTCCTCCACAACCGGGCAATTGGCTGCAATATGTCCCGCTTGCCGGCAGCGGTAGCAAACGATCCTTCTTGCGGCCTCTTGAGCCGCTGATTTCCCAGGCTGTTCTCGCCAAACTTGGGGTAGAGCTCCCACCCTCTCACTCTCTCCACCCTCACCCCTTGGAATCCTCTTATCCGCCCCTGGGGATGGTCTGGTCTTAGGGTGGAAAGTCCGAGTGTCTCTGGAAGAGGCCGTCAGGTTCTCTGTAGCCAAGTATTTCTCCACACGATCCACAAGACCATCGGCCGTCTCTGGGTCTCCATGGCTTACCCACTTTTGGATGGCAGTAGGAAGAGCTCTCAAAAACCGATCCATTACAACACGTTCCACAATCTTTGGTGCGGACAAAGTCTCTGGCTGTAGCCACTTTCTGCTCAGGTGAATGAGATCATACATTTGAGACCTGGGGGGTTTTCCAAGCTGGAAAGTCCAGTTATGCACACGCTGAGCCCGGACAGCCTGGGTGACACCCAGCCTTGCCAATATTTCAGCTTTTAGCATCACATAGTCTTTTGCTTGGTTAGGCTCTAGGTCATAGTAAGCTTTCTGCGATTCACCAGTTAACAGAGGAGCCACCAGTCCAGCCCACTGCTCCTCAGGCCACTTTTCTCTTTCAGCGGTCCTTTCAAATGTGGTCAAAAATACCTCTGGATCATCCTCTCCAGTCATTTTTGTCAATAAACGACTCACCCCAAAGGACGCGGTATTAGTGGGACGGCTTTCCTCACTGGTCTGCGGACGTTGCTGCATTGCTGCTTCCATCTGTTGTTGTAGTCTCTGCTCTTGCTTCTGCAACAGGTCTATGAAGCGGGCCTCAGATTGCTGCTGGGCTTGTTGCTGAGCCTCCAGACTCTGTTGCAAAGTTGCGTTTGTCTGCTGCTGGGCTGCAAGGCTCTGTTGATGAGCTTGCTGCTGGGCTGCGAAGTTCTGTTGTTGAGCTGCAAGGCTCTTTTGCAAACCTGCATTTGTCTGCTGTTGATTGGCATTTGCTAGAGCCAGCTGCTTCAGTATCTCCTCCATGCTGGCTTAAAAAAAAAACTGCCACTGGTTCTCCACCAACTGTGAGGGGGTTAGCTCGGCAGCGGGTGTGTGTGACCCCCGAGATGGGCTCCCCACACAAAAACAGGCCCAGCAAACGGAGGTTGTGGTTTTCAAAATCAAAAAGGTGCGGTTTATTTTCTATTTACAGTGACAAAACACAGCAAAGCAAAAGAAAACATAAACAAAATAAATCCTGGTCAACTTGACCTCTGACTAAACATACAGGTTTCCTAACTAACAACTGGGATCAGCCTAGTGCTGTCCTAGTCCCTAAGTCCCTGGTTTTAAATGTCCAAGCAAATAGCCACACAGGCTTTGTCTCACCGCACAGGGGTTCACTCTCCCTAGACAGTCCACACAGGTCTGGGTCCAGGCATGAGCAAACACCTAATGAATCTGGGAGTTTTTATAGAGGCCTTAAACGAACTGACAGGCTTCAGCTGGTCTCATCAACTCCCTGCCTGCACGACGCCCAGCCCTCTCCCTAGAGGTATGAGTCATCCATGAGCCTACTAGCCTCAGCTGGGCTTATACAACTCTCCACCTAGTTGTATAAGTCGGCGTAAAGCCTGAATCTGGGCGAAATATATCTACCCCCCTGGATGCAACCAGGTGACTTTACCTTCCTGCTGTCACAATATATACATCGTAGTGATGTATGATTCTAAGCCCTATTTATACTTGTATAAGTTGTCTAAAACTAGTACTTAATCAAACGGATGGGGAGAAAAATTAAAACCTTTAATAGTTTACCTAGGAGATACAACCTATTAACTTTAACTAAGTTGATTCTAAAAGATTACCTTAGTGTGTAAATGCATATCTAGATGAAGAGAATCTGTTTGTTAAATAAGAACTATTTTTCTATTCACTTCAATCTTTAACTAATATGTAGTTACTCAGAACTAATAAATTATAAATAATGAATTTTCTATTCATATTGAGACCTGTATTGCGTAGTAAATATAAATGAAATATAATTGAAGATACTTAAAAAAAATAAAATAAAAAAAAAGTTACTTTTAAGTAGAGATAAGAGAAATGTCTCTATAAAATGTTTCCAATGAGGTTTTCAAAGTTCTTCAGTCTTGTGGTTTGGCTTGTATGTGTTGAAGTAATCAAGGTGTTTCTATTACTGGTATTCTTTGGTGGATTTGTCACTTTCACATATTATATTTCTTTCAGTCCATTGTGTCTTCTTGGCCTTGGGAAGAGGGTGTGAAGCGTCCTCTTTTGTGCACTTGGGTGCTTCCATTTTTGGACTCTAAGTGGGATGCTTTGTGCTTGGAGGGGATTGAGGCTAATCTTCTCTGTGATGCTGTTGATGTGTGTCTTTCAATCAAATTAAGGTCCTGGAGTGCTTGTTGCAGTTCTTCTGGTGTTCTACATGTGATTTTAGTACCTTGGTAGGTGAAACGTAGGGCAAAAGGAAAGCTCCATTGGTATTTCACATTGTGACGCTGTAGTTCCTGTATTTGCGGTTTCATTGCCCTTCTTTTAGATATTGTCAATTGAGATAAGTCTGCAAATATTTGATAATTGTGTCCTTGAAAGACTAAATTATTTTGTTCCCTTGCAGCATTCATTATCTGTTCTTTAGTTTTATAATAATGAAATTTTGCTATCACATCTCGCGGTGGTCCTTCAGATTTTTTGGGCATCAGAGCCCTGTGCACTCTATCCAATTCCATTCTTTCTATTGGTATGCTTGGCATTAATTCTTGGCATAGTGCTGTTATTGTTGATTGCAAGTCTATTATAGATTCTGGTAATCCTCTAAAGCGCAGGTTAGACCTTCTTGCACGGTTCTCAAAATCCTCCAGCTTATTTTGAAGAGTGATATTATCTTCCTTCAAATTCTCTATTTCAGATTGGTGGTCTATTGTAGCATTTTCAATCTCCTCAGCTTTAATTTCTAGTGCTGCAGTGCGGTGTCCCAATTCTCTGATTTCTTTAGTTAAGTTGTTGGTAATTTGTTCTGATGTCTGCCTCAGTGCTTTGTGAAGCATTTTTTCAAATTGTTTTAAAATATTTGGGGGTGTAGGAATTTCTTTTGTTAATGGTTGTGACTGATAAACTTCAGCCTCTGAGTCAGAGTCTCCTGTGAAAATATGCTGTGCCTTTGTAAGCTTGCCTTTCTTCTCTGAGGTAAGTGTGTCTGAGGTGACAAGCGCCTTTTTCTGTGAGGAATTCCTCGCTAGTACTCCGCTAATGGGGTTCATTTTTGTCTTATTGCGGGCTCCTCCATAAACCATTCTCCTTCCAAAATGTACCCCTCACCTCTGTCAATCTTTAGACAGCTTTTCCAGTTATTTTGGAATGTCGTGCTGTTTCTATCTTGCGGCTTTGTCCCCCTCACGGAGCGGAGCTCTAGTCAGGCATTACCGTCCCGCTAGCCTCCGCGCATGCGCCCCCCAACACAGCGTACTTTCCATCTTTGCGCCAATGTGTATATACTGTAACAGTTATGGGTTATTGGTTTATCTGTGTAATTATATTATTCATTTGAAAATAGATGGGCATTTGTATATATATTTTCATATTTATGCTGATAGAATGTTTGATTCAGAATTTTTTAAAGATCCAACCACAAGACTTTTTTGCATTTACATGACATCTGGTTTTGTTTAGGCCATACTAGTGGACCGACCCATACACCATCGATCGATTCCAATCGAGGTGTTCACGGTTGGAGGTTTTTTGAGTTAATATTCTTTTCACATCCGACATAACATGTATATCTATGCACATGCCTACATGAATATATGCATCCTTTTTTATATTTACAAGCATGTTTTCTTTAGGTTCATATACATATATACATACGGTACTTTCCAATTTTATATCATAATTTTACTACACAGTCTCTAGTCTGGGAAATACTTATTCTTACTCTCTCAAATTACATATATAGATCTACACAGTACATTATTGCCACTTCTATTATGTATTATACATTTAGGAGTGTCTGGCACGACCACGACTTCCATTTCTTTTCCCATGCATTTTACACTTTGATTATACATATTGCATGGGTTCAATAACATTGGTGTTCATGGAACACATGACTTTTTCATGCAATTATAGAGACACATGCATATATTTTGTATATGTATGTGTGTTCTCATTGCACATTCACCTAATAATGTTGATCCATGCATAGTGTAACCAAACAAGAGGTTTCTACTTTATGAGATGCACCAGTCTGGCGTGCCTCAAACAAGACACATATTTATTATTATTAATATAAATATAACACAGCACAATATAGCACAAGTTTAATTGGTATATTAGTATTTTCACCCACTATACTTTTACACATTTTTAAAAATAAAGGTAAAGATAAACCATTGAAAATAAATAAAAAGTAAAAAAACATGAATATAGAGAATATATAAAAAATAAAAGATAATAAATAATCAAATAATGAAAAAGGTAAATTAAACATGCAAAAACAAAGCATAACACACTAATTAAATAAATTCATAAGACAAAAACATCAAGTTATTGGAATCCCATGAATATATTGAATATAATGAAATAAATTCTGGTATAGAACATATCTGTTTTATCAATTCACCTCTAGAATTTTTACTTTTTACTATTGCTGTTCGTACCAGTTATTTTCACCATTCCATGGTTTCACTAGTTTCTCCATATTTCATGTAATTTCACTTAATTTTTAAACATATTTGACTTATATATACACATTCACTTTTACATATCTGCTTCTCCACCTTTTGTCTTGCTTGATTTACATATATATTTTTGAATTTAGTTATTTATGCATTTACATTTTCATTGACATATTTACTTCATTCACATTTCGTTTAGCTCATTCTCTTATATATTCTTTTGATACATATTTATTTTCATTTTTATTTTTATTTTTATGTTTACCTTTTTTTTTTTTTTTTATTCTTATTTTATACCTACATTTTTATCTCACTTTGTTCACATCACATCCTTCAGATACTTTTTTATGTATATACACATTTCTCTATATACACATCGTATATATTTTTACTGATTGCACATTCTAATGCCGCGTACACACGATAATTTTTCCCGTCGGACGAGAAAAACGATCGTCTGTGGGCTTTTTGCAGTTTTTCCCGACGGGAAAAACGGCATTAATCACGATGAGAAAAATTAGAACATGTTCTAATTTTTCTCATCGTTTTTTCCAGCATTTTTTTCCGCTGCAGTTTTCCCATAGGGAATCACTGCCACGGAGCCCACACACGCTCGTTTTTCTCGACAAAGAAAAAAATGACGGGAAAAACGGTCGTATGTGGGGGAACATGCCGTTCCCTCGTTTTTCATTTTTTTTCATGCCGTGATTCACGGCGGTGTTTTCACCGCCGTGAATCACGATCGTGTGTACGCGGCATAAGAGGGATTTCTCTATCACTGTGGTTAGAGAACCACACCTTTTTTACTTGAATCTCCTCACATGCAGTCAATCACTGAACAATCATTTTCACCTTGGTGTTGGATCACATGACCTTCCTTTAGGGTATATTATAGTAAACATTTGTGCATTGGGTAGCTATGAGTAAGCATCAATTGATGTGAAACATGTCAGCTAATTTTTGATCAGTGTGTCGTGATGTGCAGTGTATGCTTTGGATTCCTGGACTTTTGAAATAAAGGCTTTTTATCTTGGAGTGCTTTTCCTGTTTTGCTCATGCTTGCATTGCTTGCACCCTTGGTTGCTGGGAGGAGGTCATTTGGAGGATATCTACATCTGAGCGGCTCCCTTTCTCTACTGTTTACCGAGCTCGGGCCATCAATAGAAGTAAAATGGCAAAGAAAATCGAAGAGTCAAGCCTCGTACACACGACCGAGTTTCTCGTCCAAAACCGGCAAGAAAAGTGCTGCGTGAGCTTTTTTGTCGAGAAAACCGTTCGTGTGTATGGTTTTACGACGAGAAAATTGCTGTGAATCTCGACGAGAAAATAGAGAACCTGCTCTCTATTTTCTCGTCAGGATTCCAGATTTCCTCGTCGTGTTTCTCGTCGGCCTGTTTTGTGACGAGAAAATGGTTCGTGTGTATGCTTTTACGACTCTTCCAAAAGCGCGCATGCTCAGAAGCAACTATGAGACGGGAGCGCATCTTCTGGTAAAACAAGCCTTCGTAATGGAGATAGCACATTCGTCACGCTCCAAATTTTTGCATCGTTTAAATGTTGTGCATTGAAATCTTCGTTAGAATGTTACATTAATCCAAACAAATGAACTTCTTTTGCTGCTGATATTCACACAGAGTAATGACTATCTTTTTTTAACCTTTTTCATGCTGCTCTTAAGAAGATTTATGTGTATTATATCGTGCAAGTTTTTAGGAATATTAAAAAATTAGATATTTTTCTAACTGATGTTAATTGTAATTTCGCTATGTTTTGATAGTGATCTCCCATTGAATCTTTTAATATATATTATTTTAATTTTACACCCTTTTTTGGGAAAGACGATTTAGTTATTATTTTGGGGGGTTGTTATCTGTCCCTTTTTTGGTCAGTCAAATGTATCTGCTTACTCCAAAGCTAGATTTTACATTTTTACAAATACACATAGTCAAGTATGAACTTAAAGAAAAATAAAATTTATTCATGTTTGAACTAAAATAAAGAGAAGGCAGCGCTGGAGAAGCTGCTGCCATTTGTGCATCCCAGGGACCCCAGAGCACACAGCAACCCTGTGTGGACACTAAAATTGGGAGCTTGAGAAGGCCAACATTTCTGAACACAATCTGATGCTGGCCTCCCAGAGGTCAGAAACAGCAGCAGGTGATATATATGTCCCAAGTGTGTGGTACTATAACAGGCTGCCTTCTGTCCGACCACAATGAAGCAAGGCCATCACTTCCTCGTCTTCCTGGCAACCTTCCCTGCAACCTTTCCTGAAGCCTTCCCTGCAGCCTTCCTTCTTCGTTTGGCTGGAGGCTGGGCCACTGGAGGGGTACTCCTGTCAGGAGGAGGAGGAGGTGGAGGAGAAGGGGGTGGCGCAGAAGAACAAGGTGGAGGTGGAGGAGAAGGGGGTGGGGCGGAAGAACAAGGTGGAGGTGAAGGAGAAGGGGGTGGGGCAGAAGAAGAATGTGGAGGTGGAGGAGGAGGTTGAGGTTGGGACAGTTGTGCCACCTCACAAATAGCTGTATTGGGGGTAATTTTTCCCATCACCCCCTTGTTGAGCAAGGTGATGAGCAGGGGCTCGCATAGGAGGCGTTGCTCCATGCTCATCACCTTGAACTTTGCCTCCACTAGGCCGGCAATGGCCTCTTCAGGGGATGTGGGCTCTTTGAGGGTGGCATGGGCCTCTTTAATAAGGGCCATTGCTGCCTCACTGGTGGTCCTGTCCCTCCTGCCTCTTTTGGGAAGCCGGATGGGAGGCACCTGGGATCTGGTGCTTCTCCTTTGCCCTGCCACCTCCTGGCTGCCACTGGGCCCTGCCTCCTCCTGGCTGCCGCAGGGCCCTTCCTCCTCCTGCATGACAGTTTCCAGACCCTCCTCCTGGCTGATTTCATCCTGTGTATGAAAAAGGGACATAGTTTAATATGTTGCTTTAATCTTTGCATCAAACTTTATAAACATGATTGAAGCAATTAGAATGTAAATCCAGAAATCATTTTTTGTAATTTACACCTACATCAGATTGACTATTTAGCACCCAATTAAGTGCAGACCAATGTCTAGAGATCTTGATTTCACTTGTGGAACCCAAAATATTGTATTGTTTCTCATCTTGACATATTTGTCAAACATTAATTTTATCACAATGCAATTTCATTTAATACTATACCTGGCTCCAGATGGCCAAATCAGGATCATCCAGGATGGCTGCCTCCTCTTGCTCCAGAGAAGGTTCAGGTTGGCTGCGGGGAAGTCTGGGGGGAAGAGTGGAGAGTGATGGCCTTGCCTCAATGTGGTCATCCAGGAAGGACATCCTGCTGTAGTACCACAAAATCGGGACATACACATCACCTGCTGCTGCTCCTGACCTCTGAGAAGCCAGGACCTTAGAGCGTTCAGTCCTGTAGGTGCCTCTCAAGCTCCCAATTTTAGTGTCCACTTGTTTTGCTGTGGCTGTGGGCACCTTGGTCTGCACAAATGGGAGCAGCTTCTCCAGCGCTGCTTTTCTCACCCCTCTTTTTTTGTGGATGGGGTTTTTCGTCTCCCACAGAGCCGGCAGCTCCCTTACCCAGTCAATAAATTCCGCCAGGAACTCTTTGTCGCTAATAAAGACATTCATATTGTATCTGCAAGTTAAATAAATAATATATAACTAATGTGAGGCAAACAGTCTAACCTCCTTAACATCGTAGTCACCATATATATCCTACAACATTCTCAAGACAGTATAGGCCAACAATTTGGCACAGTCTCAAAATCACATACCTTCGTTCGCACGTCCGTCACTTGAACTCCTCTCTCCGCACACCGAACGTACTATAGTCACATGTGTGTTTGCTATATACACACCACGCATGCGTCAAAATACGAACACGTCGCTCCGCACACGTCGCCCGCCCATGACGTTCTAACTAACATCTTTTCCCCGCCCCTTCTCTTTCGGCGCGCAGACAGATATGGCGGAGTTACAGCAGGTGTCTGATAATTCCGCAACTAACGAGGAGGAGACAAGCCCGGAGACCGAGGAAACGTCACGATCAAGGAGGAGATTCAAGGCATCTAATATGTCTTTTGCGGAGATGGCGGAGATGGTGGACATCTTGCTCAAGTCTGATTATGACGCAAAGCATGGGCCGTATAGCAAACCAAATAGAAGGAAGGCCAAAATCCTCACTAAAGTCGTGAAGAGTCTGAAGACGAATTTCGGGGTGAAACGCTCAAATGAGCAGCTCAGAAAGAGGTGGTCAGACCTCAAACTGAGGGAGCCAAAGCAGTTAAGGAGCATTAAGAGAATGCTATCAAAAAGTAAGTAAAATGTACACTTTTCTGCTATTAATCCTTTTCTAAACTGACATGTTGCTGGTTTTGTTTTTTTTTCTTATTGGACTCCCTTCCAAAATGTAATATTTTGAACTTGGTTGGGCACAGTAATCGTTCGTTACGTTACAGACACTTCGTTCGGCCACTATCCGCTGTTTTGGCTTATTTTACAGCCACAAAACTAATTAGACATCTGCAATTTTTTTGGAAATTTGGGGCACACATTTTTAGGCTAGATGATGTGTTTGTAAAGAGAATGAAATGCAAACGGTAAACTGTGTAAAGGAGAGGACACTCAGCAGCTGCTTCCACATCTGTACTTTGGAGCACTATAGTGTGGGCCACCAGACCCGCCTTTTTTGGGTGTCCCACACAGGTGCATCAGAGAATTTTTGTGTTGCCTACATGTCTAAAAAATGACAGACAAAGGTGAATACTAAACTTATTCTTGGTCAGAAATAATGCATTCATCTTTAACTTCCGCCAAAACACACACTTGTACCCCACTTCCAAGCAATTTAGCCTGTTTTTTTTTTTTACATAGAGAATTTCTGTGTGATAACTCTACCTTTTGTTTGATTCTCATAGGGGAGAGAAGACTGGGAGGAGGACACTCCAGGGAGCACAGGAACCCCACAGCTTCACAACAACCCCAAACTCCAAAAGACCAACAACCTAAAGATGTGGAGGAAGTTGAGGTGGAGGAAGGAGAAGTGCAGGAAGGAGAGGTGGATGACGTTGTGGAACTGGTCACCACAACAGGTCAGTATCTGTCACCACAGCTTCAGGTAAGAGATGTAGGCCTGCAGAGTTATAATACCTTTTTATTTTATTTTTAGGGGATGTGAATGTTGGGGTGAAGGATAGTACAGTTTTCTCTGCTGACAGTGCCCTCCGCCTCATCCAGCAAGTGATGGAATGTAGCACGGAACTGGACAAAATTAAAGAAAGAATTCATGTGATGGATCAAACATTTAAAGACATTCTTGATGTTTTGGGGAGAATTCAATAAGGCATCCAAACCCCCTTTTTTTTCATGTTTGTTCTTCCACTTTAGAAAAACTTTTTGACAATCAAACCATCCAAAAATTGAATCTGCATACATTGTGTCAACATGTGCTATCTGCCATCAGGGGATATCCATGTACGTCTTTTGGGGGTGCAACCCCTTCCTCGTATCTAAAGTAGGTGAACTGAGGAAGGGGTTGCACCCCCAAAACACGTCCATTGATCACCCCTGATGGCAGATAGCACATGTTGACAATAGGGATCAGGAGTCTAAAATCCCTATCGGAAAATAATCCCAATTGTGTGCATATTCAATTTTTGGCTGGGCAAGGGGTGGCAGGACCCCATATTAGGACGGGCACATAGAGACATATAGTTTGTGTAAGTGAATGTCTCAGATTGCTCCGAGGTATCCAATTTTGTAATTTTTGGAATGCAAATGTTGTTTTTGTATTTTCCTAAGAAAACAATTGCCGGTTTGTGGCCAGGCAAACCAAAAATGTAAAATTAAAAAAAAAGGTGTGTGAATTTGCACATAGTAAAATATTTGAACACAAACAACGTGTAGCTTCTTTTTCTAATACGCTCTAACCTTATTTGGTTATTTGTTAAAGGTTAACATAGTGAAATGGTTGGTATTTACTAAAGGAAAATACACTTGGCACTACAAATGCACTAAGACAAACTAGGAGACAGGAAACCCACAAAAGTTAGAAGTTTAAACAAGATTTTTATTTTGATCGTTAGACAGGAATCTTTAGCCATAGCCTGGCATAGGAATTGCCCCCCTACCCGTGAAATAGTCCATGTATTTGTCCCGAACCTCACGGGCATTTTGGGGGGCAAGCCAGCACGGGCAGATTCCAGGCCTGGCAGGGGATTATCAGGGGAAAGTCCAGCCTCAGGCAAAACTGAGGCCATATAGGAATTTGATTTTTCGGCAAAGAAAATTGTGTAGCACACAGCAGCATAATACTACATAGTTTATTTTGTAGTCCGCCAAGTGTATTGAAGTCATAAAAAGGCGGAACCGGCTGGCCATTATGCCAAAGGCATTTTCAACGACTCTTCGGCCCCTGGCCAGCCGGTAATTGAACACCCTCTTCTCTGGGGTCAGGGACCTCTGAGGAAATGGCCTCATAAGATGCGGTCCGAGCCCGAAGGCTTCATCAGTCAAAAAAACAAAGGGGAGTCCTTCAACATTCCCTGCATCCAGTGGCAATGCAAGGTCGTCACTCTGGAGACGGAGGGCAAACTCCGTCTGGATGAAGGATCCCCCATCGGACATCCGGCCATTCTTCCCTACATCAACATAGAGGAATTCATACCGTGCTGACACCACCGCCATCAGCACAATGCTATGAAACCCCTTGTAGTTGTAGTAGTAGGACCCAGAACGGGGTGGCGGCACGATGCGGACGTGCTTCCCGTCTATAGCACCACCGCAGTTGGGGAAGTCCCAATGCGTGGCAAACTCCGATGCCACAGTCTGCCATTCCTGTGGCGTGGAAGGAAGCTGTGGAGTCAAACAAGATGAAAAAATATTAGAATACACAAATCAAACATTACAAGGAGATTCTAAGAAAATACATTAGAGGCCAACATCAAGCAAAGTCTACGTTTATTAAGGTGTTTTAAATAAGTATAATGGAAGGCTCATGTATCATATTCATCACCCCCTATGATGGTCCATGAATAAATTATAATGGGGAGGGGGGGTAGATGTGTTTGGCCACAGGATAGCATTGCAGTGGCCTTGCATTAACCTATGTATTGTCTATGCCGCCCACTATTCAGGTGGATGGCCCCCTGTTAAGCGACCGACATATGAAGAACTGCGGCATTTATGGGCTTAAAATTGCATATCAGAAACCGGAAGGAAAATTGTCTTGCACATTACAGCCTGAGGGATGTAATTGGCTTCAGAAAAGTTAAATAGGGGACGCAGGGGGGGGGGGGGGCATTCCTTGGGTAAACACTGACAGGCTGCTCTGCCAATCATGTTCACCAAGTCTGTTTAATGGTAACATGATTGGCTGATGCAACATCAAGGGAAGGAGAAGACATCAAGGACAGAAGAAGGATGGCGCTGACCACAAGAAGGTAAGTGCAGGGCTGGGGGGGAACTGGCTGCATTGGAGGGGACAAAATGCCTGCATTAGAGGGAACAAAATGGCTGCATTGGAGGGAACAAATGGGGGCGTTTAATAGGCACCAGAGCAAAAAAGGAGGAAGTTTATTTCATAAATTGGGGTTTGAACCCCCAAACATTTGGAGCAACAGGCGCCCCTGCTGGAAAGGTTAGTGAAGGGAAATATGCATGGAGGAGAAAAAAGGGGCAATCTAAAGCTTCCAGCATGCATGGGGACAAAGGGGACATTCTCAGCATATTACAATCATGGTAATTAGGGAAGAATGAAAGAAATACAATACATTAGCATACATGTAATACATAAAATGTGATGTTAAAGGAGAAAACTTACCCTAATATAGTCCTCCTGCAGGACTTGTATAATGGCAGAACAGGTGTCTGGGGTTATGAGGCCCAGAGCCTGGGGGGAGATGCCTGTCGTGAACTTCAAGTCCTGAAGACTTCTCCCTGTCGCCAGATAACGTAACGTGGCGATGAGCCTCTGCTCAGCACTGATGGCTTCCCGCATAACGGTGTCCTTCCTGGTAATATAGGGGGACACCAAAGCCAACAGTTCCTGAAAAACGGGGTCAGACATCCGCAGAAAATTCCTGTAGTCCTCAGGATTATTCTCGACGATCTCCCGCAGCAGAGGCATATGGCAGAATTGGTCCCGCTGGAGCAACCAATTCTTGGTCCATGAACTCCTCCTCACACCATTCATGGACTGGTCTTGGTCCAAAACAAGCAGACCAACACCAAGCGCACGCACAGCACGAACTCGACGACGAGAACGTCCAGGCGACATGGCTAGGAAACGGTCGTCTTATCAGAACGTACAGAACAGAACGCACTTTAGAACAGCAAGGCCTATGAATAACGAACTGAAAAACAGAAACGAACAGGCAAGAACGCACTGTAAAACAGATACGACCTGCCTAGACGCCCTGAAAGTCAAGATACGAACCCACAAGCACAAACTGAACCGCAGAAAACGAACTGAAAAGTACGAAGACTGAAAAGCGCGAATCGTCTCTTCCCAAACTTTTACTTCACACGCGGTAACACGAGATCAGCAAAAGCAGCCCAAGGGGTGGCGCCAAGAAAAAATATCTTCCCCTTTATAGTGCCGTCGTACGTGCTGGACGTGACCGCGGTGAACAACGAGGAAATTGGGAAATGTCAGTGTGTACGCATGGAAAGCTTGACGAGAAAATCGACAAGGTTAACAAGAATCTCGTCAAAAAAAACGACGTGTTTTTTACGACGAGAAACTCGGTCGTGTGTACGAGGCTTTACTCTTTGACAATCCTCCTCATTTGGTCTTGCATTGGGATAGTAAACTGTTTCCCATGGAAATGTCAAAACTTTGGAAGATAGAGTTGCCGTTCTAGTGACTGGCAAAGATTTTGAGCATTTGCTTGGCGTACCTGTTGCCCTGAAAGACACTGGTGAGCAGATGGCTGAAGTAGTTATTCGGGAAGTGGACCAATTTGGGATACGTGACAATATAATCGGTATATCTTTTGATACTACAGCATCTAATACAGGACTGATGCAAGGGGCATGTACCAGAATTGAAAGGGAAATCGGACGAACATTGTTGTGGTTGGCTTGCCGTCATCACATCCATGAACTAATATGGAAAGGAGTGTTTGAGGATTGTTGTGGCATACCATCAAGTAGTCCTGACATCCAGAAAAAGGAAGTGAAACGATTAGAGCAGGGATATGCAATTAGCGGACCTCCAGCTGTTGCCAAACTACAAGTCCCATCATGCCTCTGCCTCTGGGTGTCATGCTTGATGCTGTCAGAGTCTCGCTATGCCTCATGGGACTTGTAGTTTGGCAACAGCTGGAGGTCCGCTAATTGCATATCCCTGGATTAGAGGGTAAAAACATGTTTTTTGAAGGAAAAGACCTGAGCCGTTTCGTTACTAATAAAACAAAGATGTTCTTTGAATTGTTTGGGATCCACGACGTGACAGAATACTGCAGTGATTCTCTAAGAAGCCATGTGAACGCTCTTAAGGTTGTCAATGATACCGCAGAAAGAGGAATTGCTCTGATAAAAAAGTATAATGAATCGGTCAGGGATGAACAACAAAAACTATTCTTGTTGAGGGTAGTCAAGCATCACAGAAACGTTGTCACCAAGCGCACAAAACAAGGGATTGCATCGTTCAAAGTTGATTAATATAACACATGTTTTGCCTATCATATTACCTATTAATCTTAGTGTATAGTTTTAATAGTATTTTAAGTTTGTGATTTCTAGTTTTCCCAATAAAAGTAATTAACATTGAAAAATCGTATTTTTGGCCTACTTTTACAAAACAGATCAAAGTGTGCAACCTCTAAATATTATCCAATCTTCTTGAAATTTAGCATATATATCTTTTACATCACTGAGACTCAGGGCGTAAGCAAAGTCTGCAAAAAATTTACAGTTAAATTTTTGCCTTAGAAAATTAAACACCTTAATATATATGCCGGTACATATACACACACAGTGCTGTGGAAAGGTATTTGCTCCCTTCCTGATTTATTTTAATTTTTTTGCAAATTTGTCACAATGAAATGATTCAGATTATAAAATACTATTTAATATTACACAAAGATAACCTGAGTAAATAGAAAATGCAGTTTTTAAATGATGATACAATTTAAAAGGAAAAAGCTGTCCAAACCTGTCTGACAAAGTGAAGCACGCTAAAATTTCCCAAAAGGCAACACATCATGCCGCGAGCTAAAGGAATTCAAGAACAGATGAAAAACAAAGTAATTGACATATATCAGTCTGGAAAGGGTTACAAAGCCATTTCTAAGGCTTTGGGACTCCAGTGAACCACGGTGAGAGCCATTATCTTCAAATGGAGAAAACTTAGAACAGTGGTGAACCTTACCAGGAGTGTCAATCCTACCAAAATTACTCCAAGAGCACAACAATAACTAATCCAGGAGGCCATAATACAACCCAGAGCAACATCTATAGAACTGCAGGCCTCACTTGCCTAAGTTAAGGTCAGTGTTCATGATTCAACAATAAGAAAGAGACTGGGCAAAAATGTCATCCCCGGAGAGTTCCAATGCAAAAGCCACTGCTGACCAAAAAGAACACAAAGGCTCATCTCACATTTTCCAAACAAAACATATTTATTACCCCCAAGAATTTTGGGCAAATATTCTGTGGACTAAAGAGACAAAAGATTAACTTTTTGGAAGGTGTGCGTCCCGTTACCTCCAGGTGGCGTAAAACTAACACAGTATTTCATAAAAAGAACATCATTCAAACATGGTGGTGATATTGTGATGGTCTGGGGCTGCTTTGCAACTTCAAGACCTGGAGGACTGCCATAATTGATGAAACCATTAAATCTGCACTCTACCAGAAAATCCAGAAGGATAACTTCTGGCCATCAGTTTGTGATCTCAAGAGCACTTGGGTTATGCAGCAAGACAATGATCCAAAACACACCAACAAGTCCTCCTCTGAATGGCTCACAATTTATTTTTATTATACAAGAGTTATATAACGCCAACAGTTTACGCAGCCCTTTACAACATAAGGGCAGACAGTACAATTACAATACAATTTAATACAGTAGGAATCAGAGGGCCCTGCTCGTTAGAGCTTACAGTCAAAGAGGGAGGGTCAAGAGATACAAAGGGTAATAACTGTTGGGGACAAAAGGGGGAAGATGCTGTGGCATGACCTTTACAGCAATGTGAAAGACTCATTGCCAGTTATCGCAAATGCTTGATTGCAGTTGTTGCCGCCAACGGCGGCACAACCAGTTATTAGCCTTAAGGGATAATTACTTTTTCACATAGGGCCAGGCAGGTTTGGACAGCTTTTTTCCCTTAATAAATGAAATCATAATTTAAAAAACTGCATTTTGTATTTACTCAGGCTATCTTTGTGTAATATTAAAATTGGTTTGATCTAAATCATTTAATTGTAGAGCTGCAGGCATCATCCTGGTATAACCACTCAAACTTCAGCGACATACCTGTACCTTGCTTAAACACAAACTTACTTTTGGGATGAGTGGAGAGGAGTTAGAACATCTATCAGGTTATTATTGCTGTTTATGTTTCCTTTAGGGAGATTCACCCTCTCTATTTGTTATTTTTTTATCATTATCACCAAGAGTTAAAGAAAATCTAAAATTTTGGGTTGTCACCAAAGCAGGAATAGAGGAGAAATCTTCCAATGGGAACACCAGGTCTGGGGACTACCAGGCATTTCCTCTCACTTCCTGTTTTGGCGATGGGACAGGAAGTGGAGGGATATCTTCCCAATGGGACACAGAGGGGGAAAAAACAGACATTGAAAATTGTATCATACTTACCGTAATTATCTTTTCCTGGTGCCTATCCATGGCAGCATACATGTTATAGTAGCCCCACCTACTTCCACCCCCACAGGACCAGTGCATAGCTATAAAGAGTTTACACCCACACAACAGCCCATTCCCTGTACATCGCTAGGAATGAACTGGGTGGGTTCAATATGCTGCCATGGATAAGTACCAGGAAAAGAAAATGACAGTATGATACAATTTTCTGTTTTCCTGGTGCCTCCATGGCAGCATACATGTGATAGATTAATAACTAGCTACTAGGGTGGGAAGCTTCAGCAAATCCTATCAAAAGTAAGTGAATAAGCTACTGGCTTCACTCCAAAGACAGCTGTAGTTAGGACTACTAAGCCCATTAGTAATGCTGAAAGAATGCTCCATAATAGAACCCGATTGGCTCCCCGTCCTGTTGGCTGACATCTCTGCATAAGGTGCCCACGATGTCCAGATGCTGCTGGTTGTAAATGAGTGAATAATCTCCGTAAGTTAGTATCTTCGCAGACATAAACCCCATCTGGACAATGTTCACCAATAAAGGAACGACCTTGGCCAGGAGTGACGCCAACACCTTTGTTAGGATCTTCAGATCCGTATTTAGTAATGCTATGGGACGATAGGATGAATAGCTTGTGGATCCTTACCCGGTTTCAATAGGAGAACCATATATGCCTCCAACATTGAAGTCGAAAGGGCCCCACGTTCTAGGCATTGACCGAAAAGCACACTGGGTCTAGGGGCTAGTTGTTCCATGTTTATAGAAGTCTGCCGGGAATCTCCATCCGGGCCCAGAGATTTATGAGGCTGAAAAGTTAATATCGCTGCTTCTATATCTAGAGCTGAAATATCAGCACCTAGAATACTAATGTCCGAGTCTGATAATTTAGGGAGGGAAAGTCCATGCAACAACCTATCTAGCTCATTAATGTCATATGGTGGTATAGGAGAATAAAAAGAAGAGTAATAAAGCACAAATTCCTCCAAAATACTGACTGGGTCAATGATCAGAGTCCCCCCAGTGTTTTTAATAACAGGTATACTGACAGGTATTGTTTGATCTGCCGCTAAAAGGGCCAAAAGTTTGCTGTTTTTGTCTCATTGAGCAAATAGTGACACTGCCCTCTTCCCAGTCTCAGTACAGGCCAGTTCTGAGAAGTGCAATAACAAAAGTCGCCATGCCTCCAGCAGAGATGTATACTATATAGGTGGTCTCTGATAGAGAGTCGGCGTGCATGCCGGCACACTCCCTTTTTTTGGCTTGGAGAATCTCACCCTCTGTTTTATGATCCTTCCCAGCCCATTTAATTGCAGAAATACATTCTCCCCTCGTCGCCACTGCTTTAAATGCATCCCACACCAATGCTGGCTGAGTCTAGATTGGTTGACCAGTAAGTCTCAATGGAGCGCTATATCTGGGAGGTCACCAGATCTTCCTGCAACCAGTCCGGCGACAACCTCCAGCCTCCCCCCGATCGGGAAAGCCAGGGTGACCGAAAGAGGATTGTTGTGATCAGACGTTCCCCCAGCTAAGTATTCAGAGTCATGAACATACATTAACAAAGGAGGATTGCCAAACGGCAAATCAATTCTAGCAGAGGATCTATGTGTGTCAGAAAAATGAGAATAGGACTTAATATTTGAGTGTTTCCAGCACTATAATTTAGAGAGACCAGACATAGTCATCCATGAGCAGAGGTTAGCCGGGGCTGGCCTACTAGTGTTAGAGGAGTCTAATGTAGGGTCTAAAATGGCGTTAAAGTCCCACATGAGCAGCTTAGGCAGACTGACAAAAGGTGCCAATTCCACCTTTAAATCATATAGCAATTGCACTTGCATAAGTATATATTTAGAATCAACATTTTTTGGTAATAGACGTCCAGTACGACAGCCACATATCGAACCCTGGATCAGAGAACACCTGGTGTATAGTACAGGGGACAGCCTTACTGATTAAGATGGAAACCCCTCATAGGTGAAGTATGTGGAGTGAAATGCCATTTGAATCCAGTATTTACGTAGGGACAACATTTTACCTCCCTCCAAGTGAGTCTCTGAAGGAGGACGACATGTAGCCTTACCTGTTTAAAGCGGAGGTCCACCCAGATTTTTTTTTTTTTAAAGTCAGCAGCTACTAACAGTGTAGCTGCTGACTTTTAATAAGGACACTTACCTGTCCTACTCGCCCGCGATGTCGATCCCCCGACAGCGATCGATCGCTGCTGGCAGGTCCCGGCTCCTCCATCCTGACTAAGGGAAACAGGCAGTGAAGCCTTACGGCTTCACTGCCCGTTTCCTACTGCGCATGCGCCACTCGCACGGCGCTTTGTGAATGGGCGGCTTGCCTCCTGGGATACACACAGTTCCCAGAAGGCAGTGCGCCCCATTCACAAGAAGAGGAAACGGAAGTTCTCAATCCGAGGATAAGGAAGAGGCACATTAGAGGCAGATTAGGGGACTTCCGCATAGCAACGGGCATTTCGGGTGAGTATAATTAATTTTTTTTTTCTATTATTTTTTTCTTTTTTTTAAATGAATTTTAGTGTAAACATTTTTTCAGGGTGGACCTCCGCTTTAAGATACTGGAACACCATCGCCCTTTTAAATTTGTTGTTCAATCACCATTAAGGTGAAAAAACTTCTGACACTGTCCAGCCCCCCCGTTTTACTCACCTGAGCCCGTTCGTTCCCTCTGCGGTGACGCGCTCTTCCTCTCTGCCCGTTGTCTCAGGTCTTGATTGGATAGATTTATAGCAGCGCAGCCATTGGCTCCCGCTGCTGTCAATCAAATCCAATGACGGGGGGGGGCGGGGCCGAGTCCCGCTTTCTGTGTGAATACACGCAGAAACAGGACTCGGGAGCGCGCCGCATGGGTGTCAACCAAGAAGAGCACTTCTCCAACGTGGACTCCTGTTGCAGGAAGGAGCTACCAGCACCGCCGGGGGACCCCAGAAGAGGACGATCGGGTCCACTCTGTGCAAAACAAACTGCACAGTGGAAGTAAGTATGACATGTTTGTTATTTTTTTATTTTTTTAAACAAGGGTTTACAAACCCTTTAAGTCTGCTATCCATCAGTAAAACTCAAAGAAAAAGAGACCATATATATATAATATACCTGTTACTAACCGACAAGTCGCATAATAGAACCTATGACATGATATATGCTTCAGAGCCATAATTTGTGTAATATATATACAATACATGAATTAGCGAGCTGATTGGTAACCCCCCCCCAACAAACCAACAAAAACAAACAAAAATTGTCCAGTATGCAACTTGTTCCCAAAAACTAAAAAAACTGGAAGGATCCAACTGTTGTTGTCGAAAGTTTGGCATTGCTAGATGAAAAACATGTATCTCCAACACAAGACTCCTTGTCAAACAGACATAAAATGGTGCAACCTTCAAACCGCAGGATAGATATGCATAGCAGGGAAAAGGATTGCAAGCCAAGAACATGCAGTGCCAATCAGCGCCACAGCCTGAAATGTCTCTAACAGGAAGGGTGAATTCCAAGTTCAGTAGAGTAACAGGAAAATAGAACAAGCCTCATCTCAGGAAATCTGAGCACCAAGTTGACACTAGGGGTTGCTATCCAGCCAATCACAAGCATCTTGCAGAGTATTAAAGATCTTGACTGTACCATCGTATTGAACCAGAAGATGGCTAGGACATAACATGCTGTACTTTATTTTTTCTGAACCTTCTCCTCAGATCCGTAAAGGAGCAACGTTTTCTCTGTGTTTCAGCAGAAAAGTCAGGAAAAAGCATGATGCAAGCATTTTCAAACTTTAAATCTTAATGCTTTCTTGCTTCAGCTAGGAGCATGTCACAGGCTCTATAATTTAGAAACCTGACCAGGAAGGGCTGTGGTAGGGAACCTGGGGGTCTTGCTCCAGTGGGAATCCTGTGTGCCCTCTCAACGACATATGTCCGCAGACACAGGATGGAACGAGGCAGCCTTAAAATATCAGTATCGTCAGGGCCTGTCAGAGTCCCCCAAGGATGAATAGGCTCGAGTAGAGTCTCCTGCCAAACTGGAAGGCCTTATTCAGCTTGCTGTTCAATCTGACAGGCGCCTGCGGGAGTGACGTTCTGAAAGACCCCAAGCCTTCAAACCCATTTGGATGTTACCCAAGGTTCCTTCATCTCCAGCAACCATGCCTACCTCTGCATCCACTTCAGAAGTTGAACCTATGCAGATAGGCCTAGTCCGCTCAGCTCTGACCCCTGAAGAGAGGCTTTGTCGCCGGCAAGCTAATCTTTGCCTTTACTGTGGGGGAACTGGACATTTCTTATGCAACTGCCCCATAAGACCCCGTAAGTCTCTTCCATTTATGCCTGTATATTCCCAGATGGCAGGATCTTCCCCCTCTCATCTTGTCCTTCCTGTCTCCCTGCAGGTAGTTGAAGAGGAGTTTCAGCTTCCGACAACAATTGATTCTGGAGCCTGCAGCTGCTTCTGGACTTGACTTTGGCAATGAAACTTGTCATTTCCCTCTACAGGAAAAAACAACAACTGACAGCTTATCTAGCTGATGGCTCTCTGCCCAGTTCTGGGCTTGTTACCCAAGAGACTGCACGTCTTTTCACCTTGACTGAATCTGGTCACCAAGAATTTCTGCGCTTTGACATTCTGAGCTCACCTATGTTCCTGGTCATTCTAGGTATCCTGTGGTTACAGGCGCACAATCTGCAGATCGACTGGTCTAAAGGAGAAATTCTATTTCCCTCTTCATATTGTCAACAGCACTGTCTCACTCCCATGCAAATTTGCTAACTGCTTGACTGTCCAACCAATGTCCAGCACCCATCAGGATATACCATCAGTTTATCAAGGATTCTCGGATGTCTTCGACAAGAAGAATGCTGATGTCCTTCCACCTTATCAGCCATATGATTGCCCAATAGAACTCCTTCCAGGTTCTGAAATACCCTTTGGCTGTATAATTCCTCTTTCTGAAAAGGAGCTTGAAACCCTACGGGAGTACCTTGGTGAGAACTTGGAAAAGGGATTCATCCACCCATCTTCCTCTCCTGCCGGGGTCGGCATATTTTTTGTGGAAAACAAAGATAAGATCCTCAGACCATGTGTGGATGATTACAGGGAGCTTAACAAAATCACTATTAAAAACTGTTACCCGCTCCCTCTTATTCCAAAACTTTTTCAGAGGTTCCATAAAGCCTTCACAAAGCTAGATCAGACAGCATTCAGAACATGATTCGGGCAATTTGAATACCTTGTAATGCCATTCAGACTCTGTGATTCACCAGCCACATTCCAGTATCTGGTGAATGACATCTTTCGGGAGTTCCTGGATCATTTCATCATTGTCTACCTTGATGACATTCAAATTTTTTCAGCTACCTGTGACAGCAGGAAGGTAAAGTCACCTGGTTGCATCCAGGGGGGTAGATATATTTCGCCCAGATTCAGGCTTTACGCCGACTTATACAACTAGGTGGAGAGTTGTATAAGGCTAGTGGGCTCATGGATGACTCATACCTCTAGGGAGAGTGTGGGGCGTCGTGCAGACAGAGATGAGGAGACCAGCTGAACCTTGTCAGCTCATTTAGGCCTCTATAAGAACTCCCAGCTTCATTAGATGTTAGCTCATGCCTGGAACCAGACCTGTGTGGACTGTCTAGGGAGAGTGAACCCCTGTGCGGTGAGGCAAAGCCTGTGTGGCTATTTGCTTGGACATTTAAAACCAGGGACTTAGGGACTAGGACAGCACTAGGCTGGTCCCAGTTGTTAGTTAGGAAACCTGTTTGTTTAGTCAGAGGTCAACTTGACCAGGATTTATTTTGGTTATGTTTCTTTTGCTTTGCTGTGTTTTGTCACTGTAAATAGAAAATAAACCGCACCTTTTTTGATTTTGAAAACCACAACCTCCGTTTGCTGGGCCTGTTTTGTGTGGGGAGCCCATCCCGGGGGTCACACACACCCGCTGCCGAGCTAACCCCCTCACAGTTGGTGGAGAACCAGTGGCAGTTTTTTTTAAGCCAGCATGGAGGAGATACTGAAGCAGCTGGCTCTAGCAAATGCCAATCAACAGCAGACAAATGCAGGTTTGCAAAGGAGCCTTGCAGCCCAGCAGCAGACAAACGCAACTTTGCAACAGAGTCTGGAGGCTCAGCAACGAGCCCAGCAGCAATCTGAGGCCCGCTTCATAGACCTGTTGCAGAAGCAAGAGCAGAGACTACAACAACAGATGGAAGCAGTAATGCAGCAACGTCCGCAGACCAGTGAGGAAAGCCGTCCCACTAATACCGCGTCCTTTGGGGTTAGTCGTTTATTGACAAAAATGACTGGAGAGGATGATCCAGAGGTATTTTTGACCACATTTGAAAGGACCGCTGAAAGAGAAAAGTGGCCTGAGGAGCAGTGGGCTGGACTGGTGGCTCCTCTGTTAACTGGTGAATCGCAGAAAGCTTACTATGACCTAGAGCCTAACCAAGCAAAAGACTATGTGATGCTAAAAGCTGAAATATTGGCAAGGCTGGGTGTCACCCAGGCTGTCCGGGCTCAGCGTGTGCATAACTGGACTTTCCAGCTTGGAAAACCCCCCAGGTCTCAAATGTATGATCTCATTCACCTGAGCAGAAAGTGGCTACAGCCAGAGACCCCCAAAGGTACCCTCTCTCATCCAGTGGGCTTAGTATCTCAGTTACCGCATGACGCCATTGTGGGAAGGGATTTTCCGAAGTTCTGGGAACTGTGGGATGATCCTGAGCCCCTCACTGGTGCCCCTATGTACCAGGAATGTGATAGCCAGAACTCCCCTGAGAGTGGTGAGGACTCTCCGGAATTTCCCTTATCAGTATTGGCAGGGGAGACTCAAGAAACTGGAGAGGAGCCCACCTCCTCAGACGAAAACCTACCGTCTGTGGAGTTTTCTGATCTTGAGGTTCACAGGGAAAACTTTGCCACAGAACAGTTGAAAGACCCCGCCCTAATAAAGGCACGGGAAAACGTAGTGAAAATAGATGGTGAGTTAGTGAACCCAGATAATACCTGCACTTACCCATACTTCAGCGTAGAGAAGGACCTACTGTATCGGGTGGCAAAAAGGGCAGAAGAAACCGTTGAGCAGCTTGTGGTGCCCAAACCTTACAGGAAGTTGGTGTTGGAGTTGGCCCATGGGCACATTCTTGGAGGTCATCTGGGGACAGAGAAAACCCGAGAGAGGGTATTACAGAGATTCTATTGGCCGGGGGTGATGAAGGACGTAGAAAATTATTGTTCCTCCTGCCCTGTGTGTCAGAGGTTGGCCCCGATGCCACATTTCCGTAGCCCGCTGGTCCCTCTACCCATCATTGAGGTCCCGTTTGAGAGGATCGCCATGGATTTGGTAGGTCCTATAATCAAGTCCGCTAGGGGGCACCAGTACATATTAGTTATAATGGACTATGCCACCCGTTATCCAGAAGCGATCCCTCTCCGAAATACCTCGGCCAAAACCATAGCCAAAGAGCTATCTCTTGTTTTTAGCCGGGTGGGTATTTGTAAAGAACTGCTTACGGACCAAGGTACACCCTTTATGTCCCGGGTTATGAAAGAGCTGTGTAAATTGTTCAAAGTGACGCAATTGCGTACGTCTGTGTATCACCCCCAAACCGATGGGCTGGTTGAAAGATTCAACAAAACCCTAAAACAAATGTTGAAGAAAGTGGTGGATAGAGATGGAAAGGATTGGGACTGTTTACTTCCTTATTTGATGTTTGCTATTAGGGAGGTGCCCCAATCCTCTACGGGATTCTCCCCCTTTGAGTTACTGTATGGGAGACACCCAAGAGGGCTGTTGGATATTGCCAAGGAAACTTGGGAAAGTGAGAGTTCTCCCCACAGGAGTGTGATTGAGCATGTCGCCCTGATGCAAGATCGAATTGCACAGGTAATGCCCATCGTGAAGGAACATTTGGCCCAAGCGCAGTTGGCACAGCAGAGAGTGTACAACCGTGGAGCCAAGACCCGTACCTTTTCCCCGGGGGATAGGATATTGGTACTTGTCCCTACGGTTGAAAGTAAATTCCTTGCCAAATGGCAAGGCCCCTACGAGATAATGGAAAAAGTGAGCGAAGTGAATTACAAGGTCAGACAACCAGGAAGGCGAAAGCCCGAACAGATCTATCACGTTAATCTGTTGAAAGCCTGGAGGGATAGAGAGTCCCTAGTCGCAGACACTTGGTCACCAGCTCAAACTGGTTGCGTGATTCCTGAGGTTGGAATAGCAGCCACCTTGTCACAACCCCAACAACAGGAGGTTAAGGAGTTTGTGCTTCGCAACAAGGAGGTATTCTCTGAGCTGCCGGGACAAACATCTGGGGTAGAGCATGACATCATTACCCCGCCCGGTGAAAGGGTGAAGTTAAAACCCTATCGGATCCCAGAGGCTCGACGGGAGGCAATACGGGAGGAAGTACAGAAAATGCTGAACTTAGGGGTGATAGAGGAGTCCCAAAGTGATTGGTCTAGTCCCATCGTGTTGGTGCCTAAACCGGATGGGAGCTGGCGATTTTGTAACGATTTTCGTCAGTTGAACAAAGTTACAAAATTTGACACCTACCCCATGCCACGTATAGATGAGTTGATCGACCGGCTGGGAACAGCCCGATACATGACGACTCTTGACCTCACAAAAGGGTATTGGCAAATCCCCCTGGCCAAGTCGGCCAAAGAGAAAACCGCATTTGTAACCCCAGACGGGGCGTTCCAATATAAAAGAATGCCGTTCGGGTTACAGAATGCGCCGGCCACATTCCAGCGGAAAATGGACCAGATGCTGAGGCCCCATCGGAAGTATGCTGCGGCTTACCTGGATGACGTAATTGTCCATAGCACAGATTGGGCCTCACATCTGCCAAAAGTGCAAGCAGTCCTGGACTCTGTTCGGGAAGCGGGGTTTACGGCTAACCCCAAGAAGTGTACCATTGGGCAGGAGGAGGCCAAATATCTTGGGTACACCATTGGGAGGGGAGTAATAAAACCCCAACTCAACAAAGTCGAGGCCATCCAGAGTTGGCCACGTCCCAACAGCAAGAAGCAGGTACGAGCCTTTCTGGGAATCGCTGGGTATTATCGGCGATTCATTCCCCACTTTGCTTCTAAGGCTGTGCCCCTAACCAACCTGACGAAGGGGAAAGGGTCGGTCATGATTAAATGGACCCCCGAGGCTGAGGCAGCATTCCAATTCTTGAAACAAGCCTTATGTAGCCAGCCAGTGTTGTACTCACCCGACTTCTCTAAAGACTTTGTCGTACAAAGTGATGCGTCAGACGTGGGGTTAGGAGCAGTATTGTCCCAGGTCTGGAACGGGGAAGAGCACCCAGTCATTTACCTCAGCAGGAAGTTGAAGTCCCATGAGGTAAATTACGCCACCGTTGAAAAGGAGTGTTTAGCGGTGAAGTGGGCTCTAGATTCCCTTCGGTACTACCTGCTAGGTAGGCACTTTGACATGGTTACGGATCACGCTCCGTTAAAGTGGATGGCTCAAAACAAGGAAACAAATAGAAGAGTGAATAGGTGGTTCCTGGCCCTCCAGGAATTCAACTTCACAGTAAAGCATCGCCCTGGCGTTCAAATGGGGAATGTGGATGCTTTGTCTCGAGTACATGAATGCCTGATTGCTGGTGTTCCAACCCCGAGGTTAAAACAAGAGGGGGGGGTATGTGACAGCAGGAAGGTAAAGTCACCTGGTTGCATCCAGGGGGGTAGATATATTTCGCCCAGATTCAGGCTTTACGCCGACTTATACAACTAGGTGGAGAGTTGTATAAGGCTAGTGGGCTCATGGATGACTCATACCTCTAGGGAGAGTGTGGGGCGTCGTGCAGACAGAGATGAGGAGACCAGCTGAACCTTGTCAGCTCATTTAGGCCTCTATAAGAACTCCCAGCTTCATTAGATGTTAGCTCATGCCTGGAACCAGACCTGTGTGGACTGTCTAGGGAGAGTGAACCCCTGTGCGGTGAGGCAAAGCCTGTGTGGCTATTTGCTTGGACATTTAAAACCAGGGACTAGGACAGCACTAGGCTGGTCCCAGTTGTTAGTTAGGAAACCTGTTTGTTTAGTCAGAGGTCAACTTGACCAGGATTTATTTTGGTTATGTTTCTTTTGCTTTGCTGTGTTTTGTCACTGTAAATAGAAAATAAACCGCACCTTTTTTGATTTTGAAAACCACAACCTCCGTTTGCTGGGCCTGTTTTGTGTGGGGAGCCCATCCCGGGGGTCACACACACCCGCTGCCGAGCTAACCCCCTCACATACCCTAGAGCTTCATAGGTAACATGTGGAGAAAGTGTTGTCAACTTCAAGGAAACATGGACTATATGTAAAAGCCATAAAGTGTGACTTTGAAAAGATGTCAATCAAGGCCTTTTCTGGAATGGCCCGCTCCTGTAGATAAAAAGGGGCTACAAAGATTTGTTGGATTCGCAAACTTCTACAGAAGATTCATAAAGAACTTTTCTGCCATCATCTCACCCGCCACCTTACCCAATTTCAGTGGTCTCCTGAAGCCGAAACAGCCTTTGACGAACTAAAATCCCTGTTTATTTCTGCTCCAGTTGTCCAGCACCCTGATCCTGATTTACCCTACGTTTTGGAGGTTGAGGCTTCAGAAGTAGCAACAGGGGCAATCCTTTCACAACGTCAGGGTTCTAAAGCGTTACTCCACCCTGTTGCCTTTTCTTCACGCAAAATGAGTCAGCCGGAAAGGAATTATGATGTTGGGGACCGCAAACTCCCGGCTATAAAGTCAGCTCTAGAGGAGTGGAGGTATCTTTTGGAAGGAGCCGCATACCCTATTATGATTTTCACTGACCATAAAATCTGGAATATCTTCGAACAGCAAAACGTCTAAGACCCAGACAGGCTCGTTGGGCATTGTTTTTCTCCAGATTATATTTTCACATTATCTGTCGGCCAGGGTCAAAGAACAGAAAGGCCGATGCTCTATCATGGATGTTTCCCGACACCCCAGAGGTAAAAACACCTGACACAATTCTGCCAAGCCAAAACTTCTTGTTACTTCAACATGATTTAAAAGCATCAATTGAACAAGCCTCTGTCCAATGCACATAATCAAAGGCTTCGGCTCCAAGAAGTCAACAAACCAGGTTACAGGTTTTGAAGACCCTCTATGATCATCAACTTGCTGGGCATTTCGAGGTTCGAAAGAACTCATGCAGCTGTCCTTTTGGTGGCCCACCTTGAAATTGGATTGTAGAAGGTATGTGAATTCCTATGGCATCTGTCAGCGCAACAAGGGGTCCAACGCCAAGGCTTGGGGTTTGTTGAGACCATTACCAGTCCCGTAGCAGCCATGGAAGAAAATATCAATGGACTTTATAGTGGATTTACCCCCATCAGAAGGGTACACAACTACTTCCTGCCTATGATAGGCACACCTTCAGCTGCGGATAATTTCTTCATTAGAAAGGTATTCTGACTACACGGCTTTCCTCAAAGCATTGTTAGAGGGGTCCAGTTTACATCAGGATTTTGGAGAAGTTTGGCAATAGATGTTTGCTTGTCCTCCGCCTATCACCCACAAAGTAATGAGCAAACCGAGAGAACCAACCAAACTCTAGAACAGTATCTAAGGTGCTTTTGTTCTTTTTCCCAAGATGATTGGCTTTCCTTACTTCCATGTGCTGAATTTGCATACAATAACTCTGTGCATGCAGCAACCAATCAGTTACCCTTTTGGGCGAACTATGGATTTCCTCCTTCATTCCTGCCAAACACCATACCCGAAGCCTCAGTACCAGCAGTTCAGGATCGCTTAACATTTATCCAGACTAATTACCAGACCCTCCGAGAAACTGTGCAGAAAGCTCAAGAGGACTTCAAGAGACAATCTGATATAAGGAGAAGAAGCAGTCCTAGTTTCCATGTTGGGGACAAGGTATTGCTCTCTTCCGTTAACCTCAAATTGTCTTGTCCTTCCAGGAAATTGGGGCCAAAGTTTGTCAGGCCATTCGAGGTCAAGAGGGAAGTTACTGTAATCCTGTGGCATTTGAACTGGCACTGCCAACAACGTATCGGATTCATCCGGTGTTTCGTGTCTCGCTGCTTATACCAGCCATGCCAAGCCCATTTCCTGGTAGAGACGAAGTGCCACCTCCTCCAGTCTCTGTGGATGATGAACCAGAATTTGAGGTTGAAGCTATCCTGGACTGTCGGAAGAGAGGTAGGCAAAACCAATTTCTTATTAAATGGAAAGGGTATTCAGCAGAGGAGAACTCTTGGGAACCAGCGGGTAATACATGCCTCTAGACTACTACAGGAGTTCCGGGATAGACATCCTGAAAAATGGTCTTGTTTAGGCATCCGGAGGCTGCCCCTTGGGGGGGGGGCACTGTCAGGAAAATAGCCGAAGAAGGACTGGCAATTCCACCCAAGAAAATCATGGCTGCCATGGTGCACAGTGTGACTGAAGTGGGCAGTACTTCCTGGCCTATTTAGGCCTTCTGCTGGAACCGCTCATTGCTGGATTATCTTCAGCTTCCCCTTTATCCCGTGTATCCTGATTGAACTTCTGTTATTGACCTGGCTTGCTCTGACCTGTGATCCTGATCTCCTGATTTACCCTTGGCTTGTACTTCTGCCTTCTCTACGGCTTGCTCCACTGTGTCTGACCTTGGCTTATCGACTCTGCTACAGATCTGTCTTCCTGTGTATGACCCCGGCTATCCAATCTCATCATCTGAACTCATCTTACCGTGTATGACCTCCGGCCTGGCTCTCGTTTTTGTCTCCGTTTTGCTACTCTGTCAAGTTTACCTGGTACTCAGCAAGCACACCAGCGTTACAGTTCATCCAGCCTGTTCCTGCTACATCACGGTGACCAGCTCATCTCATCTCAGTACCTGGCAAACCGTGCTTCTCTGGGCACTGCTCTCCCTGTACCACTTTCAGGGAAGCGCTGCACTTAGCGGCAAGGGGAGCCCTCTCAGCATCTCGGCCTCACATCTGGTACCTGACACTAATTAATACCTGTTCGGTTTTAAAGGGATGAGGTGGCAACCCTATGTAACACACAACTTATGAAGCCATTCACAGATAAATTCCCCAAAAAATTAAAACATACTTGTCATGAAAATGCGGTGTCACAGTTCCATGGACCCAATCACTTCTGGGAGGCAGGCTCTAGACACGGACACCTCTTCTGAGAAACATAGCCCTGGCTGCACTGCTGTATGTAGGGCTAGTTAGTACCCAATTTTTCACCCCAAAAGATCCAAAGAAGGGGTTCCTTGCCTTATGAGAGCCTTT
Source organism: Rana muscosa (assembly GCA_029206835.1). Taxonomy (NCBI): domain Eukaryota; kingdom Metazoa; phylum Chordata; class Amphibia; order Anura; family Ranidae; genus Rana; species Rana muscosa. The sequence goes on along the minus strand of CM055125.1, from coordinate 140,892,379 downwards.
AGGGTCCCAAGGTCAATAATTGCGCTACAGGAGTGGCTGAACCTGTGCGGAAAACCAGGTAAGGTAAGGGTTTCTTCTCTTCTCACTGGCTGTAAGTTACATTAGGAATAAAAAAGGAAAGGGGCTATGCACTGGTGCTGTGGGCGGAAGTAGGCGGGGCTATTTTCACAAGTTCCTGCAAATTACATTGTTTTAACTGAAATGGGAGTGATTGTAGTTGGAGTGTCCCTAGTATAATAAAACAATCACTTTCACAGTTATGAATGATGACATTCTAATAGTTGGTTACAATGATACAGGAAATATAAATTTTAGGTAAGTATAAGGTGACACAGAAGATCACTTGAGCTACTCCCGGTGTAACCCTGAATGTCTCAGCAAAGCATGACTACAGCATAAATATTTTAGAGTGTCAGCCATGTCCTAATAATTGTCATAAGCTTTGTTTTCTTAGAAATAAATCTCCTTAACCCTTTCACTGACAGATTTTTTTTCTCGCACACATGCAAAAATGCACATTATTTACACCAAAACATACTCAAAGCTGAACTCTATCCTAAATAAATACATATTGCCTATACGTATACTAGGGACATGTGTATACTTATATGGATCTTGGTGTAATTTGTGTATTTTCTTCCAGAGCTGTGCAGTGAAACTTCGCAGTGGGCTTCCTGCAATAAAGACTGATCATTGATACACCTAGTGCAAGATGATTGGTCTTGTCTCCGCCCCCTCTTGTAGTTTTCTCCAGCCAGCCTGTAGTAGATGGAGCTACTGCCCCCACCCGGCTGGGGTGGCAAATGCACCTGGTGCATATGACCCCTGTGAGTTTTTTTTTGCCATCTGTGTTTCAGTGGGGAAATTTTCTTTTACTTCCTGTTCCTCAGCAAAACAGGCAGTGAAAGGAAATCTCTCCAAGGTGAGGTTATCCCCAGTTGACGACAGCATCGCCCAAAATAGTGTCACTGTTGGAAGATCTGCCCCCTGTTCCTGTTCTGGTGACAACCCAAGATTTGGGAATTTCTTTCACTTTCATTCTCAGTCAAATAGGGAGGGTGAATATACAGCCAGTAATAAAAACCTGACAGGTGTTCTAGTCCTCTTCCACTTTTTCCAAAACAAAAAAACCCAGCAATTTTGCTTTTCAATCCCTCTTACCTGGTTTTCTGGGTTATAGTCAACTAACATACTCCCAACTCAGAGAATCCAGTGTTGTCATGCTGTGATTTACCACCACATGCCAGATCCCACGCCACTTCTTTCTCTACCTTTTTAGTGTACAGTCTGTCTCTTCCAGGTACTTGTGGTGTCCCCCGTGACACACCGATGGGTCCACCCTCCATCAGCTCCTGGGTGTAAGCTGAATTCTGATGTAGATATCACAAGAGGCTGCTGAAGCAGGGTTGGCGTCATTCTTGCCAAAGCAAAAATGGTGGCAGGGGGTAGGTAGGAACAAAACTTCTGAAAAAGGTAAATAACCAAAAATAAGTCAGTTTTTCAAGTTTGTGGAGGGGTGAGGGGTGGAATGCTTTTTCTGTGAAGGTCCACTGTAAAACCACAAAACATTATACATTTTCTGAAAGCAAAAGGCCCAAAGAATAGATGGTGGTTGCAATTATTATTTTTGTCACACTATATTAGCACAACTATTTATCAAATATATTCTTTCAGCCAAACAATAAATTTTAATTGATTTTAGTGCATACAGATACAATAAAATCTCCACATTTCCTGTAAAATATAAAAGATGAGAGGTCAAGTAAAAAGATACCAAATGTGTCAAGCAGCAAACTGCAATACCCAAACTGTCCATATAAAAAACCCTACAGCCCATCAATGTATAAATGAACTGTGAATGATGGCCCTATCATTTTTGGTCTCACTCTGGCATGCATAGAGATAACTAATATGTGTTGTACAATTGTCATTTATGTATCTGTGCTGCACACATGTATTTGAATTCCTATGATTAGGTTTGGAGAGGCTTTACATTTTTGTTTGTCTTAAAGCGGTAGTAAACCACAGCATTTAAAAAAAAAATCCCATGCAAGGCAATGCATAATCTGCTAGTATGCATCACATACTAGCACATTATGAAATACTTACCTTAGAACAAAGCCCTCCATGCGTGAGGGAGCCTTTGGCTGCGGCACAGAGCTCTGAAGGTCCCAACCTTCAGAGCGCATGCATCGGTGACATCGTCGGCTGCATCCAGTGTGAATATCTCCTAAACACAGCAATTTTGGAAGATGTTCACTGTACCTACAGGTAAGCCTTATTATACAGTGCCATGAAAAAGTATTCATACCCCATTTTCCACATTTTGTCATGTTACAACTCTAGCACACAGATCCCTTCCTTGCTTACCTCCGCTAGCAGGTGGGACACACCATGCCACATGCCCAGTGTCCTCCTTGTTGAAGAGGGTGAGCGGTGTTATCTGATTTGGGTCCTTCAGCGAGTTACCTCCTTCCGTTGGTTCTCTTCCCTAGAGTGTAGGGAAGAGTCTATTCTCTCTCTTTATTTCAAGAAGGCCATTGTCCATTATTAGTATTAAACTCAATAAAGAAAGGTTTATTTTGCTTGCTTGATAACTTGACAGGAAAGTTGGAGATAGAGAAAAATGAACAGGGAGGTAGGTTCAGGCACATGACACTTAACTAACAATCACCGCCACTCAGGCCTGAGTGGGATTTGCTCACCCGGATAGTCCCCTCTCATGGTTCTAGCAGCCGGTGTGGAGCACGTAACATTCACTTGTAATTTCCTAGGGATACGATCAAGAGACAGCTTCCAAATCTTGAACTTCTCAGCACTTGTAATATCAAAGTCCTTAGGTGCCAATGGGGCACATTACAAGGCTTGTGGCGGATTATGGAGTCCTTCCCTCTGATAGGTAACCAGGCCTCTCCCGAGACAGTGACTTTCTTCACTGATCCCCTTGGCTAGGTCCTCCCCTGGTTTCCTCTCCTTCAGAGCGGGTTACCCCTACTTGAGCACCCTGGGACTCCTCTTCTAATGTAGGCCTCAGCTAAAGGTGCTGGGCCTACCTGGAACGATGCAGCCTCGGGCTAAAGGTGCCCGGGACTGAATACACATGCACGTACCCCTGGCCATGAGGGCCACCTAAGGAGGGGTACGCACCTAAGACCAAGGGGTCCTCTGGATCACCTCCGAACTCCCCACCTAATGGCGTCTGCCCCTTAAGTACCCTCTCCCAGCATGCACCGCGGGTAGACCACACCCACTGAACGACCGCCGAGAGAGGACACGCAATGACGCTGCAACGTTACCCGTGGTTCAACCTGAGCCCGGGGCAACAGTGCCACCCACAGGCCACAGGGAACTGCATTGCCAGGCAACATTACCTTAGAGCAGAAGCCAGTTTGACGAATTCAACAGCCTGAGCCCAACTATTAGCTCAGGCTACCCTCTAAATTTAGGCATAGCGACCCCTATTATTGGTGGGTCTGCTACACAACCAAAAACATAAATGTATTTTATTGGGATTTTATGTGATAGACCAACACAAAGTGGCACATAATTGTGAAGTGAAAGGAAAATGATAAATGGTTTTCCAACTTTTTTACAAATAAATATCTGAAAAGTGTGGCGTGCATTTGTATTCAGCCCCCTTTACTCTGATACCCCATAACTAAAATCTAGTGGAACCAATTGCCTTCAGAATTCCACCTAATAAGTAAATAGAGTCCACCTATGTGTAATTTATTCTCAGTATAATTCTCAGTATTCTCAGTATAAATACAGCTGTTCTGTGAAGCCCTCAGAGGTTTGTTAGAGAACATGAGTGAACAAACAGCATCATGAAGGCCACGGAACCTGCCAGACAGGTCAGGGATAAAGTTGTGAATTTTAAAGCAGGGTTAGGTTTTAAAAAAATATCCCACGGAGCACTGTTCAATCCATCATCCAAAAATAGAAAGAGTATGGCACAACTGCAAACCTACCAAGACATGGCCGTCCACCTAAACTGACAGGCCGGGCAAAGAGAGCACTAATCAGAGAAGCAGCCAAGAGGCCCATGGTAACTCTGGAGGAGCTGCAGAGATCCACAGCTCAGGTGGAAGAATCTGTTCACAGGATCATTATTAGTCGTGCTCTCCACAAATCTGACCTTTATGGAAGAGTGGCAAGAGGAAAGCCATTGCTGAAAGAAAGCTATAAGAAGTCCCGTTTGCAGTTTGCGAGAAGCCATGTGGGGGACACAGCAAACATGTGGAAGAAGGTGTTCTGGTCAGATGAGACCAAAATTTAACTTTTTGGCCTAAAAGCAAAACGCTATGTGTGGCAGAAAACTAAAACTGTGTCAGGAACCAAGAAAGACTTCCCAAAAAAGACTTGCTCAGAGACAATTTCTGAGTAAGAGGGTTTTCCCTTGAAACGCATCAGCCTAGCCATCATGGACGCCATTTGGTCTTCTTGCATCTTTGGAGCATTCCAGGAGCCACAAAGGCGTCTTTTCTACATTGTGCTTTGATATGCGTTTATACAACATACGTTTGTGAGTATCTTGTGTTTTACTTTTAATTTAATAAATGTTTTTAATGGAATTGCACTAGGTCGGTGAGCCCTTCTCTTGTTTTTGTTGTTTTCTAGTACCTTTGGATGGTCCTGAGAGAGCAGCAAGACCCTAGGCATTGACAATAAAGATTAAGATTCACCATTTTCCTTTTAGCATAACACCTGAGCGCAGGAGAGTTACTTCTTTTGTTTTTTGTGATAGTAAATATGCCAACAGATAGGAGGTTATTGGTCCCCTATGTGATAGCAATAGAGTGAGAGTTTGAGTTCACCTTCTCATAAAAAATTAAATAGTAAACTAACACCATACACCCCCCCCCCCCCGCCCCCAGGTCCTCACTGTACTTATCTCTGTGGCTGATGAGCTGGCACTGCCCTTACAGTTTGTGCGGCAGTCCAGGGATTTGAAAGCCCCGCTCTTTTCCCTTTCATTGGGGCTTCTGGGATTGTTCAGAGTGATTCTGATTGGTCAAAGTCTGTCTGACCAAGACTTGCCGCCCACCCCGAGTGGGAAGTGTTAAAATAATGTTTTTTATGGTGTTTCTTTTAGAATTTGTTTTCAAATGGCCGAATATCCTTTACGGGTTTAGGTAACATCACGCTAATAGCAAAATGCAGGCCAGCTCATCCACAATGTAGCAAACATGATTTAATGCCTGCAACACAAAGTATGGGGGTAATCAAACCCCCAAAAAACAATGTAAAGCTTTTAAAACTGTACATGTGTATGTGTGCCTTTATTTAAAAAGAAAAAGACATGAATATCAGATACTGGGGATGACATAAAAAACGTTATCAATGTATGCAACAATGAATACAATGTGCAAACAAACTTTAAAGTAAATAGTAAGCAGAGAAAGTCTTGTTTGCTTCTGTGTTGCCATCTGCTGGCTACCTGCAGTAATGCAGCAGGTGTGTGTTCCTGTGAGTGTGTAGATATATTGTACCAAGGAACATATCAGAAGAATCAGATGTTTATATAGTGTAACACAAATTTATTTGCTTAGCAAAGGATTTTTGTGTTGTGACCCATGTGCGTGCAGTCCTAAACAACCGACTGTGACACTTTTGCAGACATCTAGGTCAGATTTATCAGTGTGCATGAAATCATTTATTTTGCCCAAAGTGTGTGTAAACCCAAATACAGTAATGAACTTCTCTTATTTGCTTTTCGGTCCGATTTTAATATTATTGGAAGTATTTTGATATACAGTGCATCCAGAAAGTATTCTCAGCGCTTCACTTTTTCCACATTTTGTTATTTTAAAGCCTTATTCCAAAATGGATTAAATTATTTTCCTCAAACTTCTCCAAACAATACCCCATAATGACAAGGAGTTTGTTTGAAATCTTTGCAGATTTATTAAAAATAAAAAACAAAAAAAATCACATGTACTTACAGTAAGTATTCACAACCTTTGCTCAATACTTTGTTGCAGCACCTTTGGCACCAATTACAGCCTTAAGTCTTTTTGAATATGATGCTACAAGCTTGGCACATCTATTTTTGGGCAGTTTATCCCAGTTTTTCTCAACTCCAGTCTTCAAGGCGCCCCAACAGGTCATGTTTTCAGGATTTCCCTCAGATGAAATTGCCATGGTAATTACAAGGCAGTGAAACTGATCAAATCACCTGTGCAAAATAATGGAAAGACTGAAAACATGACCTGTTGGGGCACCTTGAGGACTGGAGTTGAGAAACACTGGTTTATCCCATTCTTCTTTGCAGTACCACTCAAGCTCCATCAGGGTGGATGGGGAGCGTCGGTGCACAGCCTTTTTTCAGATCTCTCCAGAGATGTTCAAGTCTGGACTCTGACTGGGCCACTCAAGGAGTTGTCCCATAGCCACTCCTTTGTTATCTTGGCTGTGTGCTTAGGTTCGTTGTCCTGTTGGAAGATGAACCTTCACCCCAGTCTGAGATCCGGAGCGCTCTGGAGCAGGTTGTCATCAAGGATGTCTCTGTGCATTGCTGCATTCATCTTTCCTTCGATCCTGACTAGTCTCCCAGTTCCTGTCGCTGAAAAACTTCCCCATTGCACTCTCAGACCATGAGAAACAAAATTCTCTGGTCTGATGAAACAAAGATTGAAAACTTTGGCCTGAATGGCAAAATTCATGTCTGGAGGAAACAAGGCACTGCTTATCAAATGGCCAATACTATCCCTATAGTGTAAAAAATTACACCTTCAACCATTTACAGACCATAAGATTTGGCTGCTTAATGACCAGGCCATTTTTTGCGATACAGTGCTGCGTTGTTTTAACGGACAATTGCGCAGTCGTGCGAAGATGTTCCCAAACAAAATTGATTTCCCTTTTTTCCCACAAATAGAGCTTTCTTTTGGTGGTACTTGATCAGAAAAATACCCACAATTTCTGACAAACTCCAACCATTGATTATGCAAGAATGGGCTGCCATCAGTCAGGATGTGGCCCAGAAGTTGATTGACAGCATGCCAGGGCGAATTGCAGAGGTCTTAAAAATGAAGGGTCAACAATGCAAATATTGACTCTTTGCATAAACTTCATGTCATTGTCAATAAAAGCCTTTGGGGGCGATTCACTAATGCCGCGTACACACGATCGGAATTTCCGTCGGAAAAACCTTGCATGGTTTTTCCGACAGAATTCCGCTCAAGCTTGGCTTGCATACACACGGTCACACAACAAAAGTTCTCTGAACTTTCGACTGCCAAGAACGCGGTGACGTACAACACAACGACCAGCCGAGAAAATTAAGTTTAATGCTTCCGAGCATGCGTCGAATTGTTTCCGAGCATGCGTAGGAATTTTGTGCGTCGGAATTGCTACAGACGATCGGAATTTCCGATCGGAATTTTGTTGGTAGGAAAATTTGAGAACCAGCTCTCAAATTGTTCTTCTCGGAAATTCCGACAGGAAAAGTCCGATGGAGCCTACACATGGTCGGAATTTCCGTCGAAATGCTCACATCGAACTTTTCTTGTCGTAAATTCCGACCGTGTGTACGTGGCATAAGAGTTAAATAACAGCAAATAAAATGCTGTAAAATACTTGCTTGTAGTAAATCAGTTGTGAAAGTTCAATTCACTAAGAATTTACTGTTAAATGCCGAATGCGGTATTTGTTCCATTTAGCAGTAATTACCGCATTATTTAATGCAGTAATTTACCGGATTGAGCTGGTTGCTAAGGAGCAGACGGGGCTGTTCTTTGACATATAGCTGGTTGCTAAGCAGCGGGCTGGGAAGCCGGCCGCCACATCCTTAAGAATCGATGACTCATCAGCTGTCAGCAGGCTTCCGTCACATCACGTAATGGCACAAGAGGTGACATCATCGGATAGCCACGCTCTATGGCTATATAAGAAATGGCTGGCCTTGAAATTTTCCACATTTTGTCATGTTACAACCAAAACCGTAAATGTATTTTATTTTGATTTTTTTGTGATAGACCAACACAAAGTGGCACATAATTGTGAAGTGGAAGGAAAATGATAAATGGTTTTCAAAATTTCTTACAAATAAATATCTGAAAAGTGTGGCGTGAATTTGTATTCAGCCCCCCTAAGTCAATACTTTGTACAACTACACTTTGCTGCCATTACAGCTGCAAGTCTTTTTGGGTATTTCTCTACCAGCTTTGCACATCTAAAGAGCAACGTTTTTGCAAAACAGCTCAAGCTCTGTCAGATTGGATGGAGAGCATCTGTGAACAGAAATTTTAAAGTCTTGCCACAGATTCTCAATTGGATTTAGGTCTGGGCTTTGGCTGGGCCATTCTAACACATTAATATGCTTTGATCTAAACCATTCAATTGTAGCTCTGGCTGTATGTTAACCACTTCCATACTGGGTACTTAAACACCTTCCTGCCCAGACCAATTTTCAGCTTTCTGCGCTGTTGCACTTTGAATGACAATTGCGCGGTCATGGTACACTGTACCCAAACTAAATTTTTATCATTTTGTTCCCACAAATAGAGCTTTCTTTTGGTGGTATTTGATCACCTCTGCGATTTTTATTATCTGGTAAAAAATAAAAAAAAGACCGAAAATTTTGAAAAAAAAAAGTTTTTTTTTGGTTTCAGTTACAAAACTTTGTAAATAAGTTCGTTTCTCCTTCACTGATGGGCACTGATGGGGCTGCACTGACGGGCACGGATAAGGCGGCACGGATGGGCACCAATGAGGTGGCACGGGTGGGCAACGATCGGCGGCACGGGTGGACAACGATCGTCGGCACGGGTGGGCACAGATAGGCGGCACGGGTGGGCACAGATAGGCGGCACGGGTGGGCACAGATGGGCACGGATAGGCTGCATGGATGGGCACTGATAGGTGGCATGGGTGGGCACTGATAGGTGGCACTGTACTGTACTAATGGATGCCAATCAGTGCCAAACAATGCCTGCCAATCAGTGGTGCCCATTGTGGGCACTGATTGGCATCCATTGTGGCACTGATTGGCATCCATTATCCCTGGTGGTCTAGGGTGGCATACCTTACATGGTGTGCTTCCCTGGTGGTCCAGTGGCATCCCTGGTGGTCTAGTGGCATCCATGGTGGTCCAGTGGGCATCCTCGGGGGGGCTGTGCTGATAATCGATCAGCACAAACCCCCCCCTGTCAGAGGAGCAGCCGATCGGCTCTCCTCTACTCGCGTCTGACAGATGCGAGTGAGGAAAAGCCGATGACCGGCTTTTCCTGTTTACACTGTGATCAGCCGTGATTGGACACGGCTGATCACGTGGTAAAGAGTCTCCGTTGGAGACTCTTTACCTAGATCGGTGTTGCGGGGTGTCAGACTGACACCCCGCAGCAACGATCGCCGCGATGCGCGCCCCCGGGGGCGCGCAGCGGCTCAAAATCCTGAGGACGTCATATGACGTCCTGTCAGGATTCTGCAACCACTTTGCCGCCGTCAATCCTCTATAGGGCGGGCGGCAAGTGGTTAAGGGTGATTGTCCTGCTGGAAGGACAATGACACTTTGGGCCCAATTTGGACATTTTCACTTAGGGGTGTACTCACTTTTGTTGCCAGTGGTTAAGACATTAATGGCTGTGTGTTGAGTTATTTTGAGGGGACAGCAAATGTACACTGTTATACAAGCTGTACACTCACTACTTTACATTGTAGCAAAGTGTAATTTCTTCAGCGTTGTCACATGAAAAGACATAATAAAATATTTACAAAAATATGAGGGGTGTACTCATTTTGTGAGATACTGTAAATGTCAGCTGCTCTTCTGGACACTGTTCAATTCCCAGTACTCTCTGAGGAAGCCCACCTGAGACTTAAAGCTCCCCTCACCCTGAAAGAGATTCAATCTGCAATTAGTTCCCTGCAGGCTGGTAAAACCCCAGGTGAGGATGGCCTACTGGCTGAATTCTTTAAAACCCATAATGAAATTCTCATGCCGCATCTTTGAAGGCCTCTTCTCTACCACCTTCTATGTTGAGGGCCATCATAGTCGTGCATAACTGGGCTTACTCTAGTTATAGGCCCATATCATTAATAAATGTGGATACCAAAGTGTTGGCGACCCACCTGAACAAGGTAATCCTTTCTTTAGTACATAGGACCCCCCTAAAATCTCTGCTTGGAAGGCTATAATCAATACCATCCTACCCTTATATAAGCGGACTTATATGGGACGTGAGTGCCTCAAGAAATTCAATAAAATCTGGACAGCTTGGGTTGAAGCTCGGAGTCTTATGGTTTGACACCTTAAATCCCACCCTTCCTGCCTCCCCTCACTGTCCCACTTTCCTGTTTAAGTTCCTGCCCCCCCCCCCTTCTACATCTTCTACATCTTCCTCCCCCTCACCCTTCACCATATGTTTGGGAGATGGAAATTTACAATTTTTGAATAGTGACCCTGCAATGTAAACTCCTGCTGAGACGTGTTATCTGGCTACTCTGGATTATCTGGGCTTGTTATATAATTCCCCTCACTCTCCCCCTTTTCTTTTTCTTTTTTGTGGTGTGTGACCGATGACTCTGGTTAATTGCTTTGATTTGTAACTGGAACCAGTTAAAACATATATTTAATAAACATTGCTTCTGTTAAAAAAGAAAAAAAAACTTCTGCCTTTACAACCACTTTAAGCCCAGGTTCACACTGGGCTGCGGGAGTGAAGCCGTGCGAATTCAGCTGAACTCGCACAATTTCACTCTCGCTAGCAGTCCCGATTTCAGCCGCGATTACAAAGACATCTGACACAGATGTCAATGTAAATCGCGGCCGAAATCGCAAAAAGTAGTACAGAATCTACTTTCTGAAATCGGTGCAGCGCCGCAGATGCGGCGTCGCACCGATTAGGACGGTGCCATTGCCGGAAATTTGCGGGAAATATTGCCGTTTTGACATGCGATTTGACATGCCAAATCGCATGTCAAAGCGCACCAGTGTGAACCAGGGCTTAAGTCAGGATTGCTGTTAGCTGAAAACAGGTCACAGAACTAAGTGCACTCCTATGACCTACAGGAGAAAAAAGGCCAAAAGAGCTTTGCCCTTACTTCTCCTTTAATAAAGAAAGTGGCCAGGGATGACAACACTCAAAAATGCTATGTGCATTTCTGGCAAATCAACACATATTTTTCTAATAAAAATGCCGTAAATCTTTGCCATAGTTTGTAGACGCTATAACTTTTGCGCAAACCAATAAATATACGCTTATTGCAATTTTTTTTTACCAAAAATATGTAGAAGAATATATATTGGCCTAAACTGAGGAAGAAAATAGGATTTTTATAACAGCTTACCTGTAAAATCCTTTTCTTGGAGTACATCACGGGACACAGAGCGACATAGTCATTACTAATGGGTTATATAGATACCGTCAGGTGCTGGCACTGGCAACTTCCAAAACCGGAAGTACCCTCCCCTATATAAGCCCCTCCCATCCGGGAGCACCTCAGTTTTGTAGCAAAGCAATAAGTGTCCCCAAAGAGGGGCGGGAGCTCTGTGTCCCGTGATGTACTCCAAGAAAAGGATTTTACAGGTAAGCTGTTATAAAAATCCTATTTTCTTTCTCGTACATCACGGGACACAGAGCGACATAGTCATTACTAATGGGATGTCCTAAAGCAATGCCAAATGAGGGGGGGGGATACACCATATATAAGCTGAGCGCTATCAGACATGAGGATCTTTTGCGGCCTGCAACACACTGCGCCCAAAGGCGACATCCTCCTGACTTCTAACGTCCACCTGGTAGAACCTAGTAAACGTGTGAACTGAAGACCATGTTGCGGCCTTACAGATTTGAGCCAGGGAGGCCTGGTGATGCACTGCCCATGAAGTTCCAACTGCTCTCGTGGAGTGCGCTCTAACTTTGAACGGAGGCGGTCTCCTTCTCAAGCCATAGGCTTGTATTATGACCTGTCGAATCCACCTGGCTAAAGTAGATTTTGACGCTGCCTGACCCTTTCTGGGGCCTTCCGGCAGAATAAACAAAGTATCCGTTCTGCGAATCTGAGCAGTGGCTTTTAGATAAGCTTTAACTGCTCTTACTACATCCAAAGAATGCAATAACTTTTCCTCTACCGAAGTAGGTTTGGGGAAAAAAGAAGGAAGAACCACATCTTGGTTCAAATGAAACCTCGATACCACCTTAGGAAGAAAGGCTGGCTGAGGACGTAATACTACTCTGTCCTTATGGATAACCAGATATGGCTCTTTACAGGACATAGCTGCTAATTCCGACACTCTTTTAGCCGAACAAATGGCTACTAGAAAAATCAATTTCCTGGTGAGAAGCACCAAGGAAATATGCTGTAATGGTTCAAATGGTTGTTTCTGTAAAACCGACAGAACCAAGTTTAGATCCCATGGACATATGGGAATATTAACCGGAGGACTAATACGCATCACTCCTTGTATAAAGGCTTTGACTAGTGAATGCGAAGCCAAGGGCCTTTGAAAAAATATTGACAAGGCCGAAATCTGACCCTTGATAGTACTCAAGGCAAGCTTCCTATCTACAGCCCATTGTAGGAAGTCCAGAATCCTACCTATTACGTATTTACGTGGATGCCATTTCTTGGCCTCACACCAGGCGATGTACGCCTTCCAGATTCTATAATAGATCTGCCTGGATACCGGCTTCCTGGCATTGATCATGGTAGATACCACAGCATTAGAGAGCCCTCTCTTTTTTAGAATGTGGGCTTCAATAGCCAGGCCGTCAAACCTAGGGCTGGTAAGGAAGGGTGGTATATCGGTCCTTGCGAAAGCAGGTCCGGACGATGTGGGAGGGTCCAAGGACTCCCCACAGACATTTTTACAATCTCCGCGTACCATGCTCTTCGGGGCCACGCTGGAGCCACCAGAATCACTGGTTTCTTTTCTACCCTGATTCTGCGGAGTAATCAAGGTAACAATTGTGGCGGTGGGAATGCATATATCAGCTTGAATTGATCCCAAGGGAACACTAGGGCATCCGAGCCGCAAGCTAGGGGATCCCTTGTCCAAGAGACAAACCTGTCCACTTTTGTGTTGAATTTGGATGCTAGCAGATCTACATCCGGTGTTCCCCACCGCTGACATATTGTCCGGAAAACCTCGGGATGAAGGGACCATTCCCCTGGGCATAATTGTTGGCGACTTAGAAAGTCCGCCTTCCAATTCTCCACTCCTGGAATGAATACCGCAGATATGGCTGGGACATATCTTTCTGCCCATCTCAGGATGTAATTTACTTCCCTTTGGGCTGCACGACTCCTGGTGCCCCCCTGACGATTGATATATGCCACTGCTGTGGCATTGTCTGATTGAATTCTGACAGGGGACCCTTGGAGTTTGGATGTCCATGCTACTAGGGCATACCGAGCTGCTCGTATCTCTAAGAGATTGAGGGGCAGGGCCTTTTCCGCATCCGACCATCTGCCCTGGAGAGACCATTGCTCCAGTACTGCTCCCCAGCCTATAAGGCTGGCATCTGTAGTGACCACCTTCCAGGAAATCGGACTGAAGGATTTCCCTCTTTCCAGATTCTGGGGAACCAACCACCAGCGGAGGCTCTTGCGAACGGAAGGGGACAAGGACATTGGTAAGTCCAGAGCCTGAACTTTTTTGTTCCAGGCTGACAGTATGGCCCTTTGCAACTTCCTTGAATGGAATTGACCGTAGGGTACTGCTTCGAATGATGCCACCATTTTTCCCAGCAGCCTCATGCACAGGCGTATGGATGGCTGTCTTTTTGAACCCACTAAGTGGATCAAATCTCTCAAAGACGACCCCTTTTCTTGAGGGAAGAAAATTTTTCTCTGGTCTGAATCCAGCCTTAGCCCCAAGTATTCCAGACTTTTGACTGGTTTTAGGGCTGACTTGTCTCGGTTGATAATCCAACCGTGATATTCCAGATACTTGATTGTCTCGTGAACAACCACTTCTAGTTTTTCCACTGAGTGGTCTATCAGCAACAAGTCGTCTAGATATGCCATTATCGTTACACCTCGTGTTCTTAGATTGGCCAATAATGGGGCCAGAATTTTTGTGAACACTCTTGGTGCTGTGGCCAGACCGAAGGGTAAGGCTCTGAACTGAAAATGGCGCCCTTCTACCGCAAAGCGTAGAAATTTTTGGTGGGCTGGAAAGATGGGAATGTGCAAATAAGCATCTTTGATGTCGATGGAGGCTAACCATTCCTCCCCTTGTAGGGCAGTGGCTACCGATCGGATCGACTCCATCCGGAAAGTCCTGATATGTAGGAATTTGTTTAGCCCTTTTAGATTTAATATGGGCCTCACGTCCCCGTTTGGCTTCGGGACTGTAAAGAGGTTTGAGTAAAACCCGAACCCCCATTCTTCCAGGGGAACCTCTATAATTACTGCTTGGAGCAATAATTGTTCTAGTGCCAACAGGAGGGATCCTCTCTTCTGGGGATCCCTTGGCACGTTTGACCTTATAAAGCGGGAAGGAGGGGAGTTTTTTAACTCCAATTTGTATCCCAGATTTACTGCGGAGAGCACCCATCTGTCTCGGATCGTGTCCCGCCAGGTCTCTGTGAACAACTGAAGTCTTCCCCCCACCCGATTGGGTGGGGGCAACCCTTCATGCATTTGACTTTGGGGGAGGTTTTGTACCTCTCCTGCTCCAGGGCTTCTTGTTACCCTGCAATTGTCCCTGATTTTTACCTCCGGGATTTGACCGAGGAGGCCGTCGGAACTGTTTCACAGCCGATGTCCTAGGGACTGGAGAAGCAGGCCTCTTAAAAGAGGGACCTCTAACTCTATTTTTAACCGGCAAAAGTGTACTTTTACCGCTGGAAATTCTCTGGATATATTTGTCCAGGTCTTCCCCGAATAAGCGTTCACCATGAAATGGGAAGCTGACCAGCAATTTTTTACAGGGAGCTTCAGCAGACCAGTTTTTGAGCCATAGAAGCCTGCGCATATGTACCACAGACAGCGTAAGGCGGGAGGCCTGATGGATTGAATCCTTTATAGCGTCCACCGCAAAGCATAAGGCTCTAGGTAGATCAGCTAGGGCAAGAGCCTGCTGATCTGGCAAGTCCCTTAAGACCTGTTTCAACTGATCCTTCACTGCTTGGCAGACCCCAATAGCTGCCACTGCTGGTTGTGTCACCAATCCTGCTGTAGAGAAAGCAGATTTTAATAAGGACTCCAATTTTTTATCTATTGGGTCCTTGAACATTTGGACATTATCCACCGGACATGTCAGTGATTTATTCACACAAGAGATGGCTGCGTCCACTGTAGGGACCCTCCATTTTCTGATGAACTTATCCTCCATGGGATAGACCACCGGAAATCTCTTGGGGGGAGTAAATATTTTGTCAGGATGCTCCCAATCCTGGTAAATGAGCCCTTTCCAGTAAAGGATGGATCGGAAAGGAACAAACAGTCTGGGGAGCTTTTAGCGACCCCAACGAGGAGACAGAAGTGGATGATGGCTCCGCAAGTGGCATTTTAAATGCTGATCGGACCATATTAGTCAGGGACTGAACCCATAACCTTTCAGCATGTGATGCTGAGAACGGCTCTTCCACTGTTGATTCCTCTACAACCGAATCGACCTCATCCTGATCCCCTTCAGGTAGGTCGATCCCTGTATGGGACTGTTGCTCTGTTAACAGGCACTCTGAGGGAGGAGACGGAGATCGGGCGCTTTTCTCCTGTGACAGGGAAGCCGCGATCAATGCTGACAATCTCTCTTCCAGCCCTCCCAGAGCTGAGGAAAAAACCTCCTCTGTTACATACACAGGAGCAGGTGAACTGAGGACAGCCACAGTACCAGGTACTCCTGAGGGTGCTCTACGGTCACTAACCTCTGATTCTTCAGGGGAGACTGGTGCAGCCAAAGCATGCCCAAGATCCTCAGAGCCCGATGGAGACCCCCTATTCCTCCTGGAATTTCTAGTCCCGGAGTTTTTAGACGGCATATTCCTAAGCCACAAAGCTGAGGTATTCCAGCCGAAATACACCAGTTACTGACAATAGTCTAGCATAAATGCTGCTATAAGAAACAGTTGGTGTCTACTAATGTGCCTTTCTAGGGGATGCCTGTATCAACCGCTTGCTGTATGCCTTCTTTAAATGTTGCCAGCTCTGTCTCTGTACTTCATAGCCAGCTCACCACACAAAATTGTGGTTTTTAACATGCTGGGACGCCCGCACATGCGCAGAAGCGCTGCGGCGCGCACAGAGCGTAATCCCCCAGGCTCCGCCCCCTTTCCCGGCTCACCTCTATATATAGAGGCGCGTGCACGCGCGCGGCCACGTGCGCCTTCGTCGCTAATTTCAAAAATGGAAACCAGGGACAAGAGCCAGGGCCCCTTTGCCGCAGGCCGGGGGATGGACGAGCATTGCAACATGGCAGAGGAAGCAGTTTCCCATAAGAGAACTCACCATCTGCCTGGACTCGCTCTGATGAGAAGAAACTAGTGCACATGACAAGAAACGTTCCACAGCGGCCTCTAGTGGACAAACACAGGTACCGCAGTCTAATATATTAAATATATATATATAAAAAATAAAAAAAAATTTCTTGACCACCATTAAAAATTATTACATTTTTTTAGTAGTTACAGGCATGCACAGATATTAGCGGGAATACCATTAGGTAACAGACAGAAAGACAAATTAGGCTTGGGGGTCCCCCAATAGAACCAAGTTCCTGGGGGTCCCCACTTACCTGTTCCCCGCCGCAGGACTTTGTTTGGTCCACAAAAGCCCAAACTTCACCTATCACGGCAGGCATTGTAATCAAACCTTCAGGGACCGGGTTCCCAAGGATTCCACTCCCCTGGACCTGTATAGCACCCTGCACAGAAAACATCTTGGTCGTGGGTATGACCAGAGCTCTGGATCCCAGGGTCCAGCTCTCCTAAGAGAAGCATTACAGGCAAAACCTTGCTCTTCTTTGCAAGGCCCGGGTACCGACCGTTTAGCTATGAAGCTTTTTTGGTCGGATCCGGAATAGCTTACTGAGGCCCAAAAGAACCTGTACGCAAGCTCAGTGAAAAACACATGTTTCTTCTTGGCCAACACCTTAGACACTGGCAAAAAACTGAGGTGCTCCCGGATGGGAGGGGCTTATATAGGGGAGGGTACTTCCGGTTTTGGAAGTTGCCAGTGCCAGCACCTGACAGTATCTATATAACCCATTAGTAATGACTATGTCGCTCTGTGTCCCGTGATGTACGAGAAAGAAATTTGTTTTTTAAAAACATTTTTGGGATATTTATTTTAGCAAAAAGTTAAAAATATATATATTTTTTAGAACTGTCGCTCTTTTTTTGTTTATAGCGTAAAAAATAAAAACCGCAGGAGGTGATCAAGTACCACCAAAAGAAAGCTCTAATTGTGGGAAAAAAGAGACATCAATTTTGTTTGGGAACAGCGTCGCACGACGGCGCAATTGTCAGTTGAAACAACGCAGCGTCATATCGCAAAAAATGGCCTGGTCATTAACCACTTAACCACTTCAATACAGGGCTTTTTGTACCACTTCCATACCGGGCCTATTCTAGCACTTCTCTCCTACATGTACAAATCATCATTCTTTTGCTAGAAAATTACTCAGAACCCCGAAACATTATATATGTTTTTTTAGCAGACACCCTAGGGAATAAAATGACGGTCATTTTTTTCTTGCACGATATTTGCGCAATCATTTTTCAAACGCCTTTTTAAAAAAAAAAAATGGTTTCATGAATTAAAAAATAACAAAACAGTAAAGTTAGCCCAATTTTTGGGGAAAGTATGAAAGATGATGTTACGCCGAGTAAATAGATACCTAACATGTCACGCTTTAAAATTACGCACACTCATGGAACGGCGCCAAACTTCGGTACTTAAAAATCTCCATAGGCGACGCTTAAATTTTTTTTACAGGTTATCAGGTTAGAATTACAGAGGAGGTCTAGTGCTAGAATGGTTGCACGCGCTCTAACGCACGCAGCGATACCTCACATGTGTGGTTTGAACGGCGTTTACATATGTGGGCGACTTACGTGTGCATTCGCTTCTGATCGCGAGCTACCGGGGACAGGGGCATTTAAATTTTTTTTTTTTACTTATTTATTTATTTTTTTACAATTATTTTACTTTTTTTTTTTTTTTATCACTTTTATTCCTATTACAAGGAATGTAAACATCCCTTGTAATAGGAATGTGTGTGACAGGTCCTCTTTATTGAGAGATGCGGGGTCAATAAGACCCCACATCTCTCCTCCAGGCTGGAAAGCATGAGATCAGTGATTTTTTTTTCACTGATCTCATACTTACTAGCCGCAATGGCAGCTTTGTTTACATTTGAGGACCCGGGCGTGACGTCATCACATCGCGCCCGGGCCTCCGACGATCATAGAGATGATTGGCAACCATCTGGTCACCAGTCATCTCTATGCTCGTCACGTGACCCACCAACGGCGCCGGAAGATTCTCTCCGGGTCCCCGATCGCACGGGAGAGCCCGGAGAAGCACCGGATGGTGGCGGGAGGGGGGGATGTCCCCTCCCGCCGCCTATAAGAACGATCAAGCGGCGGAACCACCGCTATGATCATTCTTATGGTGCTCAGAATCGCAGGCACTTCAAAAGGATATCTGAATGATGCCTCTAGCTGCAGGCATCATTCAGATATCCCCCTACAAAGCCAGAACGTCATATGACGTCCACCCAGGATGGGAGATCCCATCTGTGGATGTCATTTGACTATGGCTGGGTAGGGAAGTGGTTAAGCCCCGGACCATTTGGCTGGCCAGGCCACTTTTCGCGATTTGGCACTGTGTCGCTTTAACTGACAACTGCGCGGTCGTGCGTTGTGGTTCCCAAACAAAATTTACATCCTTTTTTTCCCACAAATAGAGCTTTCTTTTGGTGGTATTTGATCACCTCTGCGGTTTTTATTTTTTGCGCTATAAACAAAAATAGAGTGACAATTTTGAAAAAAATGCAATATTTTTTACTTTTTGCTATAATAAATATCCCCCAAATATATATAAAAAAATAAAAAATTTCCTCAGTTTAGGCCGATACGTATTCTTCTACATATTTTTGGTAAAAAAAATCACAATAAGCGTTTATTGATTGGTTTGCGCAAAAGTTATAGCGTCTACAAAATAGGGGATAGATTTATGGAATTTTTATTAATATTTTTTTTTTTTACTAGTAATGGCGGTGATTAGCGATTTTTATCGTGACTGCGACATTATGGCGGACACATCGGACACTTTTGACACCATTTTGGGACCATTGTCATTTTTACAGCGATCAGTGCTATAAAAATGCACTAATTACTGTAAAATTGACACTGGCAGTGAAGGGGTTAACCTGTAGGGGGCGCTGAAGGGGTTAAGTCTGTCCTAGGGAGTGATATGTCACTGATCGCTGTTCCCGATGAGAGGGAACAGACGATCAGTGACATGTCACTAGGAAGAACGGGGAGATGTTGTGTTTACACTGATATCTCTCTGTTCTTCAGCTCTGTGATCCGATCGCGGGACACCGGCGGCGCGCGTGCGACCGCACGGCGGCAAATTAAAGGGGACGTATATATACGCCCATTTGCCCAGCTGTGCCATTCTGTCAACATATAAGTTCATGCAGCGGTCGGCAAGCGGTTAAGCAGCCAAATCTTCCGGTCTGTAAGTGGTTAAAGGTGTCATTTTTTATTTTTATACACAAACAACAAGTACACAGGTATACATTGGAGCGAACATTGCTCCGTTCTTTAAGGGGTTGTAAAGGTACACGTTTTTTCACCTTAATGCATTCTATGCATTAAGGTGAAAAAACATCCGAGGATTAGTGGGCAGCCAGCCCCCCCCCGTTTACACACCTGACCCCTCGAAAGTCCTGTGCCGTGAACGTGGGACCGAGTGATACAGTGAGCGGCTATAGCCCCCGGCTGTATCACGGGACCGCGCCCGCAAGAACTAACCACCATGCTAGAGAGCTCGCATGAAGGTGGTTAATTCTTGCGGGGAGGAGCCGAGACAGCCGCCAAGGGCCCCCGGAAGACCAGGTTCGGGGCCACGCTGTGCAAAATGAGCTGCACATTGGAGGTAAGTATGACATGTTTGTTATTTAAAATAAATCAAAATTTACCTATACAACCCCTTTAATGAAATACATTTATCTGGTATCCAGTCAGTAAACACAAAGCAACATGTAAATCATATTTCTATTCTACTTAGTTTAACTCATATGGAGTTCAGGGACATACATACATTCAAACTAATCCAGGATTATAGCCCCGTTCTATAGATCAATGAGCAGGTGGTATGGTACGATCTGAGCTGACCCAAGAATCCCAAATCTTAGAAAAAAAATTTGGGCATCCTCTGGCCTCATATGTCAACTTATACAATGGGATGGCATGATTGACAATGGTGAGCCAAAAGGCTATAGTGGGTGAGGGTGGAGATTTCCAGTGCATGGTTATTGATTTTTTTTTGCAAAAAACAGTACTATGCGTAAAAAAGTTTGTACATTTTTAGATAGGATACATAGATGATGAAGGACTAACAGGCATCGCAGGGGATTACAGATACTGGGTATATGAGCTATGGAGCCAATAAAGGCCGTGACCTCCGACCAGAACTCAGTGCGGAGGATATTCTATATAGTCTATAAAGTAAATAATTTTGAAGAAATTGCTAGAGCGTGCATTCTCACAGGGTGACAGCTGTGGATACACATGTATAAATGTGCCAACGTCCCGATATGACAGAGGAAATATATGTAAACTAAGAAAATGGACTTTAGGCGGCACATGGGTATATATTGTTATAAACTAAGGGTTTTATTTTAAACAACATGGTAAGAAAAAATATAAACATTCAAACAGTAACAGTTTGTTTGTATTCAGATACAGGGTTAGGGCTAGTGCTTTAACAATGCTTCAAAATTGTATGACGTAGAAACATTCCATCTTAATGAGAATGCCAAACCAGCAGACCAAGGCTGATATAACAGTGAGCATATAGAAGCAAGTGGCAAGAGCCAAAGATCCGGTGTATCAGGTATAGTCTTGAGTTGCTCTACTAGTTTCGCGAATTAACGCTTCTTCTGGAGCATAATAAATCGATCGGGTGTGCTGCAAAATGCAGCATACACCTGGGAAGAGTTTTAATTGGCTGTTGATCAGTAACGATCAACCAGCCAGGATATAGATCACAATGATCGACAGCTGGGGGTGCTGCTGGATAGAGGCTGCTGGTGTGCAGCGACGGGTAATGTCCTCCAGGACTATTGAGGCTGTAACTTAAATAGTATAATGAAAAAAATCTCAGATAGCACCAGTGTATGTACTGGTGCATAGATGGGCAGAGGGTATCTAACTCCAGTCAGCTGACTGCTGGAATTGCTCTGGACTGGCTAACTTCTTTCTAGGCACAGGTCTACAGCCTGGCCACTACTTTAAAGGCTCGATGGAGTTAGATACCCATTTGGTGAATATGTGGTGTGTGTGTTGGATGGTAACAGCTTAGAAAGCTTAAATATCCATAGGGTCACTGCCAGGATGTTCGTGCCCTCTCTCCCCTAAGTGTTATTCGATGCATTAGGTTCTAGAGCAGTGGTTCCCAACTCCTGTCCTCGGGACCCACTAACAGGCCAGATTTTATGTATTACCTTGGGGAGATGCAGACTAGAATACTGCAATCACTGAGCAGCAAATTATATCACCTGTGATGTATTTCTGTTATCTTGCAAACCTGGCCTGTTAGTGGGTCCTGAGGACAGGAGTTGAGAACCACTGTTCTAGAGGGATTCGTAGGAGGTAAGGATGGCTGTCTCCAGAGCAGTGGTCGCGCATTGTTGGCTTTAGGGTAAAACCACCAATGTGCATGTGCCAACTGCGAGGCGACATAATAGATTTGAAGACAAGGAAGTGCTAGACCCCCTTCCATAACAGGTAGTTGTAAGGTGTTTTTTGAAATCCAAACTACTCCTCCCCTAAAGATAAAGTTGGTAAGGATTGAATCTATCTCCTTATTTGGCATTTGTAATATATATCGGTGAGTTACTCATAATATATAAAAAGGGGCAGAAAAATAATTTAAAAAAGATTTATTCTACCTAGTAGTGTCGGGGAAGATTGGTCAATGTCTTCAGTGTAATTCTTAATCTACTGATAAGAGGGTCTAAATTAATTTTGGTATAGGAAGAGATAGGATGTTGTATCAAAACCCCCAGATATCAAAGTGTGGACGATCTGTAGTGGACATGAGGGAGGTAATACTATCAAGGCCACCTGATCTATCAGAAATAAAAGAGATTTATCCCAGTTGACCTGGACATCTGAGAAATTGCCAAATCGCTGGATAATATCTAGCAGGGCTGGGAAAGAAGACTGAGGGTCCGCTAAATATATCAGCATGTCCTCAGCATAAAGGGTTACCTTTTCCTCCAGACCCCCAATAGTCAATCCCACAACCGCCACATTGGATCGTATCAGTGTTGCAAGAGGTTCTATCACCAATGCAAACAGCAGCGGTGACAGAGGACACCCCTGTCTGGTGCCTCTCCTTATCAGAAAGATGTCGGATATGGATGCATTCACTCTTAATCTAGTGGTAGGTTTATGATACAGTACCTGTACCCATCTAATAAAGGTGTTGCCAAATCCAAATTTAGCCAGGACTTCTAAAATATATGGCCATTCGACCGAGTCGAAGGCCTTAAAGCATCCAGGGCCAAAACGGCCCGAGATCCCACGGTGTCCTGAACAGCCTGCATATTGGTAAAGAGTCTTCGTAAATTAATGGAAGTTGATCGCCCAGGGATGAATTCAGTCTGATTGGCTCCTATAACAGTAGTGATGACTGTAATGAGTCGCCGGGCAAGCACTTTGGCTAGAATCTTTACATCTGCGACCTCGGTCGGTATGATTCGCAAAGAAGATGATCCTTATGGGGCTTAGGAATGAGGACAATCAGCGTCTCTGACATAGAAGGCAGTAACTGTCTTGTCTTCAGGGCAATGTTTTATATCCCCGAAGCAGGTGTGGTATCAGTAGTTCCCTAAAATGCATGTACCATTCTATGGGCGATCCGTCCAATCCTGGCATTTTATTTCTGGCAAACGATTGGATGGCTTCCCCTATTTCCTCAGTCATTAATGGAGCGTCAAGCAATAAAACCTCAGGGTCCAGTAACTTTGGAAGTGAAATGTCAGACAAATGGTCATCCAGTTCCACAATAGTGTAATGAGCTCTAGTAGAGATTGTGGAGTAGAACGTAACAAATGCCTCCATTACTTCTTTGTTTTGTTCTACTATTATTCCCTCTGAGGTCTTGATTCTTGGAATGTTGCATGGCTGATAGTCAGGTCTAGAAAGATAGGCTAACAGGTGACTATTTTTTTTGCCGAACTCAAAAAGCCATTGATTTTGATGCAACAACTTTTTTGGGGTGCTTTCTAGGAGCACCAAATCCAATTCTCTGGCCTTGTGTTGTGTCTTGGGGGTAGGAGACGCAGAGTAGGCAGTCTCAGCGTCCCCCTTCTGCATCCACCAATTTGGACTGAGATGCCTTACGGGCCTACCCAATAGCTGCAGCAAAGGAGCTGCGTGTGGTGGCCTTAAAGGCGTCCCATACCACAGGGACAGAGGCGCTCTGCTTATTGGGTATACAATAGGATTTAATTTCAGCCAGGCTCTGATCCACAACAGCCTGGTCAGGTAGCCATAGTAGGCTCAATCGCCATAGCCGATAGGAGGAGGGTGTTCGCAGGGCGAGGTCCATCATCAAAGGGGAGTGATCGGACACCGCTCTAGGAAGATATTTAACCTCAGTCACCATACTAAGCATATCTGAAGAGACTAAACACAAATCAATACGTTACAGTGTACCATGAGAGTCAGACTGGCACAAATACTCCCTCATATCTGCATGCTTCCATCTCCAGGCCTCCACCAGGTCAAATTGGGTCAGAAAGGAACCTAAGGACGTGGGGGGTAATGTAGAGCATCGGAACATGTCAATGGAGTTGTCAAGTACTGTGTTATAATCACCAGCTATCAATAAAGGGCCCTCAGCATTTCCAATATTGTGCCTATCACTCGCTCAAAGAATTGCTAGTCACTGTGTATAGTTTACCAAGGAGTTCAAGTACAAGAATTACAAAGCAGCCACCAGGATCTATTTTGATGTGTTTGATATTGATAGGCGCTGATTTGGCTTTAAACACTTCCATACCGGGCACTTTCTCCCCTTCCTGCCCAGGACAATTTTTATCTTTCAGCGCTGTCGCACTTTAAATGACAATTGCGCAGTCATGTTACACTGTACCCAAATGAAATTTTTATCATTTTCTTCCAACAAATAGAGCTTTCTTTTGGTGGTATTTGATCACCTCTGCGGTTTTAAATTTTTGCGCTATAAACGAAAGAAGAGCGAAAATTTTGAAAAAAAACAGATGGGCACTGATGGGCGGCACTGATAGGCGGCACTGATGGGCACTGATGGGTACTGATAGGCGGCACTGATGGGCACTGATAGGTGGCACTGGATAGGCAGCACTGATGAGGAGCTACTGCCAGGCTTTTCTGAGTGGCACTGATTGGCGCTTTGATGGGGCACTGACAGGCATTACTGATGGGGTACTGATTGGCACTTTTTGGGCACTGTTGTGGGCACTGATCTGCACGGATATGGGTACTGACAGGCTTTATATAGGGGCACAGGCTGGCATGTGATGGGCATTTATTTTCAACTGATTGGCACATTTTGATGGGGCTGTGGTGATAATCAATGTGCTGATTATCAGCACAGACCCCCCCTCTGACAGGGAGAGCCGCCGATCGGCTCTCCCTGTCAGCATGAACCGAGGAGAGCCGTTTACCGGCACTTCTTGGTTCACGCGATGATCAGCTGTGATTGGTCACAGCTGATCACGTGGTATGAAGCCTCTGTCAGAGGCTTCATACCACGATCGGAGTTGCTGTGTGTCAGACTGACACACAGCACCCCCGATCGCCGCGCTGCGCGCCCCCACGGGCGCGCGCCGGCAGTGATATCCTGATCACGTCATATGACGTCCAGTCAGGATATCACAACCACTTTGCCGCCGTCATTCTGCTATATGGCGGGCGGCAAGTGGTTAAGGATAGACGTACCCCGGGCGTACGTGGAGTATGTAGAGTGAATGGCATATGCTATTTTCACTCTTTTAAGGTCCATAACCCTGGAACCATGTAGATGGGTTTCCTGGAGAAGAATCACATGCGGATTATGTCATGCCAGATATTCAAACATTAATGATTGTTTCACTTTGGAGTTAAGCCCCCTAACATTCCATGAAATTAAGCGTAATTTAGCCATAAGTAAGCAGCAAACATAATCATTGATGCACAGTTCTCAAGGTGCACCAGAGTCAGCCATAACATGGAGATCTGTACACCTTGAGAAGTGTAAGGAAGCATGGACGACTTATATATGGGGGGGATCAGTGTGTCCCCTGCAAATATTAACTGGATACCAAGATGACCAATCAGGCCAGTGAGCATATTAAAAAGGAGCAAGGGAAAAGAACAGAACAAAAAAAGAAAAAATCCCAAAACACTTAAAACCACCCTAACCCTTCCGGCTCCCAAACACATGAGAGCTTTGTTCCCAAAACCAAAACTGCAAAGCAGGGGGGCCATGGTATAATCCTGCAAACCAAAAAACCATGAGAAGTGGAAAGAAGTCTGCAGCAATGGGCTTACATCCGTGTCCACATGAAACAAAACATATGAAGTAACCCATATCTTGGAGAGATTATTCCAAAGTTAGCAGGAGAATAAGACAAAATAATATCAGGAATGTAGTGGTAACAGTCATCCAGGATAAATGATGTCTAGGCGACCTACATTAAAGTGTTGGAAGGTGTCCCCAGCTTCTTGTGGGTAGGAGTTGAAAAGAAGACTGGAGGGAAGTTTGGTGTCTTTTCCCCCCCTGTTAACATCAACTAAGTGGGTAGTTTCAAATAAGAGGTAGAGAGACGCAGTACAGGATATTCACAGTCATCGAGTAGGAGATCTCCGGTTTTGGTGTCATGGATCCGGAGGCCCCAGGGTATCCACCCAGTGTGCTGCATCCTTTGGATCTGTGAAAAAACAGGCCTTGCCCTGATCAATGATCCACAGCCGTGCAGGATACAGCATGCTGTAAGGCAATTGGAGATCCCTCAGCTGTCTTTTTTGGCCAGGAAAGTAGCCTTCTGTTTTTGTGTAGCTACTGAGAAATCCGGAAAGATGGTGATTCCATTACCATTAAAGAATACACAGCCTTTTTCTCTGACAGCCCTGAGAACCACCTCCCTGTCCCTGTAGTGCAGTAATTTAATAAGCATGGCACATGGGTGGGCCCCAGAGGGCAGAGGGCGCAGAGGGACTCCATGCGCTCGCTCAATGGCGAATAATAGTGAGAAAGTGGAGGCGCCAAAAGTGGATGTCAGCCATCGCTCCATGAAAGCCTCAGGAGCCCTGCCCTCTGAACCCTCCGGGAACCCTAGAAAGCGCAGATTATTACGCCTCAGGGGATCCTCCAAGTCTGTTAGCGTATCTGCAGTATAATCCTGAGCTTGACGCAGCTCCCTAACAGAGACCTGGAGGGGACATGTCTCGTCCTCCAATTCTCCTATTCACTGTTAAGCATTGGTCACTCTGTGATGGAGATTGTGCACATCATGTTTCAGGATGGATAAATCAGTTTGAATGAAGTCTATTTGCGTGGTGAGGGAAGCATGGCTGTGCTGAATAGCCTCCATGATCTGTGCCAGGTTTGGGCCTGTATCAGCATGCACAGCGTTAGGGGAATCAGAATTAGTGTCCTCAGGAGGGGAGAATAGGAGTGGATCATCGGGGCTAGAAGCAGGGAGGTGTTGTGACTCACCCTTCCCATGGCAGGGCTGTATTTGACCATTGCTTGGTGAGCTCTGGGGTCCCGGGAGTCTGGGGAGGAAGCAGGGCTGGCGCTACCACTAGGCGAAGTAGGCAGCCGCCTAGGGGCGCACTACCACCTAGGGCGCAACCACAGACTCTGTGAGCTAGGCTCTCCTCTCCTGATCGATGGCCCCATTCAGTGTGCCGCCACGGCGCCACCAATCCCCCCATGTGTAGCGCAGAGCGCCCCGCTGCGCTGTCACATCTCCTCAGTCCTCAGACAGGTATTATCACACAGCGCCGCTCCGGGACTCCTTTGCTCCAGCCTGTCCCTCTGGTGCGGCGCTGTGTGTCTTGTGTGTGCAGCGGAGGGGCGGGGTTTTGACGAAGAAGGGAGCATTGAGAGGAGTAGCTGACCTCCCGCCCAGCGAGGACTCCAGCGGGTGGATGGCATTGGCGGCGCTGGCCTGGCCCTGGCGGGGACTCCGTGGAGCGGATGGATGGCTCTGGCCTGGCCCCTGAGCAGAGCCCTGATGATGGTTGACGAAGCACCAAAGAGCAGAGGTAAGGAGGAGGACGGATCGATCTACATGCTGTGTGAGGGGGAGGGGGGGGGGGTGTGTGTTTGAGTAGTGCAGGAAGTAGGAGTCAGGGGGGGTCACTGTATATTTCATGTAAGGGGGGGTCACTGTATATTTCATGTAAGGGGGGTCACTGTATATTTCAAGTAAGGGGGGGTCACTGTATATTTCATGTAAGGGGGGGTCAGTGTATATTTCATGTAAGGGGGGTCACTGTATATTTCATGTAAGGGGGGTCACTGTATATTTCATGTAAGGGGGGGTCACTGTATGTTTCATGTAAGGGGGAGGTCACTGTATATTTCATCTAAGGGGGGGTCAGTGTATATTTCATGTAAGGGGGGGTCAGTGTATATTTCATGTAAGGGGGGTCACTGTATATTTCATGTAAGGGGGGGTCACTGTATGTTTCATGTAAGGGGGGTCACTGTATATTTCATGTAAGGGGGGTCACTGTATATTTCATGTAAGGGGGGGTCACTGTATGTTTCATGTAAGGGGGGTCACTGTATATTTCATGTAAGGGGGGTCACTGTATATTTCATGTAAGGGGGGGTCAGTGTATGTTTCATGTAAGGGGGGTCAGTGTATATTTCATGTAAGGGGGGTCACTGTATATTTCATGTAAGGGGGGTCAGTGTATGTTTCATGTAAGGGGGGTCACTGTATATTTCATGTAAGGGGGGTCACTGTATATTTCATGTAAGGGGGGTCACTGTATATTTCATGTAAGGGGGGTCACTGTATATTTCATGTAAGGGGGGTCACTGTATATTTCATGTAAGGGGGGGTCAGTGTATGTTTCATGTAAGGGGGGGTCACTGTATATTTCATGTAAGGGGGGTCACTGTATGTTTCATGTAAGGGGGGTCACTGTATGTTTCATGTAAGGGGGGTCAGTGTATGTATCATGTAAGGGGGGTCACTGTATATTTCATGTAAGGGGGGGTCAGTGTATGTTTCATGTTAGGGGGGTCAGTGTATGTTTCATGTAAGGGGGGGTCAGTGTATGTTTCATGTAAGGGGGGTCAGTGTATATTTCATGTAAGGGGGGTCAGTGTATGTTTCATGTAAGGGGGGGTCAGTGTATGTTTCATGTAAGGGGGGGTCAGTGTATGTTTCATGTAAGGGGGGGTCAGTGTATGTTTCATGTAAGGGGGGGTCAGTGTATGTTTCATGTAAGGGGGGTCAGTGTATGTTTCATGTAAAGGGGGGTCAGTGTATGTTTCATGTAAGGGGGGTCACTGTATGTTTCATGTAAGGGGGGTCAATGTATGTATCATGTAAGGGGGGGTCACTGTATGTTTCATGTAAGGGGGGGTCACTGTATGTTTCATGTAAGGGGGGGTCAGTGTATGTTTCATGTTAGGGGGGGTCAGTGTATGTTTCATGTAAGGGGGGGTCAGTGTATGTTTCATGTAAGGGGGGGTCAGTGTATATTTCATGTAAGGGGGGTCAGTGTATGTTTCATGTAAGGGGGGGTCAGTGTATGTTTCATGTAAGGGGGGGTCAGTGTATGTTTCATGTAAGGGGGGGGGGGTCAGTGTATGTTTCATGTAAGGGGGGTCACTGTATGTTTCATGTAAGGGGGGTCAATGTATGTATCATGTAAGGGGGGGTCACTGTATGTTTCATGTAAGGGGGGGTCAGTGTATGTTTCATGTAAGGGGGGTCAGTGTATGTATCATGTAAGGGGGGTCAATGTATGTTTCATGTAAGGGGGGGTCAGTGTATGTTTCATGTAAGGGGGGGTCACTGTATGTTTCATGTAAGGGGGGTCAATGTATGTATCATGTAAGGGGGGGTCAATGTATGTATCATGTAAGGGGGGGTCACTGTATATTTCATGTAAGGGGGGTCAGTGTATGTTTCATGTAAGGGGGGGGTCAGTGTATGTTTCATGTAAGGGGGGGTCAGTGTATATTTCATGTAAGGGGGGTCAGTGTATGTATCATGTAAGGGGGGGTCAGTGTATGTATCATGTAAGGGGGGGTCAGTGTATGTTTCATGTAAGGGGGGTCAGTGTATGTATCATGTAAGGGGGGGTCACTGTATATTTCATGTAAGGGGGGGTCACTGTATATTTCATGTAAGGGGGGGTCAGTGTATGTTTCATGTAAGGGGGGTCACTGTATATTTCATGTAAGGGGGGGTCAGTGTATGTTTCATGTAAGGGGGGTCAGTGTATGTTTCATGTAAGGGGGGGTCACTGTATGTTTTATGTAAGGGGGTCACTGTATGTTTTATGTAAGGGGGGGTCAGTGTATATTTCATGTAAGGGGGGGTCAGTGTATGTTTCATGTAAGGGGGGTCACTGTATATTTCATGTAAGGGGGGTCACTGTATGTTTCATGTAAGGGGGGGGGTCAGTGTATGTGTCAGGTAAGGGGGGTCAGTGTATGTTTCATGTAAGGGGGGTCAGTGTATGTGTCAGGTAAGGGGGGGTCAGTGTATGTGTCAGGTAAGGGGGGTCACTGTATATTTCATGTAAGGGGGGTCAGTGTATGTTTCATGTAAGGGGGGTCACTGTATGTTTCATGTAAGGGGGGTAACTGTATGTTTCATGTAAGGGGGGATCACTGTATGTTTCATGTAAGGGGGGTCAATGTATGTATCATGTAAGGGGGGTCACTGTATGTTTCATGTAAGGGGGGGTCACTGTATGTTTCATGTAAGGGGGGTCAGTGTATGTTTCATGTAAGGGGGGGTCAGTGTATGTATCATGTAAGGGGGGTCAATGTATGTTTCATGTAAGGGGGGGTCAGTGTATGTTTCATGTAAGGGGGGTCACTGTATGTTTCATGTAAGGGGGGTCAATGTATGTATCATGTAAGGGGGGGTCAATGTATGTATCATGTAAGGGGGGGTCACTGTATATTTCATGTAAGGGGGGGGGTCAGTGTATGTTTCATGTAAGGGGGGGGTCAGTGTATGTTTCATGTAAGGGGGGTCAGTGTATGTTATATGTAAGGGGGGTCAGTGTATATTTCATGTAAGGGGGGTCAGTGTATGTATCATGTAAGGGGGGTCAGTGTATGTATCATGTAAGGGGGGGGTCAGTGTATGTTTCATGTAAGGGGGGTCAGTGTATGTATCATGTAAGGGGGGGTCACTGTATGTTTCATGTAAGGGGGGTCACTGTATATTTCATGTAAGGGGGGGTCAGTGTATGTTTCATGTAAGGGG
Source organism: Rana muscosa (assembly GCA_029206835.1). NCBI lineage: Eukaryota > Metazoa > Chordata > Amphibia > Anura > Ranidae > Rana > Rana muscosa. Next base: position 140,861,745 of record CM055125.1, on the reverse strand, counting down.
GGTCAGTGTATGTTTCATGTAAGGGGGGGTCACTGTATGTTTTATGTAAGGGGGGTCACTGTATGTTTTATGTAAGGGGGGGTCAGTGTATATTTCATGTAAGGGGGGTCAGTGTATGTTTCATGTAAGGGGGGTCACTGTATATTTCATGTAAGGGGGGTCACTGTATGTTTCATGTAAGGGGGGTCAGTGTATGTGTCAGGTAAGGGGGGTCAGTGTATGTTTCATGTAAGGGGGGTCAGTGTATGTGTCAGGTAAGGGGGGGTCAGTGTATGTGTCAGGTAAGGGGGGGTCACTGTATATTTCATGTAAGGGGGGTCAGTGTATGTTTCATGTAAGGGGGTCACTGTATGTTTCATGTAAGGGGGGTAACTGTATGTTTCATGTAAGGGGGGATCACTGTATGTTTCATGTAAGGGGGGTCACTGTATGTTTCATGTAAGGGGGGTCAGTGTATGTATCATGTAAGGGGGGGTCACTGTATATTTCATGTAAGGGGGGGTCAGTGTATGTTTCATTTAAGGGGGATCACTGTATATTTCATGTAAGGGGGGGTCAGTGTATGTTTCATGTAAGGAGGGTCAGTGTATGTTTCATGTAAGGGGGGTCACTGTATGTTTCATGTAAGGGGGGGTCAGTGTATATTTCATGTAAGGGGGAGGTCAGTGTATATTTCATGTAAGGGGGAGGTCAGTGTATGTTTCATGTAAGGGGGGTCACTGTATATTTCATGTACGGGGGGTCACTGTATGTTTCATGTAAGGGGGGGTCAGTGTATGTGTCAGGTAAGGGGGGTCAGTGTATGTTTCATGTAAGGGGGGTCAGTGTATGTGTCAGGTAAGGGGGGTCAGTGTATGTGTCAGGTAAGAGGGGGTCATTGTATATTTCATGTAAGGGAGGGTCATTGTATGTTTCATGTAAGGGGGGTCACTGTATGTTTCATGTAAGGGGGGTAACTGTATGTTTCATGTAAGGGGGGGTCACTGTATGTTTCATGTAAGGGGGGTCACTGTATGTTTCATGTAAGGGGGGTCAGTGTATGTATCATGTAAGGGGGGGTCAGTGTATGTTTCATGTAAGGGGGGTCAGTGTATGTGTCAGGTAAGGGGGGGTCAGTGTATGTATCAGGTAGGGGGGGTCAGTGTATGTATCAAGTAAGGGGGTCAGTGTATGTGTCAGGTAAGGGGGGGGGTCAGTGTATGTATCAGGTAAGGGGGGTCAGTGTATGTATCAGGTAAGGGGGGTCAGTGTATGCATCAGGTAAGGGGGGTCAGTGTATGTGTCAGGTAAGGGGGGTCAGTGTATGTGTCAGGTAAGGGGGGTCAATGTATGTTTCAGGTAAGGGGGGTCAATGTATGTTTCAGGTAAGGGGGGGTCAATGTATGTTTCAGCTAAGGGGGGGGTCAGTGTATTTTTCAGGTAAGGGGGGGTCAGTGTATGTGTCAGGTCAGTGTAATTGTCAGGTGGGTTAGTGTAGGGGACAGGGGGTCAGTGTATGTGTCAGGGGGTCAGTGTAGGGGTCAGATAGGTCACATGTGTTGCAAGGGCAGGGTAAAGTGGAGTCAGGGGCGCAGCCGGGGGGGGGCGGCAAAATTAGGTTTCGCCTAGGGTGTCAAAGATCCTTGCACCAGCCCTGGGAGGAAGAAGGGGACCCTGAAGAGCAGTCGGGTCAGCAGGATCAGTAGAGGATTTGTGCGGCGTGGACGGAGCTCAGGCGATCCACGTCCTCACATCCAGATCGTTGGCCACGCCCCATAGCATGGGCATACTTACAATTACACCCTAAAACTCATTCTGCTATGCCTCCCAACTATGGGGCACCACATAGGTGAGACTTTTTCACAGCCTAGACGCATAGAGGGGCCCAAAATCCAAGGAGCACCTTTGGACTTTCAAAGAGCATAATTTATGCATCTAATTTCCTGACTATCCATCATATTTCTTAAATTCCTGAAGTGCCAGGAGAGGAAAAATACCCACAAAATGACCCAATTTTTGGAACACTTCAAGGTACTTTCTGCAAGTAAAGATGAGTCTTTTGAAAGTGTAATTTTTGCCACAACGTTTTATGCAAAGTTGTTAATTAATAGACATGTGCACATTGAAATATTTTGTTTCGGAATTTAGTTTTCGTACGAAAAATAAAATTAATTAGTTACTTAATTAGTTACTTCCGAAATTCGTTTTTATTTATTTTGTTTCGTTAAAAAATGCATTTGTCTGAAAATCCGAATTAATTAAGGTCGAATCTGTCATTGAAGGCTTATGGTGTCTGTCGAATGTTCTAAGAAGATTAGACGAAGCAGCTAAACTGTACAACGCCGCAATAGTACATTTCGTACATTTCCGGTCGAATGGAGTATGTAGCAGGGGCGGATCCAGAGTGTTTTCTCGGGAGGGGCACTGCCAAAAAATGATTTTTTTGTGGGAAATTAATCGGGGAAATGGTATGTGTCGCGCTTCAATCATCCCGGCACCAATGTTGTTATGGTGTCAGGATGATTGAAGCGCATTATTTCTATTATTACATTGTAATATGAAATTAAATAGTTCAATGCAGAATCAGTGGGAGCCCCGAGTGTGTCACTTGCCACCGTCGCCTGCAATTAGTGGGAGCCCTGAGCGTGTCACTTGCCACACGTTGTGGATTGTCACTTGTCACGTCACCTGCCACATCTTGTGGATTGTCACTTGCCACACCTTGTGGATTGTCACTTCCCACATCACCTGCCACACCTTGCGGATTGTCACTTGCCACGTCACCTGCCACACCTTGCTGATTGTCACTTGCCTGCCACCAGATGCAGATTGTCATTTGCCACGTCACATGACACAATTTGCGGATTGTCACTTGCCACGTCGCCTGCCACACCTTGCGGATTGTCACTAACTTGCCTGCTAAGGTGTAGTTTTGGTTGTCTCTTGCTGTGTCCCAGACTCCCAGAGTCAGGCAGCAGAGAGATAATGTAATCTCTCTGCTGCCTGCACAGTGAGGGCGGAAGTCACTGCAGGAATGCAGGGCAGGCACGGGCGGTGAGAGATGATCTCATCTCTCTGCTCCCCGCTCCCGGCTAGCTGATTGGCCAGCTGCCACACTGAGCCTGCTCTCTCACTCTCACCTGCGCTGCCAACACACTGAACAGCATGGTCTGCCCACGAACCGCGCCGCCCCCGACAACAAACCGCGCCGCAAGCGGAGCCGCCCGCTTTCTTACCCGTCTGTGGAGCCGCACGCTATTGCACCTGCCCGCAGAGCGGCCTGATGTGACTCACTGACGTCACTCGTTGCTAGACGCCAAGCGGCCCAGGCGTTAGCAGCGAGTGCAGGGAAGAGGCTCCACCCACCTCCTCCTCCACTCCTGGTATCGTGTCAGTGTGCCGCGTAACTACATTAGACAAGTCTCTCTCTCGGCGCCGCTGATCGGCTGATGTGAGAAACTGAGAAAGAGACTCAGAGAGGCAGCGGCAGCCGCAGAACAAGTACTGTATATACTCGAGTATAAGCCGACCCGATTATAAGCCGAGGCACCTAATTTTACCCCAAAAACTGGGAAAACTTATTGACTCAAGTATAAGCCTAGGGTGTCCTAGGCTTATACTTGCCTCACTTTGCCTCACTGTGCCCATGCCTCACTGTGCCCATGACTAGACTGATGTTTAACATGGAAGTCTATGGAAGGAGTGCCCGGCTTTGAAAAATCGGTTCTCCCAGACACCAAACTTTTCAAACTTATAGAGGAGACATGGGGCTACATGTGTGCCAAGTTTGGGGTCCAGAGGACCTACGACCGTTCGGTACCGGGTCCACAAAATCACTGGAGAAAAGACCGTTTAACATTGGAGTCTATGGAAGGGGTGCCCGGTATTAAAAAATCAGTGCTCCACGGCCGTAGGTCCCCCAGACACCAAACTTTGCACACTTGTAGAGAAGACATGGGGCTACATGTGTGCCAAGTTTAGGGTCCAGGGGACCTACGACCGGCCGGTACCAGGTCCGCAAAATCACCGGAGAAATGACCGTTTAACATTGGAATCTAGGGAAGGGGTGCCAGGGTTTAAAAAATCAGTGCTCCCCGGCCGTAGGTCCCCCAGACACCAAACTTTGCACACTTGTAGAAGAGACATTGGGCTACATGTGTGCCAAGGTTGGGGTCCAGGGGTCCTACGGACGGCCAGTACCGGGTCCCCAAAGTTCGGGAGATCAGGCGCAACAAAAAAAAAACAGAGCAAGCAAGTGAGTGTGACAGATGGTCTCGGGGGGGGGCAATTGCCCTGTTGCCCCCCCCTGGATCCATCACTGGTATGTAGAGTGAATGGCATATGCTATTTTCACTCTTTTAAGGGCCATAACCCTGGAACCCTGTAGATGGGTTTCCTGGAGAAAGATCACATGCGGATTATGTCATGCCAGGTATTCAAACATTAATGATTGTTTCACTTTGGAGTTAAGCCCCCTAACATTCCATGAAATTAAGCATAATTTTGCCATAAGTAAGCAGCAAACATAATCATTGATGCACAGTTCTCAAGGTGCACCAGAGTCAGCCATAGAATTCTAATGTTGTATGACTAGTAATAATTATATTTATTAATTATTATTATTAGTCAACCAACATTAGAATTCTTCTATAGCCTATGGGGGGAGAATTTGACCATAAATGTCCGCTCGCGGCGATCGTATGTTTTTAGCTGCTTAATCGAATCTTCATGTCTCTAAAATGTCAAATCTTTTCTCTCTATGTCGAATAATCTTGGACTAATAGAGTTAGGTTAAGCACATTCAACCGCAGGTTCGATAGACACAGATCGCTATTGTCACCGTCATGTTGAATCTTGTAACTATATCGAACTGTTGTCGCAACAAAATGAAAATAAAGCATTTTTTATGTCGGGTTTCGGATTCTGCTCGTTCTTTATCGTTTGTTAAAATAAACTTGAAAATCCCAAATTTTGGACGAAAATGCATTCGGACGAAAACAAATGAACATGTCTATTAATTAATAAGATATCGTTAACACACAGCATATGCATACCTACATTTACACCTCAAAACACATCCTGCAACTCTTTCGGCAATACCACATGTGTGAGACATTTTTTTACAGCCTAACCATATAGAGAGGCCCAAAATCCAAGAAACACCTTTAGGCTTTCTAGGGGCATAAATTATGCATCTAATTTCCAGATTATCACATTTATGGAGGCCCTGGAGCACCAGGACAGTTTACACCTCAAGGTATTTTTAAGAGGCATAGTGAATCTTTTGAAGATTTATTTTTTTCACACAGGTTTTTGGAAAATGCGGAAAGAAAATGATTTTTTTTTTACACAAAGTTATCAATTTAATAAGATAGTTCTCACACACAGCATGGGCAAACTTAAAATGACACCCCAAAATATATTCTGCTACTCTTCCTGAGTATGGGGATACCACATCTGTGAGACGTTTTCACTGTTTGTACTGATTATGTACCAGATATTGTATCTTGTGTATCACACAAATCAACCAATTGTATCAAAACCAATGTACTGTAATGGTAATTACTATATGCATGGTCAGGGAATATAGCTTAGTATAGTGTCACCTATAGCAGTCCCAGTTTCTATAAGCCAAGCAAGCCTAGCCTAATGAAACGTGGCTGCCCCCAGAAATGACATGTACTTCAGCCAGTAAGTACAGGAAGTAGAAGAAAGGAATAACAAAAGAGTTCCGGTGGTTCCAGGAGTGCAGTTGTCTACAAGGGATGGCTGGGACTGGTGTCTCGCAGGAATGTACTCAGTTGGACATGCAGATGGGTCAGCTCAGACGGCAGGCAGAGACATTGTCAGCAAACATGCAAAGGATCGGTCCAGGCAGCAGGCAGAAACATGGTCAATAAAAATAAACAGGCATGGGTCAGTACAGGTAGCAGACAGAGGCAACACTGCACTGGTAATCAGGGACACTGTTGCTGACTTTACTGGTCTAGTGGCAATAGGACTTGTATAGTGGAGATCAGAAATACTGCTGCTGGTCTACACTGGTTTGGTGACACTGGGGACTAGTGTGGCAGCAATCAGGAACACTGCTGTTGACTCTGACACTATACTGCTTGGGGGGGGGGGGGGGGGGGCTTGATCAGGATTTTTTTTAATACTATAATTGCTTATACAGAGAGTAACGGTCTTTAGCATTATTTATGATGCTATCGTTTACTACTGTGGTTCAGGGACATGCAGTGAGGTCAGTGGCTGGTGAGGCACTGGCTAGTATCAGAGCCAGATACACACAGGTTGTTACATACGCCACAATCGTTAGAACGAGAGCAATAATGCTAGCACTAGACCTCCTCTGTAACTCTAAACATGTAATCTGTAAAAAAAATGAAAGCATTTGAAACCGTTTATTTCCTGACAGACTCCATGGCAGACTACGTGTGGGTTAACCCCGCCTCCTCTCCACAGCTATAGGACCCCTTACCCATAAATTTGAGCTCACCTCCACAGACAGGTGTTCCTTTTTTATCCTCCTCACATGGACCTTCATCATGCAATTCGGTGCGATGTCCAGGATGTGGATTGCTTGGATCGATCGGTACTGTTACTGCGGTGCACCCAGGGCCCAGCTATGAGCGGGCGAGTGGTTTCAGGGCTGGAAAATACCCCTATGGTGGAAGGGATGTGGCCCCAGAGTACCGGATCGGATGTCGCAGGATTCCTCGGCTGGCAAGGTCTGAAGATTTTGATTTTATATCTTCTTTCATGGCAGACAAGTTTGTGTATGTTGTTTTTGTCTCCCCTGTTTTCCTTCCTCCTGTGTGCGGCATGTGGAACGCTTTTTGCGTCCCAGGACGCCATTTCCCTTCCTGGTTCCCGGTCCGCCGCGCTTCTGCACATGCGCCGAGCTGCGTGAAACCGAGGCTTGGTTTCCGCGCATGCGCAATGCGGCGGAGGGGTCAGGGGCCGCGCAGGCGCAGTGGGTCGGGTCTCTTCGGCGCATGCGCGCAGCGGGACCGGCCGTGACGTCATTTCGGCGGTTTATTTAAACCGCTGAAGAGCCCTATACAGGTGGGACAACCTGTGGGCATAGAGCGACAGCCTCCCGGAGCCTCATTACTGCTAGGACGGGGTAAGCACTTCATTATGCAATGTATGCTTGTTATGCTTAGTGTCTCTTAAAGGGACAGTTTTAAAAAAAAAAAAAAAACTTTTTTATTTTCTTATGCTTCTTTGCATTGATTTGCTTATCCTTAGTCTAGGCAGTGTAGTACGGATTCCTGTCTCCCTCATCATGGACTCATCCTCACCGCCATGTGGCCAGCCCTCCCGCACAAGGTATGTGCGGAGTGGGTAGGGGGTTGGTGTCTTTTGTGCCTATCTGGTGGTTGCTAACGGTTACATCCTGCCCACCTTCCCCCCTCCCTCTGTCTGTATTATCTCTTACAGCCCGGCATCTTCAGTTCATCGGTCACAAGAAAGGGACCTTGCCAGGCCGCATCATCGCTCATCATCTAGGTCTAGACGTGACACTACGTCTAGGACCCATCATCATAGGGGACGTTCACATACCCCCTCTAGACATAGGAGATGTTCCTATTCCTCCTCTAGTCACCGCCACCACCACCGCAATGATCGCTCTGACCACAGAGCCTGTTGGGGATGCAAGACCAGAATCCCGGAGGGCAAATCGCTATGCGACCCATGTTATGCCCGAGCGGTTGGTGAGAAAGAGACCGAAAATCAAAACCTTGAGTCTCTTGTGAAACGTGTGGTACAGCAATCTATGAAAGAAATAGTTGCCCCCCACACAAGGAGCCAGTCCACCACCTTGTCTGGCTCCTTGGCTGACAAGGCCCAGGAGGATCCCGGCCAATTCCAGCCCCATGATTCCTCCCATTATTCCTCGCAAGACGAGATGGAGGGAGATGATTCTACGGTGGGATTCGACTACGCCTTAGTCTCTCCACTGATCAAGGCAGTGAAGGAAACTTTGAAGTTGGAGGATACCACTGCCCCCCCAGAAAAACAAAGGAAATTGTTTAAACAACTGGGGAAAGAACGCTCCAATTTCCCACTTCCCTCTGAGCTGAAAGGAGTGTTTGAGGAAGAATGGAGCAAGGGAGATAAGAAGGTTTCTATGCTAAGCAAAACCTCTAGACTGTATCCCTTTAAATCGGAGGATGTCAAGCATCTGGAGAATGCTCCCCTCGTAGATGCAGCAGTAATGCGCCTAGCGAAGCATGTCACCCTCCCGCTAGATGACACCGTATCATTTAAAGATGGTCTGGATCGGAAGATCGACCAGGACCTCAAAAGAATATATAGCCTGGCCAGAACGGCATGCAAACCAGTAGTGATGAGCCGAACACCCCCGGGTTCGGTTCGCACCAGAACCCGCGAACGGACCGAACGTTCGTACGAACATTAGAACCCTATTAAATACAATGGATGCGAACGTTCGAATTCTAAAGTGCTAATTATAACGACTATTATGCATGTTATTGTCCTAAAAAGGGTTTGGGAACCCGGGTTCTGCACCAGGGGACATGTATCAATGCAAAAAGAAGTTTTAAAAACGGTCGTTTTTCGGGAGCAGTCATTTTAATGATGCATAAAGTGAAAAAAAAAAAAGTCAAATATTCCTTTAAATATCGTACCTGGGGGGTGTCTAAAGTATGCCTGTGAAGTGCCACGTGTTTCCCGTGTTTAGAACTGTCCCTGCACAAAATGACACTTCTAAAGGAAAAAAAAGCCATTTAAAACTGCTTGCGGCTTTAATGTAATGTCTGGTCCCGGTAATATGGATGAAAATCTTTAAGAAAAATGGCATAGCTACCCCATGACCCCCCCCCCCCTACCCCAGCCCATTACCACCCCCTTTGGGTCTTGTATGGATATTAAGGGGAACACCGCACACAAAATAAAAAAGGCCCTATATACTCTGAACAGCCGTATACAGGCGGTGCATACAAGACAGGGACTGTAGGTTTGTTCTTATGTAGAATGTGTTTGTAATTTTGAACAGGTACATTGTTTAAGTGTAGCTCCAGCCCAAAAATCTATTTTTAAACTTTTTGGAAAACATAGGTAAGGGTTATCACCCCTGTAACATTTGTTTTGCTGTCTGTGCCCCTGTTCAGAACATTTCACCTCACTTTCCGTCCCAATGACAACTGTTTTTGAAATGTGGTGTTTTTCTTGAAACAAGGATTGGTGATAAAGCATCAGTACAGAGGAGACACCTTTCTCCCATATTAATTCTTACAGGAGAGAATTTTCCTTCCTAGGGGTAGATTTCCTCTCACTTCCTGTTGTCTTCTTGCGTTTGCAAGTAGGAGTCGTTTGTAAGTTGGATGTTTGAAAGTAGGGACCTGCCGTATATACTCTGCAGAAATAGGCCCCTTAGTTGTTGGTGTTGGCACAACACTGTAAGCACTCACAGTTACTCTTGGTTGGTGCTGGAACGCCCTGCTGTCAACTATTATATCAGGAATTGTAATTACATATAATTGTTGAACAGTGGTAGTAAAAATTGGGCCTTTGATGGTGGTGCTGGTGCCACAACACTGTAAGCCCTGACAGTTACTCTTGGTGGGTGCAGCAATGGGCCCTGCTGTGAATTATTAGATCAAGAATTGTAATTGCATGCCCCTGTTGAACAGGGGCTGAAAAATTGGGCCTTTGGTGGTGGTGGTGGTGGTGGTGGTGTTGCCACAACACTGTAAGCCCTCAGAGTTACTCTTGGTGGGTGCAGGAATGGGCCCTGCTGTGAATTATTAGATCAAGAATTGTAATTACATGCCCCTTTTGAACAGGGGCTGAAAAATTGGGCCTTTCGTGGTGGTGGTGGTGGTGGCGTTGCCACAACACTGTAAGCCCTCAGAGTTACTCTTGGTGGGTGCAGCAATGGGCCCTGCTGTGAATTATTAGATCAAGAATTGTAATTACATGCCCCTGTTGAACAGGGGCTGAAAAATTGGGCCTTAGGCACTGGTGGCACAACACTGCAACCCCTCACAGATACTGTACTTGGAGCACAGCAATGAGCCCTGTTGCAAAGTATTGCTTCAAAAATTGTAATGACACGCCCCTGTTAAACAGGGGCTGAAAAATTGGGCCTTAGGCACTGGTGGCACAACACTCCAACCCCTCACAGATACTGTACTTGGAGCACAGCAATGAGCCCTGTTGCAAAGTATTGCTTCAAAAATTGTAATTACACGCCCCTGTTAAACAGGGGCTGAAAAATTGGGCCTTAGCCACTGGTGGCGGCACCCATAAACAAAAATGATCTTCCAAGCTATCATCATCAATCGTATCATTGAGGACTCGGAGGAGGAGGATAGCCAGTCAACATAACAGCACAGGCACTCAGCATCAGCATCAGTCTTGAAGGGATGTGACATGTTAAAATCAATTAGTCTGTTATATCAGCATCAGGTGTGTGGTAGCTGGTGGTGATCCAAGACTGGTTCATCTTGATGAAAGTCAGTCGATCAACCGAGTCGGTGGACAGGCGCACCCTGTGATCCGTGACAAATCCTCCAGCAGCACTGAATGTGCGTTCCGAAAGAACGCTGGATGCAGGACAGGCCAGTAGCTCAATTGCATACTGTGCAAGCTCTGGCCAGTGATCCATCCTCAAGACCCAGTAAGCCAGAGGATTTTCGGTGGGGAAGGTGTCCAAGTCTGACCTTGCCCCTAGATATTCCTGCACCATGTTTATCAGACGCTGGCGATGGTTGCTGGAACCGATCATACTTTGGGGCTGCGGACTAAAGAATTGTCTGAACGCATCGGTCAGACGGCCACCTTCCCCACCGCTCCTTCTTTGACTGGCCGAAGCCTCAGCAACTCGTTGTCCAGGACCAGGAGTTTGTAACCTCCCAGTCTCTGGGAACGCGTTGCACAGACCTTTCTGCAAGGCCTCCCGGAGTTGTCTCATCCTCTGCTCCCTCTGCGACGGTAACATAAGGTCCGCAACCTTACCCTTGTACCGTGGATCAAGGAGAGTGGCCAGCCAGTAATGGTCCCTCTCCTTGATCCGAAGAATACGAGGATCCTTCCGCAGACTTTGCAGGATCAGGGAGGCCATGCAGCGTAGGTTAGCTGAGGCATTCGGTCCGGAGTCCTCTGGGTCACTAAGGACGACATGATCCGCAGCCACCTCCTCCCAGCCACGTACAAGTCCACTGGTTTCTTGGGACTGTAAATCATCCCTAAAAGACTGCTGCTGATGATGCTGAGTGCCAGCCTCCACCTCCATGCTGACACAATCCTCCTCCTCCTCCTCCTCCTCTTCCTGTGCGATGGGTGGGACAGAAGGAACACTGTCTGGGTAAAGGGGGCCTTGAGAGGCAAGGAAGTCCTCCTCTTCCTGCCTCTGTTCTGCCTCAAGTGCCCTGTCCATTATTCCACGCAGCGTGTGCTCCAACAGGTGGACAAGAGGTACAGTGTCACTGATGCATGCACTGTCACTGCTCACCATCCTCGTGGCCTCCTCAAATGGTGCCAGGACAGTGCATGCATCCCTGATCATGCCCCACTGGCGTGGAGAAAAAAAACCAAGCTCCCCTGACCCTGTCCTGGTGCCGTAGTCGCACAGGTGCTCATTGATGGCCCTCTGCTGCGTGTGCAGCCGCTGCAGCATGGCCAACGTTGAGTTCCACCTGGTGGGCATGTCACATATAAGGCGGTTCTTGGGCAGGTTCAACTCCTTTTGCAGCTCAGCCAGGCGAGCACTGGCATTATAAGATCTGCGGAAATGCACACAGACTTTCCTGGCCTGCCTCAGGACATCCTGTAAGCCCGGGTACCTGCCCAAGAACCGCTGCACCACCAGGTTAAGGACGTGAGCCACACAGGGCACATGGGTCAGTTGTCCCTGTCGGAAGGCGGAGAGGAGGTTGGTGCCATTGTCGCAAACCACCATTCCTGGCTTAAGCTGGCGTGGCGTCAACCACCTCTCGGCCTGGCCCTGCAGAGCAGACAGGACCTCTGCCCCAGTGTGGCTTCTGTCCCCCAAACACACCAGCGCAAGCACGGCATGGCATCTTTTTGCCTGCGTACTTGCGTAGCCCCTTGAACGGCTACGGAGCACCGCTGGTTCAGAGGACAAAGCACAGGAAGAGGCCATGGAGGAAGAAGAAGAGGAGGGGATGGAGGAAAGAGGTGTGTCACAACCAGTAGTAGCATTTTGGAGGCGTGGCGGTGGAACAACCTCCAACACTACTGCACCTTGTCCTGCATCCTTCCCAGCTGCCAAAAGAGTGACCCAATGGGCCGTGAAAGAAAGGTAACGTCCCTGTCCATGCCTGCTGGACCATGAGTCAGCGGTAATATGCACCTTACCGCTGACCGCCCTGTCCAGCGAGGCCAAGACATTGCCTTCCACATGCCGGTAGAGAGCCGGAATAGCCTTCCGTGAGAAAAAGTGGCGTTTGGGAACCTGCCACTGAGGAACCGCACATTGCACAAACTCACGGAAGGGGGCCGAGTCTACCAACTGAAAAGGCAGCAGTTGAAGCGCTAGCAATTTAGCCAAGCTAGCATTCAACCGCTGGGCATGTGGATGGCTGGGAGTGAACTTCTTTCGACGGTCCAGCAGCTGGGGCAGGGAAATTTGCCTGCTAGAATCGGACGTCGGTGTACTGCTAGCAGAGTGGCCGCAAGTACTTGGCTGTGACACACCTAATTCTACACCTTCATTCCTCTCAGTGCATGTTTCAGAGAGGACTGAAGTTATAGTGGGGTTGGAGATCCCAGCTGATGCGGTGCAAGGAGAGGTCCGCTTTGTTCTTTGGTGTGGGTCTTTGAGGTAGGCTTGCCAACGAGCTGCATGGCAGGTCAACATATGTCTGGTCAGGCATGTGGTACCCAAGCGGCTGATGTTTTGGCCACGCGATATACGCTTGAGACATATGTTGCAAACAGCAGCTGTGCGATCTGATGCACTAGCCTAAAAAAAGGCCCACACCAAAGAACTTTTTGAATGACGGGCAGAGGCAGCGCCCTGCACAGGCGGAGCTCTGCGGTGTGATTCCGTCGGTGTACTGCCCTTACGCTGGCCACCAAAGGGCATCCTGCCTCGTTGGAGATGTGCCTCCTCCTCATCCTCCTCCTCCTCCTCTCTCCTATTAGGCACCCACGTGGAGTCAGTGACCTCATCATCCCCTCCCTCCTCATCACTGGAGCCAATCTGGCAGTATGCTGCAGCTGCTGGAACATGACTGCCAGATTGGTGTCCTTCTTGAGCATCCCCTCTGTCTGCTCTCACGCTACTGCCTTCCTGTAGCTGGGTTTCATCATCAGACCCTTCGAAACACTGGGCATCCTCCTGGAGCATGTACCCAACACTGTGCTCAAACAGTTCGGGGGACTCCTCAGGAGGAGGACATGGTGGGTCTAGGGAAGGAGTGACTGATGATGAGTCTGACATTGATACCAGGGAAGAGGACGCTTTGGCAGCTGCTTTGCCAGTACCCTGAGCCTGGGTGAGAGAGGATGAGGAGGAGGAGGAGGGCTTGGTCATCCACTCTACCAAGTCTTCGGCATGATGTGGCTCAACATGTCCAGCTGCCGAAAAGAAGGACAAGCGTGTCCCATGGCCATGTGCTGATGACAATGCACCGCGTCCACGACCAGCACTGTTGCCCCCAGACACAGAGCCTGCTTGCCCTCTTTTATTGCCTCCTGACTGTCTGCCTCTCCTTGTTTGCCTTCCAGACATTCTAATGGATGGCCTGCAGGGAGATGGGAAAAAGCAATAAGGGCTACCTTCAGGTGTCCTTCTCTGTCCCTTTACTTAAGGATTTCTAAATATGGTTGAGGATGATTGCTTTCGCACATAATAGCACAATGACAATTTCCCTGACTGTCCAAAAAACAAGGATTTCAAAGATGGTTGGTGAGGAATGCTTTAGCACAGTATAGCACAAGGAGAATTTCCCTCACTGTCCTTCCCTGTCCCTACAAACAAGGATTAGCACAGTAAAACACACTGACACTCTCCCTACCTATAGTTTTCTGTCCCTATAAAAAATGTTTTTTTAAAGATGGTTGATGATCAATGCTTTAGCACAGTATAGCACAAGGAGAATTTCCCTCACTGTCCTTCCCTGTCCCTACAAACAAGGATTAGCACAGTAAAACACACTGACACTCTCCCTACCTATAGTTTTCTGTCCCTAGAAAAAATGTTTTTTTAACCACTTAAGCCCCGGACCATTTGGTAGCTAGAGGACCAGAGGTGAATTCAGAATTTTGCACTGCGCTGCTTTAACTGTAAATTGTGCGAACATGCAATGTTGTACCCAAACAAAATTTGCGTCCTTTTCTTCCCACAAATAGAGCTTTCTTTTAATGGTATTTGATTGCCTCTGCGATTTTTATTTTTTGCGATATAAACGGAAAAAGACCGAAAATTTTGAAAAAAAATGATATTTTCTACTTTTTGTTATAAGAAAAATCGAATAAACTCAATTTTAGTCATACATTTAGGCCAAAATGTATTCAGCCACATGTCTTTAGTAAAAAAAACATCAATAAGTGTATATTTATCGGTTTGCGCAAAAGTTATAGCGTTTACAAACTAGGGTACATTTTCTGGAATTTACACAGCTTTAAATTTATGACTGCCTATCTCATTTCTTGAGGTGCTAAAATGGCAGGGCAGTACAAAACCCCCCCAAATGACCCCATTTTGGAAAGTAGACACCCCAAGGAAATTGCTGAGAGGCATGTTGAGCCCATTGAATATTTTTTTTTGTCCCAAGTGATTGAATAATGACAAAAAAAAATAAAAAATTACAAAAAGTTGTCACTAAATGATATATTGCTCACACATGCCATGGTTATATGTGGAATTGCACCCCAAAATACATTTTGCTGCTTCTCCTGAGTACGGGGATACCACATGTGTGGGACTTTTTAGGAGCCTAGCCGCGTACGGGACCCCGAAAACCAATCACCGCCTTCAGGATTTCTAGGCACAAATTTTTGATTTCACTCCTCACTACCTATCACAGTTTCGAAGGCCATAAAATGCCAAAATAGCACAAAACCCCCCCAAATTACCCCATTTTGGAAAGTAGACACCCCAAGCTGTTTGCTGAGAGGCATGGTGAGTATTTTACAGCTCTCATTTGTTTTTGAAAATGAAGAAAGAATTTTTTTTTTTTTCTTTTTTTTTTTTTCAATTTTCAAAACTTTGTGACAAAAAGCGAGATCTGCAAAATACTCACAATACCTCTCAGCAAATAGCTTGGGGTGTCTACTTTCCAAAATGGGGTCATTTGGGGGGGTTTGTGCCATCTGGGCATTCCATGGCCTCCGAAACTGTGATAGGCAGTGAGAAGTGAAATCAAAAATTTACACCCTTAGAAAGCCTGAAGGCGGTGATTGGTTTTTGGGGTCCCGTACGCGGCTAGGCTCCCAAAAAGTCTCACACATGTGGTATCCCCGTACTCAGGAGAAGCAACAGAATGTATTTTGGGGTGTAATTCCACATATGCCCATGGCATGTTTGAGCAATATATCATTTAGTGACAACTTTGTGCAAAAAAAAAAAAAAAAAAAAAAAAAATTGTCTTTTTTCCGCAACTTGTGTCAACATATAAAATATTCCATGGACTCGACATGCCTCTCAGTATATAGCTTGGGGTGTCTACTTTCCAAAATGGGGTCATTTGGGGGGGTTTTGAACTGTTCTGGCATTTTATACACAACATTAGGAAGCTTACATCCACTCTTCTAACCACTTGAAGACAAAGCCCTTTCTGACACTTTTTGTTTACATGAAAACATATTTTTTTTTGCAGGAAAATTATGTTGAACCCCCAAACATTATATATATTTTTAAAGCAAAGGCCCTACAGAATAAAATGGTGGGTGTTGCATTTTTTTTCTACACAGTATTTGCGCAGCGATTTTTCAAACGCATTTTTTGGGGAAAAAATACACTTTTTTTTATTTTAATGCACTAAAACACACTATATTGCCCAAATGTTTGATGAAATAAAAAAGATGATCTTAGGCCGAGTACATAGATACCAAACACGACATGCTTTAAAATTTCGCACAAACGCGCATTGGCGACAAACTACATACATTTTTAAAAGCCTTTAAAAGCCTTTACAGGTTACCCCGTTAGATTTACAGAGGAGGTCTACTGCTAAAATTACTGCCCTCGATCTGACCTTCGCGGTGATACCTCACATGCATGGTGCAATTGCTGTTTACATATGACGCCAGACCGACGCTTGCGTTCGCCATTGGGCAAGAGCAGGGCAGGACAGGGGTGCTTTTTTTTTTTTTTTTTTTTTATTATTAATTTTGCTTTTTTATTTTATTTTTAAATTGTTCCTTCCAAGTTTTTTTTTTTTTTATCATTTTTATTGTTATCTCAGGGAATGTAAATATCCCCTATGATAGTAATAGGTAGTGACAGGTACTCTTTTTTTGAAAAAACTGGGGTCTAGACCCTAGATCTTTCCTCTGCCCTCAAAGCATCTGACCACACCAAGATCGGTGTGATAAAATGCTTTCCCAATTTCCCAATGGCGCTTTTTATATCCGGGGGGGGACATTCCCTCCCACTGCTTGTAAAAGAAGTCCAGAGGCTAATTAGCCACTAGGGTTGCTTTTACATTAAAGCCGGCCGCTGGCTAAAAAGAATGATACCAAGATGATACCTAAACCCGCAGGCATCAATCTGGTATAACCATTCAAAGTCCAGCAACATACCAGTACGTTGCTGGTCCTTGTTGGACATGTATTGTAATCTTTTTTTTTCATGCAGCCAGGTGGCTGAACGAAAAAAGAGATTGATCGGTGGGTATGCCCACCATTAGAATACCGCCCTTCATCCACCCACTTCTAATGATGGGCATACATGCACCATTTATATATGCCGAAGCATGGGGGCATCCTCCCGCAAAAAAGTTATGCCGCACACACATGGTCGGACTTTTCCACGGGCAAGCCTCCGTCGGAATTTCGACCGTATGTACGCGGCATTAGGAGCAAAATCGCTCCTCCGCCCCTGCTGCCCCAATGCTTCGGCATATTTGCTTCTTTTTTTTTTTAACTGTGGTGGTGAAATCACCTCCTACAGCACTGGAGTCGCAGGGATCAGGCCTGTCTCTGCGAACGCTGCAGTTATGTGTGTTGTGTTTTGTAAGTGACAGTGATCGATCGATACTGCACTTCGGTGGCCTGGGCTGGACGGAGGGGCAAAACGCAGGTGCTAGCAGGTATCTGGGCTGATCCCGCTAACACTGCGTTTTTGGGAACCCTAAACTGCTGGGGACGCTAGTATAGATCTGATCAGATCAGATATTGATCTGTTCAGATATTATACCACTAAGGGAGGTGTATGCTTCACGCGTGGGTGTTAGCGTTACTGGCACTAACCTGACGCTGCCTGGGGTGTGACGCAGACCCTCTCTGACGCTAAAACCTAATTGATATCACCCGCCGGGCGATCAGGGGGTTAAACCTTTATTGGGTTATATACGGCGGGTGCCCTGACACTATAAAAAGCAAACTAACTAACCAGCGTCACCCGTAACACTTATATGATGATTACTGGTGAAAGGGTTAACTAGGGGAAATTAGGGGGTTAAAACCTTTATTAGATAATATATGGGGGTACCTGACGCTATAAAAACCTGCGGCGAACCTAAAAAAAATTACTGGCTACCGATCTGCATCACCGACGCTAAGACATCGATCAGAAAAACGATCGCTTAGTGACAGTGGTGATAGGGGGTGAAAGGGTTACCTGGGGGGCGATCAAGGGGGTTAAACCTTTATTAGATAATTTATGGGGGTACCCGACGCTATAAAAACCTGCGGCGAAGCTAAAAAAATTACTGGGTACCGATCTGCATCACCGACGCCAAGACAGCGATCAGAAAAAACAATTACTTAGTGACAGTGGTGATAGGGGGTGAAAGGGTTACCTGGGGGGCGATCAAGGGGGTTAAACCTTTATTAGATAATTTATGGGGGTACCCGACGCTATAAAAACCTGCGGCGAACCTAAAAAAAAATACTGGCTACCGATCAGCATCACCGACGCTAAGACATCGATCAGAAAAACGATCGCTTAGTGACAGTGGTGATAGGGGGTGAAAGGGTTACCTGGGGGGCGATCAAGGGGGTTAAACCTTTATTAGATAATTTATGGGGGTACCCGACGCTATAAAAACCTGCGGCGAACCTAAAAAAAATTACTGGGTACCGATCTGCATCACCGACGCCAAGACAGCGATCAGAAAAATGATCGCCAAGCGACGGCGGTGCTAGGGGGTGAAAGGGTTATCTGGGGGGTGATCAAGGGGTTAAACCTTTATTAGGGGGGGTTAGGGGTCTACACTGGACCTAAAACTAAATGTAGTGACACTTTTACAGTCACAAATGTCACTGATTGCAGTGATCAGTAAATAAATGGTCACTGCAATCAGTGACACTGTGACTGGGGGCTGGGGGGTGATCTGGGGGGGCTGGGGGGGCCTGGGGGGGCGATTTATGTGCCTATGTGTGCTGGTGTTAGTTTAGTGTTAGTGCACTGACCTGTGTGTCTTCTCTTGTACGACGCTCGGTATATGTGAGCGCCGCACAGGAGATGACATCACTTCCTCCTGCTTTCTCTATCTGTGTAAACAGTACACAGACAGAGGGGGCATTTCTATTCGCCGGGAGCGATCGGAATCGAACGGCCGCCCCCCCATCTCGGAACGCTCCCAGACGAATTCCGACCGCTCACTGTACAGAAGGGGGGTCCGATCGGACCCCCCAACTGTACAAAGGCAATCACGTACACTCTACGTGATTGTGCCTGTCGGTGCCATTGTGCCGACGTATATATACAGTGAGCGGTCGTTAAGTGGTTAAAGATGGTTGATGATCAATGCTTTAGCACAGTATAGCACAAGGAGAATTTCCCTCACTGTCCTTCCCTGTCCCTACAAACAAGGATTAGCACAGTAAAACACACTGACACTCTCCCTACCTATAGTTTTCTGTCCCTATAAAAAATGTTTTTTTAAAGATGGTTGATGATCAATGCTTTAGCACAGTATAGCACAAGGAGAATTTCCCTCACTGTCCTTCCCTGTCCCTACAAACAAGGATTAGCACAGTAAAACACACTGACACTCTCCCTACCTATAGTTTTCTGTCCCTATAAAAAATGTTTTTTTAAAGATGGTTGATGATCAATGCTTTAGCACAGTATAGCACAAGGAGAATTTCCCTCACTGTCCTTCCCTGTCCCTACAAACAAGGATTAGCACAGTAAAACACACTGACACTCTCCCTACCTATAGTTTTCTGTCCCTAGAAAAAATGTTTTTTTAAAGATGGTTGATGATCAATGCTTTAGCACAGTATAGCACAAGGTGAATTTCCCTTACTGTCCTTCCCTGTCCCTACAAACAAGGATTAGCACAGTAAAACACACTGACACTCTCCCTACCTATAGTTTTCTGTCCCTAGAAAAAATGTTTTTTTAAAGATGGTTGATGATCAATGCTTTAGCACAGTATAGCACAAGGATAATTTCCCTCACTGTCCTTCCCTGTCCCTACAAACAAGGATTAGCACAGTAAAACACACTGACACTCTCCCTACCTATAGTTTTCTGTCCCTATAAAAAATGTTTTTTTAAAGATGGTTGATGATCAATGCTTTAGCACAGTATAGCACAAGGAGAATTTCCCTCACTGTCCTTCCCTGTCCCTACAAACAAGGATTAGCACAGTAAAACACAGTGACACTCTCGCTACCTATAGTTTTCTGTCCCTATAAAAAATGTTTTTTTAAAGACGGTTGATGATCAATGCTTTAGCACAGTATAGCACAAGGAGAATTTCCCTCACTGTCCTTCCCTGTCCCTACAAACAAGGATTAGCACAGTAAAACACACTGACACTCTCCCTACCTATAGTTTTCTGTCCCTATAAAAAATGTTTTTTTTAAAGATGGTTGATGATCAATGCTTTAGCACAGTATAGCACAAGGAGAATTTCCCTCACTGTCCTTCCCTGTCCCTACAAACAAGGATTAGCACAGTAAAACACACTGACACTCTCCCTACCTATAGTTTTCTGTCCCTAGAAAAAATGTTTTTTTAAAGATGGTTGATGATCAATGCTTTAGCACAGTATAGCACAAGGAGAATTTCCCTCACTGTCCTTCCCTGTCCCTACAAACAAGGATTAGCACAGTAAAACACACTGACACTCTCCCTACCTATAGTTTTCTGTCCCTAGAAAAAATGTTTTTTTAAAGATGGTTGATGATCAATGCTTTAGCACAGTATAGCACAAGGAGAATTTCCCTTACTGTCCTTCCCTGTCCCTACAAACAAGGATTAGCACAGTAAAACACACTGACACTCTCCCTACCTATAGTTTTCTGTCCCTAGAAAAAATGTTTTTTTAAAGATGGTTGATGATCAATGCTTTAGCACAGTATAGCACAAGGAGAATTTCCCTCACTGTCCTTCCCTGTCCCTACAAACAAGGATTAGCACAGTAAAACACACTGACACTCTCCCTACCTATAGTTTTCTGTCCCTATAAAAAATGTTTTTTTAAAGATGGTTGATGATCAATGCTTTAGCACAGTATAGCACAAGGAGAATTTCCCTCACTGTCCTTCCCTGTCCCTACAAACAAGGATTAGCACAGTAAAACACACTGACACTCTCCCTACCTATAGTTTTCTGTCCCTATAAAAAATGTTTTTTTAAAGACGGTTGATGATCAATGCTTTAGCACAGTATAGCACAAGGAGAATTTCCCTCACTGTCCTTCCCTGTCCCTACAAACAAGGATTAGCACAGTAAAACACACTGACACTCTCCCTACCTATAGTTTTCTGTCCCTATAAAAAATGTTTTTTTAAAGATGGTTGATGATCAATGCTTTAGCACAGTATAGCACAAGGAGAATTTCCCTCACTGTCCTTCCCTGTCCCTACAAACAAGGATTAGCACAGTAAAACACACTGACACTCTCCCTACCTATAGTTTTCTGTCCCTAGAAAAAATGTTTTTTTAAAGATGGTTGATGATCAATGCTTTAGCACAGTATAGCACAAGGAGAATTTCCCTCACTGTCCTTCCCTGTCCCTACAAACAAGGATTAGCACAGTAAAACACACTGACACTCTCCCTACCTATAGTTTTCTGTCCCTAGAAAAAATGTTTTTTTAAAGATGGTTGATGATCAATGCTTTAGCACAGTATAGCACAAGGAGAATTTCCCTCACTGTCCTTCCCTGTCCCTACAAACAAGGATTAGCACAGTAAAACACACTGACACTCTCCCTACCTATAGTTTTCTGTCCCTATAAAAAATGTTTTTTTAAAGATGGTTGATGATCAATGCTTTAGCACAGTATAGCACAAGGAGAATTTCCCTCACTGTCCTTCCCTGTCCCTACAAACAAGGATTAGCACAGTAAAACACACTGACACTCTCCCTACCTATAGTTTTCTGTCCCTATAAAAAATGTTTTTTTAAAGATGGTTGATGATCAATGCTTTAGCACAGTATAGCACAAGGAGAATTTCCCTCACTGTCCTTCCCTGTCCCTACAAACAAGGATTAGCACAGTAAAACACACTGACACTCTCCCTACCTATAGTTTTCTGTCCCTATAAAAATGTTTTTTTAAAGATGGTTGATGATCAATGCTTTAGCACAGTATAGCACAAGGAGAATTTCCCTCACTGTCCTTCCCTGTCCCTACAAACAAGGATTAACACAGTAAAACACACTGACACTCTCCCTACCTATAGTTTTCTGTCCCTATAAAAAATGTTTTTTTAAAGATGGTTGATGATCAATGCTTTAGCACAGTATAGCACAAGGAGAATTTCCCTCACTGTCCTTCCCTGTCCCTACAAACAAGGATTAGCACAGTAAAACACACTGACACTCTCCCTACCTATAGTTTTCTGTCCCTAGAAAAAATGTTTTTTTAAAGATGGTTGATGATCAATGCTTTAGCACAGTATAGCACAAGGAGAATTTCCCTCACTGTCCTTCCCTGTCCCTACAAACAAGGATTAGCACAGTAAAACACACTGACACTCTCCCTACCTATCCTTCTCTTTCCCTAAACTAAAGGAATCCAGGTTAAGCAAGAAAAAAAATTGTCACTGTCCCTGCCTATGCTTCTCTTTCCCTGCTCCGGAACACACTACACTAGGCCTCCGTGCTGGCAGCCTTTTATAGTGTGGGGCGTGTACTAAACACCCTCAGCAATAATTGGCCACAGGCATCCTGCCTGTGGCCAATCATTGCTCTCCTCGCTGCCGGCGCTGTGATTGGCCAAGCATGCGGGGTCACAGTGCATGCTTGGCCAATCACAGCGCCTGGATGACACTGCGATGGCGTAGTGCATTGTGGGCCGTTCGCGTCACTCGAATTAGGCGCGAACGGCCCAAATCGTTCGATCTTCGTCGAACGATCGAACAGCCGATGTTCGAGTCGAACGTATGTTCGACTCGAACACCGAGCTCATCCCTACAAACCAGCTTTAGCCCTTGCAGTGACCTCCAAAGCAATGGAGGCCTGGGTGGAAAACGTAGACTCCATTCTGAAGGGTGTCTCGGAAGAACTGGCTCAAAGTTCAGCAGTGCAAGAACTTAAAATGGCAGTCGCCTTTTTGGGGGAAGCTTCAATTGACCTCATCCGTTTACTGGCCAGATCAATGTTGTCCTCGGTCACGGCCAAACGAGCACTGTGGTTACGTCCCTGGCTTGCTGATCCAGCCTCCAAGCAGGCGTGGTGCAAAATTCCCTTTGAAGGGACTTCATTGTTTGGGAACAAACTTGACAACGCCATTTCAAAAGCTACAGGCGGAAAGTCGGGTTTTCTTCCCCAGGACAGGTGCCAGTTTAATCAGAGAAAACCTCAACAGAGACGCAGTACTGAGCACTCGAGAGAGGCACGTTCCTATAAGCCCGGACGGGATTTTAGGAGAAGCTGGAATTGGAATAGAGGCCAATCTTCTTTTCAAAAGTCTGGCAAGAAACAGACGCCCGGTGGGCGTGAACCAACCAAGTCTTTTTGAGATTGGGCCCGCCCAGGCGGGTAGGGTAGGGGCTCGCCTACGTCTCTTCCAGCACGTCTGGGTGGCCTCGATCTCGGACTATTGGACCATCAAGACGGTCTCAACAGGTCACTCATGGTCCTTCACCAAGATCCCTCCATGCAGACCAATGCAAACCTCACTACCTCGGCCAGAAGAAAAACAGCAAGTTCTTCTCTCATATGTGAATGTCCTGAAAGATCAAGGAGCAGTGGTGCCCGTCCCAAAGGACGAGGAATTCCAGGGGGTATACTCCCCCCTCTTCCTAGTACAAAAGAAGAACGGCTCTTGGCGTCCAGTCATAGATCTCACTTTCCTGAACAAGTACATAAAGCACGAGAAGTTCAAAATGGAGTCACTCTCAACCATCCAAAAAATAGTTCAACCAGGCGACTGGTTGATCTCAATAGATCTAAAAGACGCGTACTTTCATGTTCCGGTGGCAGAAAACTTTCACAAATATCTGCGGTTCCAGGTCGAACAAGAGCACTTACAATTTATTTGTCTTCCATTCGGGCTAACGACTTCTCCAAGAGTCTTTTCCAAGGTGCTGTTAGCAGTTGTGTCCCTTCTCAGAGTACAGGGTGTGCGCCTGTATCATTATCTGGACGATCTACTTGTACTGTCCCAAGACAAGCAGCAGCTGCTAGTCCACAAAAATCAGGTGATCTCTACACTGTTGGAGTTCGGATGGCTCCTAAACCGGGAGAAGAGTCAGCTGGATCCGACCCAGCGCTTGGTCTATCTAGGAGCCCAGTTCGACACCATAGAGAACACCATCTCTCTTCCAGAAGAACAAATACCGATCATTCGGGAAAGAATCTCCTTAGCTCTAGACTTCTCTCACCTAAGGGCATCACAGTGCCTGAAGATAATCGGCACGATGGTGGCCACATCCCCCATGGTCAAGTGGGCGATGTGGAGGCTTCGTCCTTTTCAATCCGGATTCCTCCAGCAATGGAAGACAGACGATCTCAATCAGCGGATCCGGATAACACAGTCAATGAGCAACAGTCTCCTCTGGTGGCTTCAAACCAAGAACTTGTCAACTTGCCACTCCCTTGCCCCCATCCATTGGGTGACTGTTACATTTGATGCCAGCAATGCGGGCTGGGGGGCACATTGTGGGGCAGAACTGGCTCAGGGCAAATGGGATGCCCGTCTCCACTCTCCAGGTTCGAACATTCTGGAACTGCGCGCGGCATGGTGCGCCCTTCAAGCCTTCTCCCACCTTCTGAAAGGGAAGTCGGTCCTGCTCAAAATGGACAATACCACCGCGGTGGCATATGTGAAGAGACAAGGGGGCACTCGGAGCTCTGCCCTTCTCCAAGAGGTCGAGCCCATTATGACCTGGGCTCAGAGGAATCTGCTCAACTTAACAGCAGTCTTCATTCCAGGGGAGCAGAACATTCAAGCGGACTTCCTGTCACGCAGCATGCTAGACAACAACGAATGGTCTCTGCATCCACAAACCTTCAAGTGGATCCTATCGTTGGATTTCGATCCAGAGGTGGATCTGTTTGCATCCCCCTGCAATTACAAGATCGACAGATACTACACCCGAGCTCGGTACAATAAAGCCTTCGGAATAGATGCATTAACGAGTCAATGGGACTTCAACAGGGCATATGCCTTCCCTCCTCTTCCGATCATGCTAAAATTCCTACAGCGGCTTCAGTTGGAGAAAGTCGAGGTGGTAACAATAGCACCATACTGGCCGAGCAGACCTTGGTTTCCTCTCCTGAATCTAATGAGCTTCAGGGACCCGCTGCCTCTTCCTCTCAGGCCAGACCTTCTTTCCCAGGGGACGACCCTGCACCCCTGTCCAGCAATGCTGAGACTGATGGTCTGGTTTTTGAGAGGGAGAGGCTAGAGTCTCTTGGGTGTGCTTCAGGGGTAATCTCTACCCTTATGAGCTCCAGAAAGTCCAACACAAATAAAACTTACAATAGAATCTGGGCCAGATTTGTCAGCTTCACGACTACTGCAGGAAAGTCATCTAGAAACCCTAGTGTTCAAGACATCTTGAGTTTTCTCCAATCATGCTTAGACCTGCCTTTATCGATTAGTTCCCTCAGGGTACAAGTATCAGCCTTATCAGCTTTTTCGGGAACGTCATGGGCAACTCATCCCCTGGTTCAACAGTTCTTTCGGGGGGCATCGAGAATCAGGCCTCAGAGGAAACCTAGATTCCCCAAATGGGATCTTCCACTCGTCCTTGATGCTCTTTCAGCACTCAACAACAAGGATCTTTCTGTTAAGGACTTATCAATCAAACTGGCCTTTCTAGTGGCCATTACTTCAGCCAAAAGGGTTTCAGAAATAAGCTTCCTGGGTTGTCAAGAACCCTTTTTGACTTTCTTCCCGGACCGAGTGGTCCTTATTCCCATGCTTGGGTCAAAACCAAAGGTCACATCAGTTTTTCACGAAAACCAAGAAATAGTCCTTCCTACTTTTGATTCTCCAGATTCAGCAGATGTTCATCCCTTGGATGTAGGTGAGACTCTGAAAGAATACTTGCGAGTTACTTCATCTTTTAGAAGCTCGAACTACCTGTTCTTGTTACACACCGGTAGCAACAAAGGGAAGAGGGCTTCTTCCAGAACAATAGCAGCCTGGATCGTCCAATCTATTCAACAGGCTTACAGGGCAAAGGGCTTGGCTCCTCCAGAGGCGGTGACGGCTCATTCCACCAGGGGCATGGCAGCCTCATGGGCAGCAGCTCGACACGTGGCTCCTGAAGTGATATGCAAGGCAGCCTCGTGGTCTTCTATTCATACATTTATGTCTCATTATTGTATTGAGCCTGCTTCCCTTTCCTCTGTTAATTTTGGTCGAAAAATCCTGTCAGTTGACGGGAAAGATTAAATATATTTTTGTTCAGCATACCCTCCCGTGTGGTTTGGCTAGTTATTTCCCACACGTAGTCTGCCATAGAGTCTGTCAGGAAAACTGAAAATTTATTACCAAATACTTACCGTAATTTTCCTTTCCTGATAGACTCCATGGCAGACGGAGTTCCCACCCATGAATTAAAAATATGAGAGTTGAAATGTGAGTCGGCTAGTTACGGAACACCTGTCTGTGAAGGTGAGCTCAAATTTATGGGTAAGGGGTCCTATAGCTGTGGAGAGGAGGCGGGGTTAACCCACACGTAGTCTGCCATGGAGTCTATCAGGAAAGGAAAATTACGGTAAGTATTTGGTAATAAATTTTCCGTTTTCTGTACTCAAGCAAGTAGCTTAATGGACAAGTTACTGAAGTTTTAGTCCTAGACTCCGAGCTGTCCATTGAGCTCAGTGCCTCTGACAAAAAGTGAGGAGAGGCACTGTGAGCTCAGCCTCTCAGTCTGCTGCAAACAGAGTGTGCCAGCTTGTATTTAAACTGCCCGCTCTGTATGTAGCTTCTGACAGGCTGCGCAAGGCGCCCTGTATCTCTGGAACCATAGGTCGCAGGAGCCCCAAACTTTTACCAGTGGTGGGGTAGGACTTCAGGTAGCCGAGCTATGACCCACGAAGCTCTGCCTCACCTGCCTCCCCTGACTGCATGTCCCTGCTGTGGTTGGCCCTGTACTATGTGATTGCTGTGACCAGTCACACAGGTCACAGCAGAAAACCATGGCGTCATGAATGATAGCCAAGGTTTACTATTGCTGGCTGTGATTACCGTGATTGGCCACAATTGTCTCATGGTACAAGGCAAACACAGTGGCCTGTAATCTGCTGTGTACAAGAGTGTGCATGAGCAAGTGATGTGGGAGGCGGTACAGGTGTGCCCACCCTCATCAGCACTGCTCCCATCCAACTGTATAAACGGTAAGCGGTCTGTCGGAAAAGTATCCAGCCATGTAATAAGAAAAAAAAAAAACACGATACAGAAACATTTTACATAGGACAATTATGCCCCAGTCCCCTTCAAAGTGGATAGAACCAAGTTACTTCAATTGGGAAGACTGGGTCTTTGTTTTTGGATCATAGCCGATTTAAGCGAAGACTGGGTCTTTGTTTTCTGGATTGACGTACGATTGATTCCCAGTTATGACCTTCTTGAGGAAATCTGGTTAATTTGTAGTGGTTTGAAGGAAGTCATTAGCAACTACAGCACAATGTTCCTTCTGCTCTGGTAGCAGAAGCCATGAAATTAATTTTGCGACAACACATTTCATGCCAAGATCCTGCCTCAAAATCTTGGACACAGATTCTCGGACCTCTGACACTAGCCCTGTGCTCCCCTCTGTCACTTGTAAGCACAGAAGTCAGCTTTTTGTGTCTGCTTCTGTGTTTACAAGTGACAGCATGTGCTGAGCTGTCATGCTGCAGATCAGGGAGCGATCACACAGAGCATGCCTTCTGGCAACTGTTCCCCCCTGGGGTGCCAGGGGGGCAATGTTTTTTCTATCTTTGTCTTCGGCACTGGTTGTCTTTGTGCAGGCACTCGGTGGGAGGGCTGAAGTGTTTGATTATACTTCAGTGGACACTCCTGTAATGTCACTTTCCTAGTAACACCACTATTTCCATAAGAGCATGTTTTACAGTCTCATAGCCAATGTATTATTGCACAGAATGAAATCAAAATTTGATAGACTTCAAACATGACATGGTCTTATGTAGAGCTGGAGCAAGGGACATCCTGTTAATGAATTTTATGACATCCAATTAGCCATTTACAAAAACACCCGACCAAGGAATGTTTTAACAACTATAAAGAGAGCTGTTAGCAAGCTCTGACTCTTGAGGATTTACAAACCCCAATCTTAGTCAGGATCCATTAGAGTCTGCTCTGCTAGAGGTCTTATGAGATGGAAAATTTACAACAGGGCTTAATGATAAGTCGTTGAAGCTTACAGAACCCTTTAAGTACTGTTTATTCATCTTGATCTGCTGATTCAATCGTATCTGTCTTCAGATGGATATTTTATTGGGGAGTAATATGAGATGTGTCTCACACACAAGATTTTAAATCTAATTGCCTCTGACCATTTTGTGCAAAAGAGGATGCACTGTGTTCAGTATATTCCCAATTATCTTTATTCGGTTTGAGATTTATTGGACCTCATTATTGTCACAACCACTTTCCCCAATCGCTGGTTCAGCAGTTTGGTGTCCCTAAAAATATAATTTACAAGTTTGCTCATGTCTGTCCACCCATAGAAATTAGATAGGTCAGTTTTTTCCATGAAAGAAAAAATCTGATTGGACATTTGTGGTTGGGGCTTATGCATCCTAGTGGGGGACACGAGAACTACACTCGATAATTGCCTAAGTTCTAAGCAGGAATTTGCTTTCATGAGAAACCAGCATTAAGACATAACTCCAGACTTAGAAGCAAGCCACAATGAACACAGTTAACCCTCTAGCAACCCCAGGCTAACTGACTGTATTGACATACTAAGCACACTAGAAACCACTACAGTTAAAAAAACACTAACTCCCAGGAGTACAGTTTTTAGAAACTGGTGTTGCAGAGCCTACATCGGCATCCACCAACCAACAAGTTAGAGAACAGTCCAGTGCTTTGTTTTTTTTTTGTTTTTTTTATTGAGGGATTAGAACTTGAATAGGGATTGGGAAATTATGGATGCCCACTTGACTTCAAACAACTTCAGGGACAACTTCTCCTATACGCACTGACTGTAAATAGACTGTGTATTACACAGTCTATTTACAGTCTCTATATACAGTGCCTTGAAAAAGTATTCATACCCCTTGAAATTTTACACATTTTGTCATGTTCCAACCAAAAAAATTTCCGAAAGAAAAAGTACGATGGGAGCTTTTCATCAGATATTCCGACCGTATGCCCCATGTGACTTTTTGTGTCGGAATTTCTGGCGGACTTAGATAAGGAGCAGGTTATCTATTTTTCCGTCGGAAATTCCAACGGAGGTTTGCCCGTTGGAAAGTCCGACCGTGTGTACGGTGCATAAATGTATTTTATTGGCATTTTATGTGATAGACCAACACAAAGTGGCACATAATTGTAAATTGGAAGGAAAATGGTAAATGGTTTTCACATTATTTTACAAATAAATATCTGAAAAGTGTGGCGTGCATTTGTATTCAGCCCCCTGAGTCAATACTTTGTAGAACCACCTTTCGCTGCAATTACAGCTGAAAGTCTTTTTGGGTATGTCTCCAACAGCTTTGTACATCTAGAGAGTGACATTTTTGCCCATTCTTCTTTGCAAAACAGCTCAAGCTCTGTAAGATTGGATGGAGAGCGTCTGTGAACAACAATTTTCAAGTCTTGCCACAGATTCTCAATTGGATTTAGGTCTGGACTTTGACTGGGCCATTCTAACACATGAATATGCTTTGATCTAAACCATTCCATTGTAGCTATGGCTGTATGTTTAGGGTAGTTGTCCTGCTGGAAGATGAACCTCAGCCACAGTCTCAAGTCTTTTGCAGACTAACAGGTTTTGTTCTAAGATTGAGCTATATTTGGCTCCATCCATCTTCCCATCAACTCTGAACAGCTTCCCTGTCCCTGCTGAAGAAAAGCATCCCACAACATGATGCTGCCACCAACATGTTTCACAGTGGAGATGGTGTATTCAGGGTAATGTGCAGTGTTAGTTTTCCGCCACACATAGCGCTTTTCTTTTAGGCCAAAAAGTTAAATTTTGGTCTCATCTGACCAGAACACTTTCTTCCACATGTTTGCTATGTCCCCCACATGGCTTCTCGCAAACTGCAAACAGGACTTCTTATGGCTTTCTTTCAACAATTGCTTTCTTCTTGTCACTCTTCCATAAATGCCAGATTTGTGGAGCGCACAACCTATAATTGTCCTGTGGATCGATTCTACTACCTGAGCTGTGGATCTCTGCAGCTCCTCCAGAGTTACTATGGGCCTCTTGGCTGCTTCCCAGATTAATGCTATCCTTGCCCGGCCTGTCAGCTTAGGTAGATGGCCATGTCTTTGTAGGATTGCAGTTGTGCCATACTCTCTCCATTTTCGGAAGATGGATTGAACAGTGCTCTGTGAGCTTGGGATATATGTTTAAAACCTAACCCTGCTTTAAACTTCTCCACAACTTTATCCCTGACCTGTCTGGTGTGTTCCCTGGCCTTCATGATGCTTTTTGTTCACTAAGGTTCTCTAACAATCCTCTGAGGGCTTCACAGAACAGCTGTATTTATACTAAGATTAAATTACACACAGGTGCACTCTATTTACTAATTAGGTGACTTCTGAAGGCAATTGGTTACACTAGATTTTAGTTAGGGGCATCAGAGTAAAGGGGGCTGAATATAAATGCATGCCATACTTTTCAGATATTTATTTGTAAAACATTTTGAAAAACATTTAGTATTTTCCTTCCACTTCAATTATGTGCCACTTTGTGTTGGTCTATCACATAAAATCCCAATAAAATCCATTAAAGTTTTTGGTTGTAACATGACAGTGTGGAAAATGTCAAGGGGTATGAATACTTTTTTAAGGCACTGTATACTCCTCTGCTTCCTCTATCACTTGCTTGCTTGCAGAACTCCACTGGCACACTGTTGTTGGATCTGACACAGCACAAAATCCTTTTACAGGCAGGAACCCGCAGCCCCTTTAGATGTGTAGCAAAAGTCAGTGTCTAGTATGCATATCCTTTTGGCTACTGATCCCAGCACCACCTCTTCAGGCACTGCAAGCCGTCTGGCTCCAGCTTCCCCTTTCACTAGCCCTCCTGGCTAACTTCTCCACAGTCCTCCCAGACTGCTGACACTCTCTCCTCAGTCCTCCCAGACAGATCACTCAACAGCCCACCCGGCTGACTTCTCAGGAGATCCCCTGGATGTGCTGACCTGCTCCCACTGTCCTTTTCTTGCTCCCGTGCCTCCAGAAAGGGGTTCCTCCATGTGTTGTGGGGGATCCTTCCAGCACTCGAATCCCAGGCCTAAAGACACCCCCCAGACTAGGGGGCACCCTCAAGGGCCACGGACAGCCTCTTAAGCAAACCATCTCCATCTTCCACTCAACTGCCCCTGCTGACATGACTCATGCCTATTTATGGGGTGCCTACCCCCTTCCAGACCCTTTTTGCTGGGGATTGGTTGAGGACCTCATATATATGAAAAGGACCTCCTAGTCTCCACCCACTACATCTGGAAGGTTCTCCAAGGTTCCAGAAACATTGGAGGCACCAGAGAAACTGCTTGCTGAGTCATCCAGCCTCTCTGAGTCTCTGACCCAGATTCAGTATAAGGCACATATACACATTTTTTAGCTGGAGCACCCCAGAGGAAAGTCCTCCCAGCAAGCTGGAAAATGTTGAGTCCATCACGAGCAATGTTGAGTCCATCACGAGCAATGTGAACAGCCATCCACAACAATACCTGCACAACAAAACAGGAAAAAGAAAACAAATGACACCTAGCACTAACTCACTATCTAACTGTATAGTCTGTCAGCAGGGTGTTATAAACCTGCTGGCAGAAACAAACAGTAGCATTTTTTTTCAAAGAGTCTCTGGTAGGAGGAGCCCCACCACATTTAAGAAAAGCAGTAGCAGAATACTAGGCCTTACCCAAAGTTCTTCAGTGGGAACAGAAAATCTATATGGAACAACAGGTCAGGGTGATAGTCCGTGAACAAGGAAACAACGGCAGCAATCTTCCCTGCTGTCCATGTCAATTTTTACCTGTGAGCTGAACACTCCACATCAGTCCTTCACGGGTAATAATGAGGATTTTTCAGTCTCTTCAGGTTGCTGTCAGCTCCTCTGACAGCGACAGAGTGGCTCTTGGTGGGCTGTCCTGCTTTAAAAACTACCACCCTGTCTTTGTAAACAGCTTTCCCCAGCTGCCATTTCCATCGAATGTCCTGGAACCAGGTCCAAGCTTGGTCGCAATGCAGTCCCCGCAAGGGCTTGGGGACATGCATACTCCCTCATCATGTCACCCCCCCCATGAGGCCTTGATGACGTCCATGATGTTTGGAAGGACATAGGGATAGTCCAGACCCCACTCCAGAGCTGTTCTTTGCTGCACCTCCCCTTGGAACATGGAAAACCTTGGCAGTTCTCTTGGCTTTCCCTTCCCAGGAAGAACACAGGCTTTGGGTGACCTCACTACCCACTGCCAGTAATCAGCCGCTCTGGTCTGGGTGGTAGAGGGTCTGTTGAGGAATTTCTGCCTTACACTGACTGGGATCTGCACAGCTCCCCTGGCCCCTTCAGCTGGGTCTGGTAGATTCAAAACCTCGGACAACACTTCCACCTTCTCCGGAGAGTGTCCCCACTCCTACTCCTCCTCCGAGCTACTGTGTAATGACCAATTTGCAAACTCATCATCCAAGGGCCCAAATTCCGCCTGCAGTCTGGGCGACCCCCAGTCTATGCGCCCCTCACCGGCACTCTTCACTGGCTCACCTGAAGACGAGCTGTCTTCTAACACTGGCTCCTTCCAGCTGGAGCTGACAGGGAGTACGGGCACGGCAGGCATTTCAGGGACAGCAGCTGGCTCCTGCTGGGCAGCACTTGCAGGTACCAGCTCCCCGACCGGGCTGCAGGCTGAGGCAGACTTCCTACTTTCTTCTTAGATGTCACTTTTCTTCACAAGGTAGTCACCAGCCTCAGATTCAACCCCACCTTCAGCAGATACTTCAAGGCTAGTTCCAGCCTTCTGAGATTTCCAAGACTGTTCCATGCAGAGGCCTGACCGCAGGTCCACACAGTAGTTAAGTAGCTCCTGTTTGCTTGGCGTCAGCCAGGTGAGAGGCTCGTCAGAGTGCCCACACTGGATCCAGGCACTAACCACCGCGGTCAGTCTTCTGAAACCAGAACACAGTAGACACAGCCTCTCCATCCTCTCGATCATCCCAAGGGTGAATCCCCCTCGATGCTCCAGCTTGACACTGGTGTCCACCAGTGTCAGTTCCTGCATGTCAGGCAACCAGGTCAGCTCTGGGTACACACATACACCTTCCGCCATCTCGCTCCTTTTTCTATCTCTCACTGCCAGCAGGGCACGCTGTCTCCTCCGGGGCATTGCTCCACCTCCAAGCTTCCAGACTGGCTAGTGCCCGCAACTCTGAGAAGCAGGCCTTTTGCCGAGCCCTCCTGTAACCCCTTGTTAACTGTACTGATTTTTGCAGGCACAGGCAGCACACTGATGAGGATGACTTGCAGAACTTGTCAGGACTTGTCGCTCAGCACAGACTGTGCAACTGGGAGAAGGTAGTAGCAACCGTTTACTGTGGTCACCATGTGCAAGGGGGGGGGTATTTAAGGAATGTCAGTTGCACACTTCAGGGCTTTGAGTAACCCCAATGTAGTTGTGTGACATGCGTCAACCTCTTTACCGGCTGGTACACTTGTGGTGTATGTCATGTACTTTCCAAGGATTACTCAATACAAGGACTTTTTGTTACATTGATGTGCAGCCATTCTCGTCAATCTGGACAGAGCTCTGCCTATGTAAACAAGGCAGAGCTCTGTTCTGACAGCGGGGATGTGATGGATTTTCATTCCTTGCAAAGCAGGGATAGAAAATTCATCACATTCCTTAGTAAAAGCATCACACAAAGTACACAAAAACACTGGCTAGGCACACATTTAACCATTTTATCACCCTAGATGTTTAACCCATTCCCAGCCAGTGTCATGAGTACAGTGACAGTGCATATTTTTAGCACTGATCACTGTAATAGTCTCACTGGTTCCCACAAAGTATCAAAAGTGTAATTTAGTGTTCAATTGTCCACCCCAATATCGCAGTCCCGCTATAAGTGGCTGATTACTACCATTACTAGTATAAAAAATAAATAACTTCCAGTGTATATCTCATAGTTTGTAGACGCTATAAGTTTTGCGCAAACCAATCAGTATACGCTTATTGGGATTTTTTACAGAAAGTATGTAGCAGAATACATATTGGCCTAAATTTATGAAGAAATTAGATTTTTAAAATAGTTTTTATTGGATATGTTTTATAGCAGAAAGTTAAAATATTGTTTTTATTTTTTAAGAATTGTCTGTCTTTTTTTGTGTACAGTGCAAAAAAACAAAAACCCAGCGGTGATCAAATACCACCAAAAGAAAGCTTTATTTGTGGAAAAAATTTACATAAGTGTTATTTGGGTACAGCATTGCATGACTGCGCAATTGTCACTTAAAGTAACGCAGTGCCGTAATGCAAAAAATTACCTGGTCATGAAGGAAGGTGTAACGGCACCCCAAATACGAAAGGGGGTAACGCCGTTTAGATATCTTCTCTCTCCTGGACACAAATTCACTGTCGATCCTCCACAGTCAGACGACCCCTTCCCATAGGAATTACTCCTTCTGGAAGAACGAGACACACTTTGTATCTTCCTAGGATCGAATGACTTTATTGAGAAAAACATTGAAACTTTTATACCCATCCAATACTGCATTAACCTAAAATGAACAATGGTCCAGCTCCACCCACAACATAACAAGAGCCAATACACATTATTTTGACGTCTGCTAGGAGACAACAGGTTCTAATCCCCTTTATGTTTAAATAACTATGCATGACCTTTATATTCCCCAGACTGTCTGGTACATTACAATACACACAAGGACAGACTTAATTTCCCCAATCCACATCACCACAAACAATAAACAGGTCTTCTAGAAGCTGGAACTCATTAGCATTACACTAGGCAGACAGGTGATGGAGGCTGAACACCTCAGTATCTCTCAATTAACCTGTTAAGTTCAGAATAAAACAATATTGTGGACTAATATTACTATTTCAATTTCAAGCAATCCAAGCCATATTCTTAATGTCCATGGTTTCCTGTCTCACCCTGTGTCCAACGTGACCCTCCTGTCACAGAAGGTAAATCTTCCAGAGATCAAGTGGTTAAGGAAATTACATGGGGAGCCCTAGGTCACCAGAACTAGTGTCCCCATTGGAAGATTTTTTCTTTATTACTTTTCTGGAGACAACCCAATAATAATGGTAAACAGGACAAATAGAAAGAGTGAATCTCCTTAACAGAGGCACAGACAAAAGTGAAATCTGAGAAGCATTTTTATCCCTCTGCACTTTATCTGAAGAAAATAGGGGGTGGTCTTTGGATTCCCCCTATTTAATTTATAAATATGTATTATCTTGTTTGTTCCTATAATTAGCTAATCTATCAGAGCTCTAAAAATATTAATGATGATACTATAATAACAATATTAGCTATAAAAATAAACACAATGCTTAAAGATGAGAAGGTCTTATTTATTTACAGAGAAAGTAGAACACTAACATAAAATCTAAGAATAGTAATACAGAGCATATAAAACAAAAGCAGAGGTGATACATTACGTAAGTCCTTCCTCAGTGTTGCTGTATGTTAGCTGGGCTCCAAGAGAAAGAGGGGGCCTTCATCATTTGCCCTCACATTTTAAAGCACTCACAGCCACAACCCACACAAACACCCTCTGCCCACCTGTGTAGTCCTCTGTCCAATGAGCTACAATCCGTAAGCTATACAGGGCTGTCCTTCCTAATCACCAGGATGTATATTATTACTTCAGACATCCTCCAGAAAGTATTTTGCTGTCTTCCAGTATTACGCTGTAAACAACTGCCTTGACCCAGGTCTACATTTGGCCCCCTTTGATGTTGTTGCAAGTCAGGAAATCAGCCATTTTAATTTTCGACTCACCAGGAGGTCTGAGATGATGCTCCTCTACATCACATAAGGAGGCCTTTGCGAGAACATATTTCAGAGGATGAATTCCCATTTGCGACTCCTTGTTACAAACACCCTGCTGTGTAAACTGATTCGCCTGGTGCTCCAAGATGACCTCCAACAGGCCAGATGACCCTGTGATAACCAGAGAGTAAAAATTCATAAATGTCTGATATTAACCATTGGAAAAAAGAGTAAAACTGTGCTAAATATATTGATAGAGAAAAGACACCAAGTGTTCTCACTGGTGACTCAATGGGAGCTGCGATTAAGATGTAAACCACCATACATAATAGCAAAATAGGAAAAGAGAAAAATCGCGCTAACCTGTGTCATAGGCTCCGTAAGGAGTCTGTGAATAATTTAAATCTGTAATTGTTTGAAAAGGAACAAAACATAAGATTTAAAATAAATTAAATAAACACCCATCAAACGATGAAGAACTAATGAATAAAAAATTTAAAAAAACAATAAATTATAAAAGTGTACTGTGATGTAACTTAAAAATATAAAATCCATAAATGATATAAAGTCCATAAAATAAATCTCTTAGGTAAAGTCCGTTATGAAACACCAGTGCTCCGTGTAAAAAATCATACGAAGTGAATAGTTGCATCCAATTTTGTGATCTTCCACCACCAAACAACAGAAATTTCTCCTTACCAGCTACAATTGACCCTCCATGACAGAGGATCAATAAATGCAGAGATTAAGCAGTTCCTCCCACAGGTCAGCACAGCAATTGGGACTCCTAAATCACCAATGCCCGATGGACATCCGTGGACACAGGCAGTATGTAAAAGATAGACACACTCCACATAGCGCATTACCGTTTAAAATATTTATTCTTTAAAATAAAGTTTGCACTTACATTAATGCAGTTTTAAAATAGCCCATTCAGTCTGGTGTGCCGGCCGCTGCACATTCATCAGACACCCGTCCCGTCCTTCTCGGAAGCGTTTGAGGTGACGTCAGTGCGTCGCTCCGCCCTACGTCCGTTTCGCAAAAACTTGCTTCTTCCAGGGGCACGGGCGGCGCACTGCGTCACCTCGCTTTATAGTGCAGAATAACCAAGCCTCGTTTTAGGTCCAAACCATCGATCGGGCATGCGCGGTCTCACTAGGTGTCACTGTAATGTAGACACCGGCCGCGTACGCTAGTCTGGTTGGCTGCACTGTTCACCACCCTATTGGCTGCTAGCTGCATACCAGAATCTGATTTGCTACGCTAGTTTGTTATTACTGGTATACTTGGGCCTGTTGATTTCAATATATACTGGGCATCCCCAAAGACATCCTTACTACTGGCATGGTGCCCGTATTCACAGACTCACATGCCTAGCATAGGGTGGGGGACAAGCCCAAATGTAAATAACTGAACTCATTAAAGCCCTATAGCCACATTCCCGATGAGCTGGAAACGTGACTAATTCTGACCACAGGGGCCACCGCCAGGTCACGATTAGTGACCCCTAGTGGACATCAATCTAGCTGTTCCCCAGATGCAAGGACAAAACAACTGAAATGTCGGTCCATGCACCGGGGAGCAGCACACCCTACAGCCACATTCCCGATAAACCGGAAGTGCGACTCTTCTGACCACAGGGGCCACCATCGGATCACAAGCGGTGACCCCTAGTGGACATTAGTTTAATTGTTCTCCAGATGCAAGGACAAGGCAGCTGAGGTGCCAGTCCATGCGCCGGGAGATATCACAGCTCAACCTCGAGCTGGGGACTTGGTATCTAGCCAAACCTGATTTTAATTGTACAAATTTTAAATTTATTATTAAAATTGATATAAAAATCTAAATATGAATATAAAGCCAATGGGAGTGTGGACCATGAATTCCCACACCCCTGGGGGCTCAATCGGGCTGAGATAACCTAAGGCTGGGCCTATATAGCCCAACCATGGAGATCCCAAACCCAAAGGGGAACACAAGAAACCCCCTGAGTCCTAGCCTGCTCACTATATCTCCTCTTTTTGGGTAATAACATGCTACACATGTATTCCCAAACAATGTGCCTAAGTCGCAGAGGGAATCCTATAGTTAAATTCCTTTCCAACCTCCCATAGCTCCTGACTCAAGTCATGGGAAGGTATACACTACCCTATCCACTGAGGGAAAAGAAGGGAGGGGACGTGGAAAAAAGGGGGAGGAGTGAGATCCAAAGGATTTAACGCACGAGGAGATCAAAGTACCAAAACAACCGGCCCCTAGTGTTCAGGGCCTACGTTGATGATACCAGGCTCCTCAGGCCCCCAATCAGACCACCATTATGGAGAAGTATGTCAGTATCCCTTAAATCATCGCTGTGGGCACCCAATGTGGGCCCCACTCTATTGATGAAAAAGGAAAACACATACAGAATAGACTATTGCTATAAACAAAAACCTATTTAATTGTGTTTAAATATACAAATTAATTAATTAAACAACCAAGTAAATGAACTTGGTTATATAAACAATAATGAATATAACGAAAATAGTCCGTGTATGTGAAGTGAACACACAAAAGGAGGCTCGATCAATATCTTGTGGCCACAACGTCACACCATATGGGATGATAAAATCCCTACACAATGTTGACAAAACCATATACAAATTAACAAACCCTATAGTGCGAAACCATAAACATTACATTAATAACACAAATTATATGTTAATACACCAACCACCAAATAATAGTCTATACCTTCAGGAATTGTTAATAAATGCGTTTACGTCAGTATCGACGTTCAACCCAAAGGGAACATATGTCTTTAGTTTATGTATCCAGGACAT
Source organism: Rana muscosa (assembly GCA_029206835.1). NCBI lineage: Eukaryota > Metazoa > Chordata > Amphibia > Anura > Ranidae > Rana > Rana muscosa. The sequence goes on along the minus strand of CM055125.1, from coordinate 140,823,217 downwards.
TTCCTGTTTGGAAATCTCCCGCACCAAAGAGCTCCCCCTCCAGTGGGGCTTGTATTTATCTATCCCCATATATAAGGTGTTCGACGGGTCTCTTTGGTGTACCTCATTATAATGTCTAGAGACAGAATGTTTGGGGAACCCTACTTTAATATTGCTGATATGCTCATTTAATCTTACTTTTAGGGCCCTTTTTGTCCTCCCGACATATTGCAGCCCGCAAGGACATTGAATGAGGTATACCACCCCCTCTGTGGCACAGGTGATAAACGATTCCACCTCAAACGCCCTAGATGTACTTGTAGATGTAAAGCTGCAAATCTTTCTCTCTTTGCACCTATTCATGGAGCAAACTCTACACGTCTTACAGCGATAGTAACCCATGAGGTTTTGAAAGAAGCATCTATTGGCCTTAGGGGGATCAGAAACACTGGGAGCGACCCTATTGCCAAGTGACGAAACCCCCCTAAAGATGATCTGGGACTTAGCCGGCAATATGTCTTTCAAGACCTGATCACTTTCCAAAATATGCCAGTGCTTCTGTATGAGTTGTTTCACCTTACGATGTTGTAGAGAGTATGTTGTAATAAAAGGCACAGAGATCTTTTTGGTCACGGTCTGATGTGATTTTTCTGCCAAAAGAGAAGATCTGTCTACTTCTCTAACCTCATTCACCGTCTGAGCCAATGTTTGAGAATCGTAGCCCTTTTCCACAAATCTAGCTGACAACATAGATGCTTGAGAATCAATGGATAATGATTCTCTACATATGAATTGGCGCTGGGACCACATGTAACCTGCTGTCTGAGAGCTAGTGGATACCCCCATCTGTCCACGGTTTAGTTCCAACAGTTTAGTAGAAAAAAACTCACACATTTTAGTTTAATACTTAATGGAGCAACTATCCAGTTCAATAATGAAAGAAGATTAGAACAGCTTAAAGGTATTTCATAGGATAGCTGCAACTGATTAATGCGGTAACAAAATGGCCACTGTAAACCTTGATGGGCAGAGGGTACACTGTACTCTGTCTAATCTGTCTTTGACATAACTATGTGTGGCATCGCTTCAAACTTCACAGACAAAACATGAGTGTTATTAATGGGTATTACAATACACTTACAGGGTGGTTACATGATACTATAATTATAATCACTTAGCAATGCTGTTTATCAAATGTGTTCAGAATATATTATGATTAACTCTTTAAATATTTTTTTATTTATTTTTGATCTGTTGATCTATCTAATCTGCTGGAACCTCAGATTCAAGTAATATTACTCTGAATTATAGGATTTGAAAGTCTTAATTCTTTTTCCTCCTTAATCAAACATAATTACCAGCTTCCAAATGCGCCATGTTTGAAACACTGTTCTCCAGCTCTGCTGTCCTTAATGATCAGAAGCCATCTGTTAATCGTACCCTTAGACTGTACAAAGGCAATATTTAATCTAAGGCGATTACTTCTCACAGTAATCGTCTTAATTAAAATATGGTGCATTTTGGACAAGTCTGTCCCTCAATCCAATTGCTGTCCTCCTGCTGTACAATTGATGTCACCGCAGGGGCCTGAAATTCTGATGTTTGTACAGAATAGAATTTTATTTTTAATTCTGCTTGCCTCTTTTACATGCATTATAAGTTAGTAAAGCCCCTGGATAAAAAGAGCAAATTATGCAAGGAACTGGCTCATTTAAATTTACATATAATTTGTTAGCTGTGGTTTTCAATGGGAATATTATTTTAATGGTATATACAAAGATTTTTTCCTTTTTTTTAAAAAAATTTTGATTGCAGTTATTCCCTGTATTCACATTTTTTTTTAAAACAGTGTTGCTACATGTAGGCATTTACTGAAAAATTTGACATTCATTTCATTATACAAAATGCAATGTGCACAGTTCATTGTATTTCAGCAATCAATCAGAAAAAAATTATAATCTATAAATTTGACCATTTTAAAGGTTAAATGTAATGATTTTGGACCAATTTTATTTTAACCACTTAAGGACCGGAAGGATTTGTCCCCTTAATGACCAGGCCATTTTTTGCGATACGGCACTGCGTTGTTTTAACTGACAATTGCGCGGTCGTGCGACGTTGTAACCAAACAAAATTGACATCCTTTTTTTCCCACAAATAGAGCTTTCTCTTTCGTTGTATTTGGTCACCTCTGTGGTTTTTATTTTTTGCGCTATAAGCAAAAAAAGAGCGTCAAAAAAATAATAATATTTGTTACATTTTGCTATAATAAATATCCCCTGTATAGCTGGCTTTTGACAGACTCAAAGAAACTCATATGCTGTATGTCGTCTCCTATCTTTATGTCATTGCTTTGTATAACCTGTATGCTGCACTGTGGAAAACCAAATAAAACTCTTTTTCTGATTTAAAAAAAAAAAAATCTCCCCCCCCCCAAAAAAAAAAAATATTAGTTTAGGCCAATATTTATTCTTCTACATATTTTTGGTGAAAAAAATCACAATGAGCGTATATTTATTGGATTGCCCAAAAGTTATAGCGTCTATAAAATAGGGGATAGATACATTTTTATTATTATTTTTTTTTTATACTAGTAATGGCGGCGATCTGCAATTTTTAGCAGGACTGCTACATTGCGGCAGACAGATCGGACACTTTTGACACTGCTGACATTTATACAGCAATCAGTGCTATAAAAATGCACTGATTACTGTGTAAATGTCACTGGTAGGGAAGAGGTTAACACTAGGGTTTTCTGTGTTCCCTCATATGTGTTTCTAACTGTGGGGGGATGGGACTGATTGGAGGAGGAGAGAGATCGCTGTTCCTAATTACCAGGAACAGCAGATCTGTCTCTCCTCTCCTGTCATAATGGGGATTTGTGTGTTTACAGACACAGATACCCGTTCTGGCTCTCATGTCCACGATCGCGGGTGGCCGGCCACGCGCATCAGGTCCCCCGCCGTGCAGCCTATAGCTCTTAAAGGAGCCGATGTACAGGTACGGCGATTCGTGGGAATGAGCCGACCTGCCACCGTAAAATGACGGCGGCTGGTCGGCCAGTGGTTAAAGTAGCATTAAACCCAAAAGCAAACCTTTTTATATTGCAGTTTTGGTGGCTGCATTCGTTTTCTTTTTTTAAGCTTTCACTCCTTTATCTTTCACCTGGTGATCTGGCTAGTAAGTCTGTTGTTTTTCAACAGAACAAGCTCTCCTGCAGTTAGAAAGTTAAGATAAACCATTTACCATTGATAGGGGTGCTCACAATGGTCAGATTTTATTTATTTTAAACCTTAAGGCCTCGTACACACGACCGATTTTCTCGGCAAGAACCAGCAAGAAACTTGCTGGCAGAGAGGTCTTGCCGAGTAAATCGGTCGTGTGTACGCTGCTAGCGGGTTTCTCGTCGAGAAAACCGACAAGAAACCTCGACGAGAAAATAGAGAACCTGCTCTCTATTTTCTCGTCGAGATTCTCCTCGGCATGTTTCTCGACGAGAAAAGTGAGTGTGTGTACACTTACCTGTCCGCCCGGAAGCCCGCGCATGTTCGAAATGAATTCGACGCATGCGCGGTAGCTTCCTAGGCATACGTAGGGTATACCAAGATGGCGGCGACGGCATCGAATGTGACGAGCGCATGCTCGACGTAGTCGATGACGTCACCGCGTACACTCCTTTCAAAGAACCGCGGGTTCTTTGAAACGAGCGTGTGTACACTCGGCCGGGACAAGTTTCTTGTCCAAGAATCTCGTCGAAAAAAACGACATGTTTTTTTCAACGAGAATCTCGGCCGTGTGTACGAGGCCTATCACAAAATAAAAAAAACTGAGCTGTAATTTGGTTTCAATTTGTTAGTGCATTTAAATCTGCTAGTACTAACACTACCCCTCCCCCTCCCCATACTCACAATGCTGCTGTCCAAAAGTGCCTCTGTGCTCATTCATCCAGAGTGGTTCAACCACTTACATTTTTTATTATAGTTTGCTTGATTTTAAATTAATAATCAATATTTTTTAAATTTGTAAGATCTTTGTTTTACCAGCAAGCACTTACCATATATGTTAACCCAATCTCTTAAATCTTTTAACATGTTATTGTAATTTCAAAAGTGATTTTTATTGTTTTAAATCTGCAGTTTTTATTAAAATAATACCTGGTGATCCTACCATGGCAGGTCTTGTTTAGGTACTTCCTGTATCAGGGTGACAACACACTGTTCTGGTCTCCCAGTTGTGCGCCTGCATTGCGCCTGCATTGTCACCCCATTTTCACATGCCTGAGGAAGGGGTCCTGAGCGACTCCGAAACGTTGCAACTTTGTGATGTGATTTTGCAATAAAACTTTTTTGGCGTAATTGGACGATCCTTGGTGTGCTGGCGAATATGTTCGATTGCTTGATGTTTCCAGGACCCAGCTGGTAATCGTTACAGCACCCACCATTTTATAAGAGCCACTGTACCAGGAACGTGTGCGATTGGAATATCGATCAATCAGACTGCATTGTCACCCTGTCACAGGCGTTTGTGAGAGAGACTGCATGTGGTTCTTTTAACACAATTTACACAAGCACAGTTCATTGTTACTGCCAGAAGGTAATCCACCACTCCATACAGCTACCACTGAAATGCATAGATGTATACAGGAGGTAATGCAAAAAAGCTTCAGGAGATCAGCAGGACTTAAGCCCCGCACACACGGTCTGACTTTTTGCCAACAAACTTCATTTTGAGCAAGTTTGCCAAAAAATCTGACCGTGTGTACGCTCCATCGGACAAACTTTTTTGGTTTTCATCGGACAAAAGTTCGGTCTGCAAACGGACAAACTTTTGGCCAACAAAAGTCAGATGGAGCAAAGTCAGACTGTGTGTACAGAAAACCATCGGAGTTTTGTCCGATGGACAAAACAAATAATGTTAAAATCAACCAACAATAGCAGACGTTGACCAAAGGGTGGCGGTAAAGAGCAGAAACACCACATGATGTTTTTGGGAAAGTTTGCAGAAAAGTCCTGTGGTGTGTATGCTATGGGTGTGCCCGGCCAACTCCGTTCAGACAAAAATCCACGGAAAAGTTCGATGGAAGTCCGACCGGGTGTACGAGGCTTAAGATGCATAAGCTGGTGAAAAAAACTGTGAACCCAAATATTTTATTTACAGAAAGGCCAATATCTTTGATACACTACATGTGTTCTCTCAAGGCTTCTTTTAGGCTCTCTGATCAAACTTTTGTAACAGAACAACTTTACTGACTAATTCACTTACATTACAGTATATACATAAATGTCTTCCTAATGGCGGCCGTTCCTATTGGCTGAAAGGTGTTAAAGGTTGATCGCGTCATCACAACCACACATTCGCCCGGAAATCTGTCACAGGGAACCGAGCCTCACTGCAAACAAGCGGCGTTTCATCAGAGATTGAGCCGGATTACCCTAATCTGATTACACATGCTGATCACACCGGGTGCCATGCATAGGTACCATACAGTCGTACCACTATTTGTTTTAAATGAATTATGGTTTTACACTATGGGAGCCCCCCTCTGTTATTTCTCTCCCTCTCCATGGAGGATCATCCTAAATGCAGCTGACTTAGAATATGATGTCATCCGGAGGTAACATATCGCCACAAAACGCAAGTGACCACTCTAGCAATAGGTGGTTAAAGTGTAAGGGTGAGTGCACATCCATGTGGGGCACTTCTGTCTGCACATTGAATATTGGAGCACCTTTAACTTGAATACGCACCAGCACTTTATTTCACAAAGTGGGACTATTCACTGGAATAATTTTATCAAATCTGAACTGTTTTGATTTATGGAGTGATGTTCATCGTGTTTAGAATGTATACTAGCTAAGCGTACCATTTCATGCATAAATGTCATCTTGAGTTCTGTAAATATCAGGCTAAAGGGCTAAAGAAAACCTGCAAATCATGTTAAAAGGGTCTGAATGCTTCACCTTATTGGCTGAAGTCTGAACTCACCAGGGCTTTTTTTTTCAGCGGGAACGTGGGGGAATGCAGTCCCGGCAACTTCAGCAATGAATGTATGTAATGGCAAGGTGTGCTGGGGTGTGCTGGAGGGTCTATTGATGCTGGCTGCTGGGGAATCTATTGTCGCTGGTGGGGATCTATTTTTGTGTGGAGGTCTATTGTTGCTGGTGGGTGGTCAGTTGTTGCTGGGAAGGATCTACTGTTGAGGGAGAAGTCTATTGTTTCTGACTCCTGGAGGGTCTATTGACGCTGGCTGCTGGGAGATCTGTTGTTGCTGCTGGGGGTCTATCATTGCTGGGGTGGTATTTTGTTTTGGGGGCAATTGTTTCTGGGGGGGAGTCTACTGTTTTGTGGGGGCTACATTGTTGCTGGAATGAGGTCTATTGTTTGTGGGGTGGGGTCTATTGTTGCTCACTGGAGGGGATCTATTTTACTGCCTTTCTAATTATCATTAACAAATTCCGTGCAAATCACTTAGTAGCACGAAATGATACTTGGTTCTGTTTTCTATAAAATGGACGGTACTGGGTGGATAGGAGGTGAAACCAAGGGATGGGGCCTAGAGGTGGGTAGGGAGCAGAAACAAAGGGTGACTCAGAAGGGGGGAGTTACTGCACCTATTCTCGTAGAAAAAAAGCCCTAAAACTCACAATATCAGTATGCATTTTTTTTTTAGGTCTAATAATACTAATTAAAGAAAAAAAATTAAAATCTCTGTACATGCCTTTAAAGGACATTTTTGTTTCATTTTAGTGTAGTTGAATGACAGGCTGACTTCTTATATCTTCTGGATACTTCAATGGTGACAAACTGTACTTATTACCAAAAGTATTGGGATGCCTGCCTTTGCACGCACATGAACTTTAATGGGATGCCAGTCTTAATCTGTAGGGTTAAATATTGAGTTGGCCCACCTTTTGCCTACCTTTTTCGCTTCTGGAAGACTGGTCAAACATTCCCATAGGCACACTCCTAAACATTGAGGAAAGCCTTTTCAGAAGAGTTGAAGCTGTTATAGTTGCAAAGGGTGGGCCAACTCAATATTGAACCCTACAGACTAAGACTGGGATGCCATTAAAGTGGTTGTAAACCCACTTATGCAACTTGCACCTACAGGTAAGCCTAGATTAAGGCTTACCTGTAGGTGCAAGAAATATCTCCTAAACCTACACGGTTTAGGAGATATTTGCAAAACATTACATGCATCGGTGTCTATGGCGCATTCCCGCCGTAGACAACGGCGCATTCACAGGGTTAATCCCATTCACAAATCCGGCTTAGCCGAATTTGACGGCTCCCGCGTGCATGCGCGGAGTGACGTCTTTGCCGCTCCAGCCAATCACAGCATCGGAGCGGCGCTGTGATTGGCTGGAGCGGCGATACCCGGAGGTAACCTTCCGGCTATCGCCGCAGCGATGGCTGCGGCTGGAGAGGGAGACGAGGACGGCTTCGGGGGCCCGATCTAAGGTAAGTGATGCATAATGAGCTAGTATGCTAGTCATACTAGCTTATTATGGCTTTGTCTTGCAGGTTGGATTAAAAAAAAAAAAAAGGTTCCAGGGTTTACAACCACTTTAAAGTTCATGTACATGTAAAGGCAGGTGTGCCAATACTTTTGGTAATATAGTGTATGTCCACCACCTCTGATTCCTCCTGTATTGAATTGTATTGTAACTGTTCTGTCTGCCCTCAGATGCCAGTGGGTGATTCATTCCAACAGTATACTCCCAAACCCTGAAATATCGGTAAAATCCAGTTATTATAGGTTTCTGTGTTAATTTTTCCCCCCCATGCAGTGCCGAGCAACGATTTCCATTTAATTTTTTCTCCCTAGCTGCATACTCACTTTTCCTTCACTTCATTCTGCCCCTTGCAGTTGCTGAGAGTGAATAAAGACACTACGGACCAACGGTCTTAGATGGAGTGAGTATCATTCCCCTCCATACCCTTATGTACTGAGTATTTCCATTGCATCCAGCAGCTGAAGAGAGAGCCGAGGTAGCAAGAAAAATGTATAAGCTGCTAGGGAATGTACAAGCTTGCTTTAAATCTCTCCAGGCAATCCCCAATTCTCTGCAGTATTTTCACAAAGGGATGCCAGTGTCCTAATTTAAAATGTTATGCTTTCTGAACTTGGAGGAATAGCGCAAATGTTACCTGCAAGTTAATGCATCTTTAACAAGAATGACTGCTGTTGTAAAATGATCTGAAGATTTTAATAGACACCTAAAATCTCTGCCATGTATAGTAAGAAAAAAAAAAACCCCAGTTATGACAGTTTCCAGTTTACATAAGGATACCGCATAGCCAATAAATGCTCCAATTAAGTCAAGATTTCCTTTAAACTGCTGTGGATAATTCTTGACAATTTCATTAACACTAGACTCTTATTAGTACCTATACCAACTTCACTTAGCGCCAGCGGCAGACAGAATTACTGCTGAATACAAATTATGCAGACACCTCAGTAACGAAAATGACTTTTCATGCATCTGCAATGAGAATTAAATGCTGACAGCACTTTGCAATTTGAAATGATATTTTTCTAAAGAGCCAAATTATCACATGACTTGTTAATCTGCATGAGAGCTGTAAAGCAGAACTTCAACAGTAAAAATGGATGTGGTAATCGAAACACGTAAAAAAAAAATCCTGCAAAAAAGAAAAAAAAATCTTCTTCAAAGGCTGTATGTGTTTTTCACTACTGCTATCACTGTTTTACCAATTTGACTCTTTAAAATTTAAATTTCATACAGTTCTTTATGCCATATTATTTGGTTTTATGCTCCAATAACACATTACTGAAAAGAGCTCATCTTAGATGAACACCAGGCAAGCAGCCAAATACTCAGTTGAAATACATATATGTAGATATGTCTACTAGAATTATGTATACTAGAAATATGTATACTACACTGTGCAACTAGTCTGCCTGCAGGACAGCAAAGACAAGTCCTTGACCTTCATTGCTACATCAGCACATCTTGTTCAAGAAGAAACCTCCAGCCTGCTGATTGGATGATGAAAGAGCTGCAGCACACTGATAGTGCCATCTTTCTCTTCTCTCTCCAATTGCATGCTTCTCCAGTGACTCAGGAAACCATAGAGGAACTGTGTTCCTCCTGACTTCCTCTCCAACTGCAGTGCCGCTGCGGTAGAGCACCACCTGCAGTGGAGAAAATAAACTGCACCTACCAACATGTCCTAAAATATTTGAAGTGTTACTAAACCCACAACAGTAAAATCTGTATATGCAGAATAGCATGCTTGGTACACTCACTGTGGAACTTATGGGGTTAATCATTGTGTAAAAAGGCTCTTTGATCCTATATGCACAGATCCTCCCCCTCCTGCAGAGTCTGTCTGGGCAAGGCCAGATAATACACAGTCAGAGTGGTCAGTTTGGCCTCTATTGCTGGAGAGTATATTTCCTTGTTGAGCTGAGCTTTTCAGGTCACATGACATTGGCATCACACATGTAGGCGTGTATACAGATCCTAAATGACAGTCTAGTCGCTCCCTCCTCCTCCATGCCCAGTAACTAAAAAAGAAGATGTCATATCTTGATTGATGGACGATCCGACATGTTGGTAGGTAAATTGGCCCTAGTATGTGAATGTATAAATGTGAATTGTGGACCTTAGATTGTAAACTCCTTAAGGGCAGGGATTGATATGAATGTGCAATATATATGTAAAGTACTGCGTAAATTGACGGAACTATATAAGTACATGTATTAAATACACATAAATGAAATTTAACCTGTATGGGGAATATCAGGGCTTTTTGTCAGCAGGAACGTGGGAGAATGTAGTTCCGGTACCTCCAGCACTGAATGGGGTGCTGGGGTGTGCTGAAGGGTCCATTTATCCCGGCTCCTGGGAGATCTATTTAGCTGGGAGGATCTTATGTTGCTGGGGGGGTCACTTGTTGCTGGTAGGAATCTACTGTTGAGGGAGGGGTCTATTGTTGCTGGCTACTGGGAGATCTACTGTATTATTACATTGGGGGTCTATTGTTCTTAGTGGGGTTATTGTTGTTGGGGTAGCATTTTGTTGCTAAGGGGCTATTGTTGCTGAGGGGGGTAGAATCTATTGTTTCTGGGGGATCTATTGTTGCTGACTGCAGAGGATTGTGCTTGGAGGTGGGTAGGGGATGGAGACAAGGGGTGAAGCAGGGAGTACCTGCACCGATTCTCTGAGAAAAAAAGTCCTGGGGAAAATGATTATGGCCCCCACTGCAGAACTCTTTTAAAACAATGCAAGTTGCCTAGATTAATCTTATCTACTGACTTTCTGTTGATCCAGAACAAGTATGCAGAACAAACTTTAAAAATCCCTATCTGCATATTTGTTCTGAATGAATTACTCAAAATATTGAAGTAGTAGGGTCAACATGACAACAAGGCAACTAAGATTTTAAGAAGGAAAAGTCAATAACGATGGTCTTGTTTAGCATTACATGTTTAGGAATACATGAATTCACTTTTTTTTTAGGCCTCATGCCCATGGACGTTTTTACAGCCACTTTTATGAGCGTTTTTTGCAGCTTAAAAATGGCTCTCCATGTTAGCCTATGGCCTCATGCCAACCATAACGTTTTTGAGCTGTAAATGGCATAGCCGTTTTTAAGCTGCAAAAAAAACCCAGGACCAGTGCGTTCTGAAGCTCCAGCGTTAGAGCTGTAAAGACGTCAGACGCCGGCAAAGGGTGTTAAACGCGATTTAACGAGGCTTAACGCTGTGTTAAGCCTCGTCCGGCATTTCTTTCTCTATTCAAAATCAATGGTTCCCTATGGGAGCCCATTGATTTGAATAGAGGTCGCACCAGAAGTCGGATCAAGATGATCCGACTTGCGGGGCGACTTGTGTGCGGAGAATCTTGAAGGGGAACCCCGCGAAAATTAAAAAAAAAATTTGAGTGAGGTTCCCCCCAGGACAATACCAGACCCTTCGATCTGCCCCCTCACCCCAAAGCACCTTGTCCCCATGTTGATGAGGACAAGGGGCCTCTTCCCGACAACCCTGGCCGTTGGTTGTCGTTGGCCCGGTCTTCTCCGCCGTCTTCTTCCCTCGTCTCTTCTTCGATGTTGACACAACGCTCACCCCCGCTGTAATGCCGTGTGCGTTGTTCGCAATGACTTATATAGGCATGAGGCGTGGTCACCGGGGGATGTCACCCGGTGACCCGGCCCCTTATGGCGTCACAGTCCCATCATGCCGCGGGACTGTGACGCCATAAGGGGGCGGGTCACCGGGTGACATCACCCGGTGACCACGCCCCATGCCTATATAAGTCGCTGCGAACCGCGCACACGGCATTACAGCGGGGGAAAGCGTTGTGTCAACATCGAGGAAGAGAAGAGGGAAGAAGACAGTAAAAAAAGAGCGGCAGAAGATAGCGGAGGAGCCCGGCAGAAGAACCGGAGAGCGGGAGAAGAGAGCGGAGAAGTTGGAAGAGACCCCCGAAGTCGGAAGGGACCCCCGAAGTCGGAAGACAACCCCCGGAGCTGCCTAATAAATTACTTTATAAACCTGTTTAGTGTGTTTTTTTATTGACACTTTTTCCCCCAGGTGAATGGGTAGGGGTACGATGTACCCCATACTCATTCACATAGGGTGGGGGGCCAGGATCTGGGGGCCCCCTTATTAAAGGGGGCTCCCAAATTCCGATAAGCCCCTCTCCCGCAGACCCCGACAACCAACGGCCAGGGTTGTCGGGAAGAAGCCCTTGTCCTCATCAACATGGGGACAAGGTGCTTTGGGGTGGGGGGGCGCAGTGCCCCCTGTCCCAAAGCACCAACCCCCCCATGTTGAGGGCATGTGGCTTGGTATGGTCTAGGAGGGGGGGGCGCTCGCTCGCCCCCCTTTCCTGATCTGCTGGGCATCGTGCTCGGATAAGGGTCTGGTATGGATCCTGGGGGAACCCACATGCCATTTTTTTTGGTGTGGGGTTCCCCTCAAGATCCATACCAGACCGAAGGGTCTGGTATCGTCCTTGGGGGAACCTCACGCAAATGTTTTATTTTTATTTTCGTGAGGTTCCCCTTCAAGATTCTCTGCATACGAGTCGCCACGCAAGTTGGATTATCTTGATCCGACTTCTGGTGCGACCTCTATTCAAATCAATGGCTCCCATAGGAAACCATTGATTTTGAATAGAGAAAGAAAAACGTGGCTGTAAGCTAGCGCGGGGAAACGTGTATTGAATTCAATGCAAAACGTGGAAAAAATTGCGTTAAAAACGCTGCTTTTTTCCAGGCGTCTGTACTAGCTTTACAGCTCATTTTTTAAAACATCCGTGGGCATGAGGCCATACTCACAAGTAATAAAGAAGATAAACAATACAGCAGGAAAGAAAACAGATGGCAAAGCTTCAATAAAACTAAACCACTGAAGTTTTGAAGTTGTGAAGGACCAGTTTGTCAATAGATTCCAACATAATAATAGTTTTATTTCAAATCTTCCATAGCTTTTACTTAACATCTTGCCAGCAATTTTCTGTTTTTTTCAGTTTCTTCAATTTCCTTTTGTCCACCTCAATATAGTACTCTTAAAAACGTTTATTTTTCCCTTAAAAATATCAGTCGTGTTTTGTTTTTTTTTACGTTTTAGGAATGGAATGTAGGTGCACAATTTAATTTTTTTTATAAAATAGAAACACCTTCTGTAACTATGTTTTTCTTCTAGTATGAGAGAAAGGCAATAGTAGTTGGCTGGAACCCAGCACTGCTTGTGTTAAAGCTGACAGGTCTTCGGTTTGAATAAGCCATGTCCTTGGATAGGCTCAGAGGGAAGCCCTCTGTAATTCCCTAGCTGGCAATGCCCTGTGTTGTTTGTGAAACATCTTACAAGAGATGTGAAAACAGTTTATCTAAAGTCATGTTCTTGGCAAACCATCTTGTTTTCTTGAAAAGCAGAGGGAAAAAGTCATCAAGATTTTATTGACGTCCTACAGGAGATGACAAGTAAAACCACATTTTCCCACGATTCTTTTACATTATGTGTTCCCGGCTGGTGGTGTTTCATATTATGGTGGTCCTTTCAGAGCTTTTTTTACACACTAATGCCCTGTACACACAATAGGATTTTCCATCCAAAAAAGTTGGATGTGAGCTTTTGGTCGGATATTCCAACCGTGTGTATGCTCCATCCACAATTTTCTGTTAGAATTTCCGCCAGCAAAAGATTGAGAGCAGGTTCTCTATTTTTCCGACGGAAAAAGTTCTTGTCGGAAATTCTGATCGTCTGTATGCAATTCCGATGCGCAAAAAAAACACGCATGCTCAGAATCAAGCAGAAGAGCCGAACTGCCTATTGAACTTCATTGATCTTGGCTCGTCGTACGTCTTGTACGTCAGTGCGTTCTTGACGGTCGGAATTTCAGACAAGATTTGTGTGACCGTATGTATGCAACACAAGTTTGAGCCAACATTCCGTCAGAAAAAAACCACGGTTTTCTTGTCGGAATTTCCGATCGTGTGTACGTGGCATTAGGCTTATGATGGCCATGGAACGATTTTTTAGGGCATTATGAAGAACATTTAGACTTTTCTATTGGTGATCTAATCATATTGATAAAGCTATTTTTCCTGAATGAAGCAAATTTGCACAGTATGTTTTTGAAAACCTATATACAATGCAGTTGTAAGTGTAATGGCATTGAGTTGAGTCGTGCAAAGTTATGTCTTCATTTCTGGGTAGGCTTTGAAAGATTAACACTCATACTGGTGTATAGTGATGAGCCGAACACCCCCGGGTTCGGTTCGCACCAGAACCCGCGAACGGACCGAAAGTTCGAACGAACATTAGAACCCTATTAAATACAATGGATGCGAACGTTCGAATTCTAAAGTGCTAATTATAAAAACTATTATGCATGTTATTGTCCTAAAAAGGGTTTGGGAACCCGGGTTCTGCACCAGGGGACATGTATCAATGCAAAAATAAGTTTTAAAAACGGTCGTTTTCCGGGAGCAGTCATTTTAATGATGCATAAAGTGAAAAAAAAAAAGTCAAATATTCCTTTAAATATCGTACCTGGGGGGTGTCTAAAGTATGCCTGTGAAGTGCCACGTGTTTCCCGTGTTTAGAACTGTCCCTGCACAAAATGACACTTCTAAAGGAAAAAAAAGCCATTTAAAACTGCTTGCGGCTTTAATGTAATGTCTGGTCCCGGTAATATGGATGAAAATCTTTAAGAAAAATGGCATAGCTACCCCATGACCCCCCCCCTACCCCAGCCCATTACCAGCCCCTTTGGGTCTTGTATGGATATTAAGGGGAACCCCGCACATAAAATAAAAAAGGCCCTATATACTCTGAACAGCCGTATACAGGCGGTGCATACAAGACAGGGACTGTAGGTTTGTTCTTATGTAGAATCTGTTTGTAATTTTGAACAGGTACATTGTTGAAGTGTAGCTCCAGACCAAAAATCTATTTTTAAACTTTTTGGAAAACATAGGTAAGGGTTATCACCCCTGTAACATTTGTTTTGCTGTCTGTGCCCCTGTTCAGAACATTTCACCTCACTTTCCGTCCTAATGACAACTGTTTTTGAAATGTGGTGTTTTTCTTGAAACAAGGATTGCTGATAAAGCATCAGTACAGAGGAGACACCTTTCTCCCATATTTATTCTTACAGGAGAGAATTTTCCTTCCTAGTGGTAGATTTCCTCTCACTTCCTGTTGTCTTCTTGCGTTTGCAAGTAGGAGTCGTTTGTAAGTTGGATGTTTGAAAGTAGGGACCTGCCGTATATACTCTGCAGAAATAGGCCCCTTAGTTGTTGGTGTTGGCACAACACTGTAAGCACTCACAGTTACTCTTGGTTGGTGCTGGAACGCCCTGCTGTCAACTATTATATCAGGAATTTTAATTACATATAATTGTTGAACAGTGGTAGTAAAAATTGGGCCTTTGATGGTGGTGCTGGTGCCACAACACTGTAAGCCCTGACAGTTACTCTTGGTGGGTGCAGCAATGGGCCCTGCTGTGAATTATTAGATCAAGAATTGTAATTACATGCCCCTGTTGAACAGGGGCTGAAAAATTGGGCCTTAGGCACTGGTGGCACAACACTGCAACCCTTCACAGATACTGTACTTGGAGCACAGCAATGAGCCCTGTTGCAAAGTATTGCTTCAAAAATTGTAATGACACGCCCCTGTTAAACAGGGGCTGAAAAATTGGGCCTTAGGCACTGGTGGCACAACACTGCAACTCCTCACAGATACTGTACTTGGAGCACAGCAATGAGCCCTGTTGCAAAGTATTGCTTCAAAAATTGTAATTACACGCCCCTGTTAAACAGGGGCTGAAAAATTGGGCGTTAGGCACTGGTGGCGGCACCCATAAACAAAAATGATCTTCCAAGCTATCATCATCAATCGTATCATTGAGGACTCGGAGGAGGAGGATAGCCAGTCAACATAACAGCACAGGCACTCAGCATCAGCATCAGTCTTGAAGGGATGTGACATTTTAAAATCAATTAGTCTGTTATATCAGCATCAGGTGTGTGGTAGCTGGTGGTGATCCAAGACTGGTTCATCTTGATGAAAGTCAGTCGATCAACCGAGTCGGTGGACAGGCGCACCCTGTGATCCGTGACAAATCCTCCAGCAGCACTGAATGTGCGTTCCGAAAGAACGCTGGATGCAGGACAGGCCAGTAGCTCAATTGCATACTGTGCAAGCTCTGGCCAGTGATCCATCCTCAAGACCCAGTAAGCCAGAGGATTTTCGGTGGGGAAGGTGTCCAAGTCTGACCTTGCCCCTAGATATTCCTGCACCATGTTTATCAGACGCTGGCGATGGTTGCTGGAACCGATCATACTTTGGGGCTGCGGACTAAAGAATTGTCTGAACGCATCGGTCAGACGGCCACCTTCCCCACCGCTCCTTCTTTGACTGGCCGAAGCCTCAGCAACTCGTTGTCCAGGACCAGGAGTTTGCAACCTCCCAGTCTCTGGGAACGCGTTGCACAGACCTTTCTGCAAGGCCTCCCGGAGTTGTCTCATCCTCTGCTCCCTCTGCGACGGTAACATAAGGTCCGCAACCTTACCCTTGTACCGTGGATCAAGGAGAGTGGCCAGCCAGTAATGGTCCCTCTCCTTGATCCGAAGAATACGAGGATCCTTCCGCAGACTTTGCAGGATCAGGGAGGCCATGCAGCGTAGGTTTGCTGAGGCATTCGCTCCGGAGTCCTCTGGGTCACTAAGGACGACATGATCCGCAGCCACCTCCTCCCAGCCACGTACAAGTCCACTGGTTTCTTGGGACTGTAAATCATCCCTAAAAGACTGCTGCTGATGATGCTGAGTGCCAGCCTCCACCTCCATGCTGACACAATCCTCCTCCTCCTCCTCCTCCTCCTCCTCCTCCTCCTCTTCCTGTGCGATGGGTGGGACAGAAGGAACACTGTCTGGGTAAAGGGGGCCTTGAGAGGCAAGGAAGTCCTCCTCTTCCTGCCTCTGTTCTGCCTCAAGTGCCCTGTCCATTATTCCACGCAGCGTGTGCTCCAACAGGTGGACAAGAGGTACAGTGTCACTGATGCATGCACTGTCACTGCTCACCATCCTCGTGGCCTCCTCAAATGGTGCCAGGACAGTGCATGCATCCCTGATCATGCCCCACTGGCGTGGAGAAAAAAAACCAAGCTCCCCTGACCCTGTCCTGGTGCCGTAGTCGCACAGGTACTCATTGATGGCCCTCTGCTGCGTGTGCAGCCGCTGCAGCATGGCCAACGTTGAGTTCCACCTGGTGGGCATGTCACATATAAGGCGGTTCTTGGGCAGGTTCAACTCCTTTTGCAGCTCAGCCAGGCGAGCACTGGCATTATAAGATCTGCGGAAATGCACACAGACTTTCCTGGCCTGCCTCAGGACATCCTGTAAGCCCGGGTACCTGCCCAAGAAGCGCTGCACCACCAGGTTAAGGACGTGAGCCACACAGGGCACATGGGTCAGTTGTCCCTGTCGGAGGGCGGAGAGGAGGTTGGTGCCATTGTCGCAAACCACCATTCCTGGCTTAAGCTGGCGTGGCGTCAACCACCTCTCGGCCTGGCCCTGCAGAGCAGACAGGACCTCTGCCCCAGTGTGGCTTCTGTCCCCCAAACACACCAGCGCAAGCACGGCATGGCATCTTTTTGCCTGCGTACTTGCGTAGCCCCGTGAACGGCTACGGAGCACCGCTGGTTCATAGGACAAACCACAGGAAGAGGCCATGGAGGAAGAAGAAGAGGAGGGGGTGGAGGAGAGAGGTGTGTCACAACCAGTAGTAGCATTTTGGAGGCGTGGCGGTGGGACAACCTCCAACACTACTGCACCTTGTCCTGAATCCTTCCCAGCTGCCAAAAGAGTGACCCAATGGGCCGTGAAAGAAAGGTAACGTCCCTGTCCATGCCTGCTGGACCATGAGTCAGCGGTAATATGCACCTTACCGCTGACCGCCCTGTCCAGCGAGGCCAAGACATTGCCTTCCACATGCCGGTAGAGAGCCGGAATAGCCTTCCGTGAGAAAAAGTGGCGTTTGGGAACCTGCCACTGAGGAACCGCACATTGCACAAACTCACGGAAGGGGGGCGAGTCTACCAACTGAAAAGGCAGCAGTTGAAGCGCTAGCAATTTAGCCAAGCTAGCATTCAACCGCTGGGCATGTGGATGGCTGGGAGTGAACTTCTTTCGACGGTCCAGCAGCTGGGGCAGGGAAATTTGCCTGCTAGAATCGGACGTCGGTGTACTGCTAGCAGAGTGGGCGCAAGTACTTGGCTGTGACACACCTAATTCTACACCTTCATTCCTCTCAGTGCATGTTTCAGAGAGGACTGAAGTTATAGTGGGGTTGGAGATCCCAGCTGATGCGGTGCAAGGAGAGGTCCGCTTGGTTCTTTGGTGTGGGTCTTTGAGGTAGGCTTGCCAACGAGCTGCATGGCAGGTCAACATATGTCTGGTCAGGCATGTGGTACCCAAGCGGCTGATGTTTTGGCCACGCGATATACGCTTGAGACATATGTTGCAAACAGCAGCTGTGCGATCTGATGCACTAGCCTCAAAAAAGGCCCACACCAAAGAACTTTTTGAATGACGGGCAGAGGCAGCGCCCTGCACAGGCGGAGCTCTGCGGTGTGATTCCGTCGGTGTACTGCCCTTACGCTGGCCACCAAAGGGCATCCTGCCTCGTTGGAGATGTGCCTCCTCCTCATCCTCCTCCTCCTCCTCTCTCCTATTAGGCACCCACGTGGAGTCATTGACCTCATCATCCCCTCCCTCCTCATCACTGGAGCCAATCTGGCAGTATGCTGCAGCTGCTGGAACATGACTGCCAGATTGGTGTCCTTCTTGAGCATCCCCTCTGTCTGCTCTCACGCTACTGCCTTCCTCTAGCTGGGTTTCATCATCAGACCCTTCGAAACGCTGGGCATCCTCCTGGAGCATGTACCCAACACTGTGCTGAAACAGTTCGGGGGACTCCTCAGGAGGAGGACATGGTGGGTCTAGGGAAGGAGTGACTGATGATTTGTCTGACATTGATACCAGGGAAGACGACGCTTTGGCAGCTGCTTTTCCAGTACCCTGAGCCTGGGTGAGAGAGGATGAGGAGGAGGAGGAGGGCTTGGTCATCCACTCTACCAAGTCTTCGGCATGATGTGGCTCAACATGTCCAGCTGCCGAAAAGAAGGACAAGCGTGTCCCATGGCCATGTGCTGATGACAATGCACCGCGTCCACGACCAGCACTGTTGCCCCCAGACACAGAGCCTGCTTGCCCTCTTTTATTGCCTCCTGACTGTCTGCCTCTCCTTGTTTGCCTTCCAGACATTCTAATAGATGGCCTGCAGGGAGATGGGAAAAAAGCAATAAGGGCTACCTTCAGGTGTCCTTCTCTGTCCCTTGAAACAAGGACTTTCACAGTGAAAGAAACTGACACTGTCCCTACCTAGAGTTTTCTGTCCCTAGAATAAATGTTTTTTTTAATCACAATATAGCACAAGGACAATTCACTCAATGTCTCTCCAGGTCCCTGGAAACAAGGACTTGCAGAGTGAAAGAAACTGACACTGTCCCTACCTAGAGTTTTCTGTCCCTAGAATAAATGTTTTTTTTAAGCACAATATAGCACAAGGACAATTAACTCACTGTCCTTACAGGTCCCTGGAAACAAGGACTTGCAGAGTGAAAGAAAAAAAACACTCTCCCTACCTACAGTTTTCTGTCCCTAGAAAAAATGTTTTTTTTAATCACAATATAGCACAAGGAAAATTAACTCACTGTCCTTACAGGTCCCTGGAAACAAGGACTTGCAGAGTGAAAGAAACTGACACTGTCCCTACCTAGAGTTTTCTGTCCCTAGAATAAATGTTTTTTTTAATCACAATATAGCACAAGGACAATTAACTCACTGTCCTTACAGGTCCCTGGAAACAAGGACTTGCAGAGTGAAAGAAACTGACACTGTCCCTACCTAGAGTTTTCTGTCCCTAGAATAAATGTTTTTTTTAAGCACAATATAGCACAAGGACAATTAACTCACTGTCCTTACAGGTCCCTGGAAACAAGGACTTGCAGAGTGAAAGAAAAAAAACACTCTCCCTACCTAGAGTTTTCTGTCCCTAGAAAAAATGTTTTTTTTAATCACAATATAGCACAAGGAAAATTAACTCACTGTCCTTACAGGTCCCTGGAAACAAGGACTTGCAGAGTGAAAGAAAAAAAACACTCTCCCTACCTAGAGTTTTCTGTCCCTAGAAAAAATGTTTTTTTTAATCACAATATAGCACAAGGAAAATTAACTCACTGTTCTTACAGGTCCCTGGAAACAAGGACTTGCAGAGTGAAAGAAAAAAAACACTCTCCCTACCTACAGTTTTCTGTCCCTAGAAAAAATGTTTTTTTTAATCACAATATAGCACAAGGAAAATTAACTCACTGTCCTTACAGGTCCCTGGAAACAAGGACTTGCAGAGTGAAAGAAACTGACACTGTCCCTACCTAGAGTTTTCTGTCCCTAGAATAAATGTTTTTTTTAAGCACAATATAGCACAAGGACAATTAACTCACTGTCCTTACAGGTCCCTGGAAACAAGGTCTTGCAGAGTGAAAAAAAAAAAACACTCTCCCTACCTAGAGTTTTCTGTCCCTAGAAAAAATGTTTTTTTTAAGCACAATATAGCACAAGGACAATTAACTCACTGTCCTTACAGGTCCCTGGAAACAAGGACTTGCAGAGTGAAAGAAAAAAAACACTCTCCCTACCTAGAGTTTTCTGTCCCTAGAAAAAATGTTTTTTTTAATCACAATATAGCACAAGGAAAATTAACTCACTGTCCTTACAGGTCCCTGGAAACAAGGACTTGCAGAGTGAAAGAAAAAAAACACTCTCCCTACCTAGAGTTTTCTGTCCCTAGAAAAAATGTTTTTTTTAATCACAATATAGCACAAGGAAAATTAACTCACTGTCCTTACAGGTCCCTGGAAACAAGGACTTGCAGAGTGAAAGAAAAAAAACACTCTCCCTACCTACAGTTTTCTGTCCCTAGAAAAAATGTTTTTTTTAATCACAAT
Organism: Rana muscosa; assembly: GCA_029206835.1. Lineage (NCBI taxonomy): Eukaryota > Metazoa > Chordata > Amphibia > Anura > Ranidae > Rana > Rana muscosa. The sequence goes on along the minus strand of CM055125.1, from coordinate 140,802,683 downwards.
ATAGCACAAGGAAAATTAACTCACTGTCCTTACAGGTCCCTGGAAACAAGGACTTGCAGAGTGAAAGAAACTGACACTGTCCCTACCTAGAGTTTTCTGTCCCTAGAATAAATGTTTTTTTTAATCACAATATAGCACAAGGACAATTAACTCACTGTCCTTACAGGTCCCTGGAAACAAGGACTTGCAGAGTGAAAAAAAAAAAACACTCTCCCTACCTAGAGTTTTCTGTCCCTAGAAAAAATGTTTTTTTTAAGCACAATATAGCACAAGGACAATTAACTCACTGTCCTTACAGGTCCCTGGAAACAAGGACTTGCAGAGTGAAAGAAAAAAAACACTCTCCCTACCTAGAGTTTTCTGTCCCTAGAAAAAATGTTTTTTTTAATCACAATATAGCACAAGGAAAATTAACTCACTGTCCTTACAGGTCCCTGGAAACAAGGACTTGCAGAGTGAAAGAAACTGACACTGTCCCTACCTAGAGTTTTCTGTCCCTAGAAAAAATGTTTTTTTTAATCACAATATAGCACAAGGAAAATTAACTCACTGTCCTTACAGGTCCCTGGAAACAAGGACTTGCAGAGTGAAAGAAAAAAAACACTCTCCCTACCTACAGTTTTCTGTCCCTAGAAAAAATGTTTTTTTTAATCACAATATAGCACAAGGAAAATTAACTCACTGTCCTTACAGGTCCCTGGAAACAAGGACTTGCAGAGTGAAAGAAACTGACACTGTCCCTACCTAGAGTTTTCTGTCCCTAGAATAAATGTTTTTTTTAATCACAATATAGCACAAGGAAAATTAACTCACTGTCCTTACAGGTCCCTGGAAACAAGGACTTGCAGAGTGAAAGAAACTGACACTGTCCCTACCTAGAGTTTTCTGTCCCTAGAATAAATGTTTTTTTTAATCACAATATAGCACAAGGAAAATTAACTCACTGTCCTTACAGGTCCCTGGAAACAAGGACTTGCAGAGTGAAAGAAACTGACACTGTCCCTACCTAGAGTTTTCTGTCCCTAGAATAAATGTTTTTTTTAATCACAATATAGCACAAGGAAAATTAACTCACTGTCCTTACAGGTCCCTGGAAACAAGGACTTGCAGAGTGAAAGAAACTGACACTGTCCCTACCTAGAGTTTTCTGTCCCTAGAATAAATGTTTTTTTTAAGCACAATATAGCACAAGGACAATTAACTCACTGTCCTTACAGGTCCCTGGAAACAAGGACTTGCAGAGTGAAAGAAAAAAAACACTCTCCCTACCTAGAGTTTTCTGTCCCTAGAAAAAATGTTTTTTTTAATCACAATATAGCACAAGGAAAATTAACTCACTGTCCTTACAGGTCCCTGGAAACAAGGACTTGCAGAGTGAAAGAAACTGACACTGTCCCTACCTAGAGTTTTCTGTCCCTAGAATAAATGTTTTTTTTAATCACAATATAGCACAAGGACAATTAACTCACTGTCCTTACAGGTCCCTGGAAACAAGGACTTGCAGAGTGAAAGAAACTGACACTGTCCCTACCTAGAGTTTTCTGTCCCTAGAATAAATGTTTTTTTTAAGCACAATATAGCACAAGGACAATTAACTCACTGTCCTTACAGGTCCCTGGAAACAAGGACTTGCAGAGTGAAAAAAAAAAAACACTCTCCCTACCTAGAGTTTTCTGTCCCTAGAAAAAATGTTTTTTTTAAGCACAATATAGCACAAGGACAATTAACTCACTGTCCTTACAGGTCCCTGGAAACAAGGACTTGCAGAGTGAAAGAAAAAAAACACTCTCCCTACCTAGAGTTTTCTGTCCCTAGAAAAAATGTTTTTTTTAATCACAATATAGCACAAGGAAAATTAACTCACTGTCCTTACAGGTCCCTGGAAACAAGGACTTGCAGAGTGAAAGAAAAAAAACACTCTCCCTACCTAGAGTTTTCTGTCCCTAGAAAAAATGTTTTTTTTAATCACAATATAGCACAAGGAAAATTAACTCACTGTCCTTACAGGTCCCTGGAAACAAGGACTTGCAGAGTGAAAGAAAAAAAACACTCTCCCTACCTACAGTTTTCTGTCCCTAGAAAAAATGTTTTTTTTAATCACAATATAGCACAAGGAAAATTAACTCACTGTCCTTACAGGTCCCTGGAAACAAGGACTTGCAGAGTGAAAGAAACTGACACTGTCCCTACCTAGAGTTTTCTGTCCCTAGAATAAATGTTTTTTTTAATCACAATATAGCACAAGGACAATTAACTCACTGTCCTTACAGGTCCCTGGAAACAAGGACTTGCAGAGTGAAAGAAAAAAAACACTCTCCCTACCTAGAGTTTTCTGTCCCTAGAAAAAATGTTTTTTTTAATCACAATATAGCACAAGGAAAATTAACTCACTGTCCTTACAGGTCCCTGGAAACAAGGACTTGCAGAGTGAAAGAAAAAAAACACTCTCCCTACCTAGAGTTTTCTGTCCCTAGAAAAAATGTTTTTTTTAATCACAATATAGCACAAGGAAAATTAACTCACTGTCCTTACAGGTCCCTGGAAACAAGGACTTGCAGAGTGAAAGAAACTGACACTGTCCCTACCTAGAGTTTTCTGTCCCTAGAATAAATGTTTTTTTTAAGCACAATATAGCACAAGGACAATTAACTCACTGTCCTTACAGGTCCCTGGAAACAAGGACTTGCAGAGTGAAAAAAAAAAAACACTCTCCCTACCTAGAGTTTTCTGTCCCTAGAAAAAATGTTTTTTTTAAGCACAATATAGCACAAGGACAATTAACTCACTGTCCTTACAGGTCCCTGGAAACAAGGACTTGCAGAGTGAAAGAAAAAAAACACTCTCCCTACCTAGAGTTTTCTGTCCCTAGAAAAAATGTTTTTTTTAATCACAATATAGCACAAGGAAAATTAACTCACTGTCCTTACAGGTCCCTGGAAACAAGGACTTGCAGAGTGAAAGAAACTGACACTGTCCCTACCTAGAGTTTTCTGTCCCTAGAATAAATGTTTTTTTTAATCACAATATAGCACAAGGACAATTAACTCACTGTCCTTACAGGTCCCTGGAAACAAGGACTTGCAGAGTGAAAGAAACTGACACTGTCCCTACCTAGAGTTTTCTGTCCCTAGAATAAATGTTTTTTTTAAGCACAATATAGCACAAGGACAATTAACTCACTGTCCTTACAGGTCCCTGGAAACAAGGACTTGCAGAGTGAAAGAAACTGACACTGTCCCTACCTAGAGTTTTCTGTCCCTAGAATAAATGTTTTTTTTAAGCACACTATAGCAGAAGCACAAAACACACTGACACTCTCCCTACCTATCCTTCTCTTTCCCTAAACTAAAGGAATCCAGGTTAAGCAAGAAAGAAATAACAGTCACTGTCCCTGCCTATGCTACTCTATCCCTGCTCCGGAACACACTACACTAGGCCGCCGTGCTGGCGGCCTTTTATAGTGTGGGGCGTGTACTAAACACCCTCAGCAATAATTGGCCACAGGCATCCTGCCTGTGGCCAATCATTGCTCTCCTCGCTGCCGGCGCTGTGATTGGCCAAGCATGCGGGGTCACAGTGCATGCTTGGCCAATCACAGCGCCTGGATGACACTGCGATGGCGTAGTGCATTGTGGGCCGTTCGCGTCACTCGAATTTGGCGCGAACGGCCCAAATCGTTCGATCTTCGTCGAACGATCGAACAGCCAATGTTCGAGTCGAACGTATGTTCGACTCGAACACGAAGCTCATCCCTACTGGTGTACCATATTCAGTCCCATGCTGAGCTGTCAGCGCTGGCTTCAGTGTGTGGGAGTGTGCAGGAGAGGCAGCCGACAATGGAAGCCCCATAGTAACTCTATGGGTGACATCACTTCCCAGGCATTTCCCAGCCATCGTCGGCTGTCTCTCTTTACCGAGCAGCCACTGCTGGAGACTAGAACAGACAAGCTTCAGAAAAGGTATGCATAGCATATTTTTCTTTACAGGGTTAAATAGATTAGGTTTAGAATGTGTCTGAGAGTAAGTTTACTGTTAGATTTTGGCTGAACTTCCACTTCAAGGTTCCCTTCTTCCTTGAGCTGGGTGTCTTTGGTTGTTTCTTTTCTTTTTTTTTTTTTTTTTAGTGTATATACAGGCATATTTGCACGTGTTTCAGGCTTGAGCATTTTGTTATTATTATTTTTAGCCAATGAGAGCTAGTTACTAGGCAAGAAAACACCTGAAAATGTGTGCATTTTTGCACATTTTTCAAGTACTCCTTTTGAAGTCTACTGGAACCAAAACACAGACTCTGCCCCAAAGGAAGCTCATGTACTTTTTTTGAGTAATGAGTTTACAGCAATAGTTCATTCAGGTGTGAATAAAACTGAGTATAATGGAAACCCTAGCAGTGAGCGTTGAAGCTCTTTTGGCGAAGCTTAAAGCCCAATGATCCCAAGTAAACGCTGCAATGATTTTGTCTAGCGGAAAGTAACAGTATTTTTCCTTACCTGATCCTCTGCTCCCCCTTTCCCCAGCAGATGATGCTCCCCTATTCTCAGGCGGTGGACTGTCTCTCTGCATTATCACATTCAGTACAGGGTTATGGACTTTCTAATAAAGTTAGGACCTTAGACCACCGGATCATGAGGGGGGGGGGATGCTGCAGTTATTGGTCTAGCATCATGGAGGATCAGGTAGGTAAATCTACTTTGCCAAATCCCCTAGAAGCAATTAACTCTTATGCTGCAGGTGGAGTCCTACTGCAGGGGACATTTTTTTTTACAGGGTCTAAGAGTTTAATATGAAAAACTCAAGTCTTCCACAAACCTTTGGTGATCTGCAGTAACTGTGATAATGTAAAAAGAAAACCAATTGAAAATTGGGCAAATAAAGAACTGATGTATATGAAGTAATCAGTAGCGCACAGCCAGTTAGCTCACACTTAACATGGCCAGTTCTGTCCTGCCAGTATAGGGGTGCTATATGGAGACACTCATCCTGCAATGCAGAAGGTAGCTGAGGAATATTGATAAGAGGAACAATAAGAGGAAGCATTGAGTTCAGCAGTTTTAAACATGCCACATTCCCCTTCTGGAGAGGAGTTCTGGGCACATTGCTTGTACTGGAGATAAGCCTTTACATGGTCAAATCTATTTTATTTTCTAGAGAAATGGTACTTTGGTCCTCAGTTTTAGCAGTGGGATTCAGTCCTTTGTCTTTACCCTTTAATATATCAAAAGGCACCAGACAATGGTACCTGCTATAACTGATGCTTTTTAGGAGGTCTTTTTTTTTAATTTTTTATAAATTCTTTTTTTTTTCAATTGCAATATGCATATGTACAACAACATTTCAAAGTTCCGATACAACTTAATTTTCCTTCCACCTTTCCGATTACTACCACATATCTCCTGCAGTTGCATTATCCTTTAACCTAACTTCATCGTTTGTTCGTAGTTCCACATAATTCTGATACAACCCTTTGATATTCCCTACACTTGTTGCAATTTAATTTTCCTTAACCTAGGGGCGACCCTGGTTCTCCTCCCCTACAACCAAAAACAGACAAAAAACGAAAAAGAGAAAGAGAAAAATAAAAATAAAAAGGATAAATAGAATAGTAATTATGTCCTCCCCCACCACCCCACCCCCCAAAACCTTTACTTAGAGTAATTGTTCCCTGTATAGAATACAGGGAGTCCAAACCTCCCGGTACCATTGTATTTTAGTTGGAGCTAACGTACTTTTCCAAAGAATCGGGATGCAGGCCTTTGCTGCCGTGAGCAAATGCCTTAAAAGGGAGTTTTTATATTTTTCTATTGTGACAGCGGGAAGGTAAAGTCACCTGGTTGCATCCAGGGGGGTAGATATATTTCGCCCAGATTCAGGCTTTACGCCGACTTATACAACTAGGTGGAGTGTTGTATAAGCCCAGCTGAGGCTAGTGGGCTCATGGATGACTCATACCTCTAGGGAGAGTGTGGGGCGTCGTGCAGACAGGGAGTTGATGAGACCAGCTGAAGCTTGTCAGCTCATTTAGGCCTCTATAAAAACTCCCAGATTCATTAGGTGTTTGCTCATGCCTGGACCCAGACCTGTGTGGACTGTCTAGGGAGAGTGAACCCCTGTGCGGTGAGACAAAGCCTGTGTGGCTATTTGCTTGGACATTTAAAACCAGGGACTTAGGGACTAGGACAGCACTAGGCTGATCCCAGTTGTTAGTTAGGAAACCTGTATGTTTAGTCAGAGGTCAAGTTGACCAGGATTTATTTTGTTTATGTTTCTTTTGGCTTTGCTGTGTTTTGTCACTGTAAATAGAAAATAAACCACACCTTTTTTTGATTTTGAAAACCACAACCTCCGTTTGCTGGGCCTGTTTTTGTGTGGGGAGCCCATCCCGGGGGTCACACACACCCGCTGCCGAGCTAACCCCCTCACAGTTGGTGGAGAACCAGTGGCAGTTTTTTTTAAGCCAGCATGGAGGAGATACTGAAGCAGCTGGCTCTAGCAAATGCCAATCAACAGCAGACAAATGCAGGTTTGCAAAAGAGCCTTGCAGCTCATCAACAGAGCCTTGCAGCTCAACAACAGAACTTTGCAGCCCAGCAGCAAGCTCATCAACAGAGCCTTGCAGCCCAGCAGCAAGCTCACCAACAGAGTCTGGAAGCTCAGCAACAAGCCCAGCAGCAATCTGAGGCCCGCTTCATAGACCTGTTACAGAAGCAAGAGCAGAGACTACAACAAATGGAAGCAGTAATGCAGCAACGTCCGCAGACCAGTGAGGAAAGCCGTCCCACTAATACCGCGTCCTTTGGGGTGAGTCGTTTATTGACAAAAATGACTGGAGAGGATGATCCAGAGGTATTTTTGACCACATTTGAAAGGACTGCTGAAAGAGAAAAGTGGCCTGAGGAGCAGTGGGCTGGACTGGTGGCTCCTCTGTTAACTGGTGAATCGCAGAAGGCTTACTATGACCTAGAGCCTGACCAAGCAAAAGACTATGTGATGCTAAAAGCTGAAATATTGGCAAGGCTGGGTGTCACCCAGGCTGTCCGGGCTCAGCGTGTGCATAACTGGACTTTCCAGCTTGGAAAACCCCCCAGGTCTCAAATGTATGATCTCATTCACCTGAGCAGAAAGTGGCTACAGCCAGAGACTTTGTCCGCACCAAAGATTGTGGAACGTGTTGTAATGGATCGGTTTTTGAGAGCTCTTCCTACTGCCATCCAAAAGTGGGTAAGCCATGGAGACCCAGAGACGGCCGATGGTCTTGTGGATCGTGTGGAGAAATACTTGGCTACAGAGAACCTGACGGCCTCTTCCAGAGACACTCGGACTTTCCACCCTAAGACCAGACCATCCCCAGGGGCGGATAAGAGGATTCCAAGGGGTGAGGGTGGAGAGAGTGAGAGGGTGGGAGCTCTACCCCAAGTTTGGCGAGAACAGCCTGGGAAATCAGCGGCTCAAGAGGCGGCAAGAAGGATCGTTTGCTACCGCTGCCGGCAAGCGGGACATATTGCAGCCAATTGCCCGGTTGTGGAGGAACCCATGCTGTGTGACTTTCTGACGGGCAGACGTCAGTCGCTGTGTGCGACAGTCGCATGCACTGCCATTCGAGGAACTGAGAAACATTTGTGCAAAATGTGTGTTAATGGTAGAAATGTTGTGGTATTGCTGGATTCAGGTAGCCTTGTGACCCTGATAAAGGCTGAGTTAGTTAAAACAGAGGTCTCTGGGAATAGCAAGGTAGCTGTTATTTGTGTGCATGGGGACACCCGAGAGTATCCAGTGACTACAGTGTGTTTCGAGACCCCCAAAGGTACCCTCTCTCATCCAGTGGGCTTAGTATCTCAGTTACCGCATGACGCCATTGTGGGAAGGGATTTTCCGAAGTTCTGGGAACTGTGGGATGATCCTGAGCCCCCCACTGGTGCCCCTATGTACCAGGAATGGGATAGCCAGAACTCCCCTGAGAGTGGTGAGGACTCTCCGGAATTTCCCTTATCAGTATTGGCAGGGGAGACTCAAGAAACTGGAGAGGAGCCCACCTCCTCAGACGAAAACCTACCGTCTGTGGAGTTTTCTGATCTTGAGGTTCACAGGGAAAACTTTGCCACAGAACAGTTGAAAGACCCCGCCCTAATAAAGGCACGGGAAAACGTAGTGAAAATAGATGGCGAGTTAGTGAACCCAGATAATACCTGCACTTACCCATACTTCAGCGTAGAGAAGGACCTACTGTATCGGGTGGCAAAAAGGGCAGAAGAAACCGTTGAGCAGCTTGTGGTGCCCAAACCTTACAGGAAGTTGGTGTTGGAGTTGGCCCATGGGCACATTCTTGGAGGTCATCTGGGGACAGAGAAAACCCGAGAGAGGGTATTACAGAGATTCTATTGGCCGGGGGTGATGAAGGACATAGAAAATTATTGTTCCTCCTGCCCTGTGTGTCAGAGGTCGGCCCCGATGCCACATTTCCGTAGCCCGCTGGTCCCTCTACCCATCATTGAGGTCCCGTTTGAGAGGATCGCCATGGATTTGGTAGGGCCTATAATCAAGTCCGCTAGGGGGCACCAGTACATATTAGTTATAATGGACTATGCCACCCGTTATCCAGAAGCGATCCCTCTCCGAAATACCTCGGCCAAAACCATAGCCAAAGAGCTATCTCTTGTGTTTAGCCGGGTGGGTATTTGTAAAGAACTGCTTACGGACCAAGGTACACCCTTTATGTCCCGGGTTATGAAGGAGCTGTGTAAATTGTTCAAAGTGACGCAATTACGTACATCTGTGTATCACCCCCAAACCGATGGGCTGGTTGAAAGATTCAACAAAACCCTAAAACAAATGTTGAAGAAAGTGGTGGATAGAGATGGAAAGGATTGGGACTGTCTACTTCCTTATCTGATGTTTGCTATTAGGGAGGTGCCCCAATCCTCTACGGGATTCTCCCCCTTTGAGTTACTGTATGGGAGACACCCAAGAGGGCTGTTGGATATTGCCAAGGAAACTTGGGAAAGTGAGAGTTCTCCCCACAGGAGTGTGATTGAGCATGTCGCCCTGATGCAAGACCGAATTGCACAGGTAATGCCCATCGTGAAGGAACATTTGGCCCAAGCGCAGTTAGCACAGCAGAGAGTGTACAACCGTGGAGCCAAGACCCGTACCTTTTCCCCGGGGGATAGGATACTGGTACTTGTCCCTACGGTTGAAAGTAAATTCCTTGCCAAATGGCAAGGCCCCTACGAGATAATGGAAAAAGTGAGCGAAGTGAATTACAAGGTCAGACAACCAGGAAGGCGAAAGCCCGAACAGATCTATCACGTTAATCTGTTGAAAGCCTGGAGGGATAGAGAGTCCCTAGTCGCAGACACTTGGTCACCAGCTCAAACTGGTTGCGTGATTCCTGAGGTTGGAATAGCAGCCACCTTGTCACAACCCCAACAACAGGAGGTTAAGGAGTTTGTGCTTCGCAACAAGGAGGTATTCTCTGAGCTGCCGGGACAAACATCTGGGGTAGAGCATGACATCATTACCCCGCCCGGTGAAAGGGTGAAGTTAAAACCCTATCGGATCCCAGAGGCCCGACGGGAGGCAATACGGGAGGAAGTACAGAAAATGCTGAACATAGGGGTGATAGAGGAGTCCCAAAGTGATTGGTCTAGTCCCATTGTGTTGGTGCCTAAACCGGATGGGAGCTGGCGATTTTGTAACGATTTTCGTCAGTTGAACAAAGTTACAAAATTTGACACCTACCCCATGCCACGTATAGATGAGTTGATCGACCGGCTGGGAACAGCCCGATACATGACGACTCTTGACCTCACAAAAGGGTATTGGCAAATCCCCCTGGCCAAATTGGCCAAAGAGAAAACCGCATTTGTAACCCCAGACGGGGCGTTCCAATATAAAAGAATGCCGTTCGGGTTACAGAATGCGCCGGCCACATTCCAGCGGAAAATGGACCAGATGCTGAGGCCCCATCGGAAGTATGCTGCGGCTTACCTGGATGACGTAATTGTCCATAGCACAGATTGGGCCTCACATCTGCCAAAAGTGCAAGCAGTCCTGGACTCTGTTCGGGAAGCGGGGTTTACGGCTAACCCCAAGAAGTGTACCATTGGGCAGGAGGAGGCCAAATATCTTGGGTACACCATTGGGAGGGGAGTAATAAAACCCCAACTCAACAAAGTCGAGGCCATCCAGAGTTGGCCACGTCCCAACAGCAAGAAGCAGGTACGAGCCTTTCTGGGAATCGCTGGGTATTATCGGCGATTCATTCCCCACTTTGCCTCTAAGGCTGTGCCCCTAACCAACCTAACGAAGGGGAAAGGGTCGGTCATGATTAAATGGACCCCCGAGGCTGAGGCAGCATTCCAATTCTTGAAACAAGCCTTATGTAGCCAGCCAGTGTTGTACTCACCCGACTTCTCTAAAGACTTTGTCGTACAAAGTGATGCGTCAGATGTGGGGTTAGGAGCAGTATTGTCCCAGGTCTGGAACGGGGAAGAGCACCCAGTCATTTACCTCAGCAGGAAGTTGAAGTCCCATGAGGTAAATTACGCCACCGTTGAAAAGGAGTGTTTAGCGGTGAAGTGGGCTCTAGATTCCCTTCGGTACTACCTGCTAGGTAGGCACTTTGACATGGTTACGGATCACGCTCCGTTAAAGTGGATGGCTCAAAACAAGGAAACAAATAGAAGAGTGAATAGGTGGTTCCTGGCCCTCCAGGAATTCAACTTCACAGTAAAGCATCGCCCTGGCGTTCAAATGGGGAATGTGGATGCTTTGTCTCGAGTACATGAATGCCTGATTGCTGGTGTTCCAACCCCGAGGTTAAAACAAGAGGGGGGGGTATGTGACAGCAGGAAGGTAAAGTCACCTGGTTGCATCCAGGGGGGTAGATATATTTCGCCCAGATTCAGGCTTTACGCCGACTTATACAACTAGGTGGAGTGTTGTATAAGCCCAGCTGAGGCTAGTGGGCTCATGGATGACTCATACCTCTAGGGAGAGTGTGGGGCGTCGTGCAGACAGGGAGTTGATGAGACCAGCTGAAGCTTGTCAGCTCATTTAGGCCTCTATAAAAACTCCCAGATTCATTAGGTGTTTGCTCATGCCTGGACCCAGACCTGTGTGGACTGTCTAGGGAGAGTGAACCCCTGTGCGGTGAGACAAAGCCTGTGTGGCTATTTGCTTGGACATTTAAAACCAGGGACTTAGGGACTAGGACAGCACTAGGCTGATCCCAGTTGTTAGTTAGGAAACCTGTATGTTTAGTCAGAGGTCAAGTTGACCAGGATTTATTTTGTTTATGTTTCTTTTGGCTTTGCTGTGTTTTGTCACTGTAAATAGAAAATAAACCACACCTTTTTTTGATTTTGAAAACCACAACCTCCGTTTGCTGGGCCTGTTTTTGTGTGGGGAGCCCATCCCGGGGGTCACACACACCCGCTGCCGAGCTAACCCCCTCACACTATAGATAACGGAGTATCATGCAGCAAAAAAGCTGCCGGGTTTTCTCCAAGAGACACATCTGTAATTTCTTTAACAGTTTCAGAGACCATCTTCCAGAATTCTTTCAATCTGTAACATTCCCAAAATATGGGTATCATAGTGCCCTCAGCACCTTGACATCGCCAACACTGATTAGATACTTGTGGGAATATCCGATTTAATGCTGCCAGGGTTCTCTACCACCTAGTCAGAATTTTATACCCCCTGTAACGGGTGGGCCCGTGGAACCCAGAAGTTCTTAGAAAGTATGAGCCAGAAAATAATGGACATTGAGAATATGTCTTGGATTGCTTTAAAATGGGTCTGTGGTGTTAATCCACAATGTTCCCCAGGATATCTGTAAAGGACTATTTACTGGTTGTTTGATTTTGAACTCAACAGGTTAATTGAGAGATGCTGATGTGTTCAACTTCAACCACCTGGCTGCCTGTGTAATGTAGATTAAATCCAGACTAGCTTCCAAAGACCTTTTCATTGTTGTTTGTGATGATGTGGATTGGAGCTTGGTAGACTGTCTGGCTGCCTATTATGGGATGTTTAAGTGTCTTGCTGTGAGGAAAGGGGGGGGGAATCACTCCAGCAACCCCTCCTGCTAAGACTGTTTACTGAAGGAGAAGTTTGAACACACCTGACCTGTATCACCATTGTCCTTGGACAGTTTAACCCGCCCGGTACTCCCCAAGAATAGGAGGGAAGTGTTTTGAAGAGAAGTGTGTTACCATGTACTTGGAATAAAGATTCATTCCCTGTTTTGGAACTTCAACACAGATCGTTGTCTCGTTTGTGTGGAATAATTATTTGTATGGGGTCTTATTTGGCTGGTTGGAGTGTCTGGTAGCTGCTGTGTGTTCGGCAATTGAATGTATTTAAACAACGTTAACCCCTGTCGTTACACCCCCCTTCTTGATATCGTGTTGCCATTGACGCGTTATGCGTAAACAAGAGTATTTTCTTTTTCTGTATCTCAGAGAAGGTGACTCCCAGATCCCTCTCCCATGCTTGTAAAAAGGCCAGTTCTTGTGGAGCTTCTGATTCTATCAACAGGGCATACATAGCTGATAGTGTATGTCTAAATGGTTCCTCTTTTAAGCATATTTGTTCAAACCTAGATGGTGTTCTTACTTCTGGTACTCGTTGCATAATTGACCGTAGGAAGGCATTGAGCTGCATTTGTCTGAATGGGTTTAGCTCTTCCGAAAACATTCGTTCAATCTCCCCTTTAGACATTACATGGCTATCTATCGAAAAATGCATTATCCTACTAATTCCCGGCCGCCTTAATTCTTTGAATCTCTGGTCCATAAGACCTGGCTCAAATGTCAGATTCCCTAGGATTCATGGGGCTTGGATGTATCGACACCTTCGTTTTCTTAAATATTTTTTTTATTGATTGGAGTGTAGCTCCTACAGTAGGGTGTCTCCTTACCCCCTGTGGTATCTCGGCATCCAAGAGCCATGCTATTCCCTCCAAAGGTGTATCAATTGTTGCTTGTTCCATATGTATCTATGGCTTTTCTTTCCGAAGTGTACACCAATCCACTACCCGCGTTAAATGGCATGCTTCATAGTAAGACACCGGGTCTGGGAATCCCACCCCTCCTCTCTTATTTGGCAAAGCCAGAATATCTCGACGTACTCTCGCAGGTTTCCCCGCCCAAATGAATCTCGCAAATCTTGATTTCAAATCCCTTAAAAATCCTGCAGATAACTTTATACATAAGGTCTGAAACAGGTATAGCAATCTTGGCATCACATTCATTTTGATAATGTAAATTCTGCCGAACCAAGTGTACACCTCTTTATCCCACCTCTGAAAGTCTAATTTAATCTGTCGAATCAGTGGGGCAAAATTAAGTTCAAACACACGGTTGAGCTTATTCTGTATTTTATTCCCCAGATAGCATATATGGGAGTCTGTCCAACGAAAAGCAAAATTGTCAGAAAGCTGCTGTTTCAGCGTGGTATTTATTTCCACGCCCATTGCTTCTGATTTACTGTAATTTACTTTAAAATTGGATATCTCCCCATATATGTGTAATTCAGCTAGCAGAGATGGTAGAGATACCACTGGAGAGGTTATAAAAAACAGCAAGTCATCTGCATACGCGGCTAGCTTGTATTCTTTTTCTTTTATTGAAATACCCCTGATATCTGAGTTGGCCCGTATTGTTCTTAGAAAGGGTTCTAGTGTTAAGCCGTGTACACACGATCGGTTTTACAGATGAAAACAGTCCGATGGACTGTTTTCAGCGGACGAAACGATCGTGTATGGGCCCCATCGGTCTTTTTCCATCGGTGTGAAAAAATAGAACATGTTTTAAATTTATCCGATGGGAAAAAAAACGATAGCAAAATCCGATCTTCTGTGTGGAAATCCATCGGATAAAAAACCCACGCATGCTCAGAATCAAGTCGACGCATGCTCAGAAGCATTGAACTTAATTTTTCTCTGCTCATCGGAGTGTTTTACGTCACCGCGTTTGAAACGGTCCGTTTTTTGACTGATGGTGTGTGGGCAAGACTGATGGAAGATAGTTTCATCGGATTTCCGATGGAAAAAAACATCGGATTAGAATCCATAGGATATCTGATCGTGTGTACAGGGCTTAAGAGTAAATATGATAGGTGAGATTGGACATCCCTGCCGCGTTCCATTGCCTATGGGAAATGGGTCCGACATTATATCATTCACCTTCACTCTTGCTCTTGGGCAAGAATACAGACTTGTAATCCAATTCTGCATCCCGCTTCTCAGTCCTATATGCTGTAATGTGGCTCTTAGGAATGTCCAGTCTACCCTATCAAATGCCTTTTCTGCATCTGTGGAAACAAGCACTAATGGACTCTGATACAACTGAGATAGGTGTATGGCGCTTAGAACCCTTTGCGTGTTCTCTCTCCCCTCTCTCCCAGGTGTAAACCCTACTTGGTCCTGGTGTATTATGGAGGGAATGTATACCAATAATCTATTAGCAAGTATTTTCGTGAGGATCTTAAGGTCTACATTTAGTAAGGAGATTGGGCAGTAACTAGCACATTGAGCTGGGTCCTTTCCCTCCTTAGGAATTACCATTATATGGGCCATTAGTGTCTCCCCTGGCATTCTCTGCCCGTCACGTATTGCGTTAAATGCCGCTAGAAATTTTGGTGCCAATTTTTCCGAGAAAGTTTTATAATATAGCAACGTATATCCATCAGGCCCTGGAGCTTTACCTGGTTTCAGTCGTTTAAGGGCTTCTACAAATTCCTCTGTTGTAATCGGGCCTTCCATATCACCTGCTACCTCTTCGGGCAATTTAGGCATTCCTGAGGCCGCTATATATTCTTTTGCAGGCTCCCCTCTATTAGACCTTCGGGTAGGCTGTTGACCCTCAATCTGATAGAGGTTAGCATAATAGTCTCTAAATGCTTTCGCAATTGCCTGTGAGGAGCTAACTAAGATGTCCCCCTGAGTTTTAATTTGATCGATATGATTTCTTGCCCTCGTCTCTCTGAGAGAGTTTGCTAACATCCTGCTGGGTTTATTTCCATACTCATAATATGCCCTTCTACACCGGGTTATTTTGGCTTTTGCTCTATCCATTAATAGTAACTTTAGTTCATCTCGTAGGCCCATGAGTTTTTCCTCTGTCTGTTGTGCCTGCGATTTCTTGTGTGCCAATTCGAGTACCCGAATCTTTCCAAGCAGGGTGTCCAGCCTCGCTCCCAGAGACCGTTTCCTATGTGTTCCCAGGAATATGAGAATCCCTCTAATATAACATTTATGCGCCTTCCATCTGTATAATGGGGTTGTTTCCTCTGTTTCATTAGTTATAAAGAAGTTCTCTAATTCCTGCGCTATTTTGTTCTCATACTCTGGTGGTTCCTTCAGGAGTGTCTCATTTATCTTCCCATTCCATTCCCGGGAGCTTGATTCACCCCATTCTATAACACAATTTGTTGGTGCATGATCCGATATTGTAAGTGACCCTATAGACGCCTCCAATATACACAGCAGTGCATTCTGGGACAGAAAAATATAATCGATTCTGGTATATGTCTTATGTTTAGGTGAATAAAAAGTATAATCTCTGTCGTGTACATGGAGGAGTCTCCACGTGTCAATCAATTGCAAGTCTTGTAGCAATCTCTTTGCTCTGCGCAATTTTACATAAGACATATGGGACACTCCCTTTGAAACATCCAGAGTAGGGTCCAATGCCATGTTTAGATCCCCTCCCATCACTAGAGTCCCCTCTTTATTTTTATGTATCAATTTCAGGTATGTTTCAAGCACTGTAACTTGATCCTCATTTGGTAGATACATATTTACCAATGTGACCTTTGATTACATAGAAACCATCCCATCCCATCCATCTGACCCATCTCTAACTATCTTGGATTCCTTCCATGGCACCTGATTCAAAATCAAAATTGCTACTCTGTTTGCCTTTGAAGTTGTAGATGCACCATGATACACAGTAGGGAATCTGCGATTCCCCAGTTTTGGGATTTTATCATTTCTAAAATGTGTCTCTTGCAGAAAAATGATTTGAGATTTGAGTCTTTCTAGTTCAGCTAATAGTCTTGTACGTCTCTCTGGACTATTTAGTCCCTTCACGTTATAGGAGGTAAGGGTAAGCTTTGTCATTTTGGCGTTTAGGTTAACAGGGCAGTGGGGGGTTGGGGGGTTGGGGGAATGGTAACCCCAGGTACCCAATAAAAAAACAAACGAGAAGAACAACCAAAAAAAAAGAAAAGGAAAAAAAAAGGGAAAGCTATATCTCTGGGTCCGGCTAGTTCTCCGCCACCATGAGTATTGTATATTCTAGGCTATGGCGGCTCTATGTCTGCCTGCCACTCGCCTAGTGTAGAAATTGGTACGTCTCCGACTTCCCTCCACTTGGAGGAGAGACGTTAAAATTGGGGAAAGTGAATAAGCACAGCAGGGATCTGAGCCCTAGTATCCGTCTACATGCACCCTATAATCGACCCCCTCCTCCTAGTCTGGTTATATCCTCTTATTTTATCATTCTCAACTCTTTTGAGCTCCTACCCATTCCATATATTCCATCATATCCTAAAAATTCCTTTATTCATTCATTATATTCTTATCACACCTATACCATCTGTCTCCTTCTGTTTTTCCTATCCATTGAGATTCTCTTGCGAAGCCAAAAGAAAAAAAAAAAGCCCCCCCCCCCCCTTTTTTACTACTGGAACAAATCGATAAATTCATTGATTTATAATTCCATAATGATTCTCATTGTTCCAGCTTCCTTACTCCATTATTCCCTCTTTATATAATACATATAATTTCCCCTGTCCTATTGACTCAGTATATTACTTTACTACCGGGGGGGTTGGAGGGGTTGATCGTCACTTCCATATATGGCCACTGGAACCATTAAACCCGGGTCCGATCACCATAAATCTCCCAAAATTATCCCCTCACCCCTTTACAAAGCGTGATATGTGATACGTGTTATATACTAAAGTTCCACCCATCTCCCTTCCCCCTCCCACAACCAGTGATATCTGTATCCCTTCTTATCACATTCCGATCTTCAGACAATCCCCTAAACCACCCTCCAGCACTACCAAAAAGAAAACACAACAACATAAGATAGATAAATAGATGAATCACCCCCCATTGTTTGAATTATAGGACATCAATCAGCCCTAGCATATTCCTATGCCGATAGATGTATAATATGATTAATTATCTCCCCGAAATTGTGAAGTGTAATTTACTTGTTGGTCTTCACTACTAGATATATTGGCTTATTGAGACACATGAGTGCTGTTTAATAAGGCCTGGGCTCAAAGGAAGAGCTGAATGTGCCTAAACATTCACCGAACTGAAAAAAAAATCTGGAAGTTGGGATCGTTAATCCAAACCCCAATGAAGAATCCTGCAAATCAAGTTTGGCCATTTTCATTGTTGCAACAAAAGCTTAATTCTCTTTGTAAACATTTGGAGGGTCTTGTATGGATTTTAAAAAGCAAAGGGGTATGCCCCACTGAAATGCACACCAGACCCATGATCAGCTCATTGTGTCACCCCCCCTCCTGATCCATGCTCTCGACATGAGATGGATACCTTGATAGAAGGTGCCTCCTAGCAGATCACCATGTCTCCGTGTTGATAGGTACAAGGGCCTAATCATCTACAAACCATAATATAGTCCAAAAAGTTCTTTAACCACTTAAGCCCCGGACCATTTCGGGCCATTAGGACCAGGCCTGTTTTTGGGATTCGGCACTGCGCTGCTTTAACTGTAAATTGTGCGGACATGCAATGTTGTACCCAAATGAAATTTGCATCCTTTTCTTCCCACAAATAGAGCTTTCTTTTAATGGTATTTGATTGCCTCTACGATTTTTATTTTTTGCGATATAAACAGAAAAAGACCGAATTTTTTTTAAAAAAATGATATTTTCTACTTTTTGTTATAAGAAAAATCGAATAAACTCAATTTTAGTCATACATTTAGGCCAAAATGTATTCAGCCACATGTCTTTAGTAAAAAAAATGTCAATAAGCGTATATTTATTGGTTTGCGCAAAAGTTATAGCGTTTACAAACTAGGGTACATTTTCTAAAATTTACACAGCTTTAAATTTATGACTGCCTATCTCATTTCTTGAGGTGCTAAAATGGCAGGGCAGTACAAAATCCCCCCAAATGACCCCATTTTGGAAAGTAGACACCCCAAGGAAATTGCTGAGAGGCATGTTGAGCCCATTGAATATTTAGTGATTGAATAATGACAAAAAAAAAAAATTACAAAAAGTTGTCACTAAATGATATATTGCTCACACATGCCATGGTTATATGTGGAATTGCACCCCAAAATACATTCTGCTGCTTCTCCTGAGTACGGGGATACCACATGTGTGGGACTTTTTAGGAGCCTAGCCACGTACGGGACCCCGGAAACCAAGCACCGCCTTCAGGATTTCTAAGGGCGCAAATTTTTGATTTCACTCCTCACTACCTATCACAGTTTTGAGGGCCATAAAATGCCAAAATAGCACAAAACCCCCCCAAATGACCCCATTTTGGAAAGTAGACACCCCAAGCTATTTGCTGAGAGGCATGTTGAGTCCATGGAATATTTTATATTTTGCCACAGGTTGCGGGAATATGACAAACTTTTTTTTTTTTGCACAAAGTTGTCACTAAATGATATATTGCTCACACATGCCATGGGCATATGTGAAATTACACCCCAAAATACATTCTGCTGCTTCTCCTGAGTACGGGGATACCACATGTGTGGGACTTTTTGGGAGCCTAGCCGCGTACGGGACCCCAAAAACCAAGCACCGCCTTCAAGGTTTCTAAGGGCATAAATTTTTGATTTCGCTCCTCACTACCTATCACAGTTTTGAAGGCCATAAAATGCCAAGATGGCACAAAACCCCCCCAAATGACCCCATTTTGGAAAGTAGACACCCCAAGCTATTTGCTGAGAGGCATGTTGAGCCCATTGAATATTTTTTTTTTGTCCCAAATGATTGAATAATGACAAAAAGAAAAAAAAAATGTACAAAAAGTTGTCACTAAATGATATATTGCTCACACATGCCATGGTTATATGTGAAATTACACCCCAAAATACATTCTGCTGCTTCTCCTGAGTACGGGGATACCACATGTGTGGGACTTTTTGGGAGCCTAGCCGCGTACGGGACCCCAAAAACCAAGCACCGCCTTCAAGGTTTCTAAGGGCATAAATTTTTGATTTCACTCCTCACTACCTATCACAGTTTTGAAGGCCATAAAATGTCAAAATAGCCCAAAACCCCCACAAATGACCCCATTTTGGAAAGTAGACACCCCAAGCTATTTGCTGAGAGGCATGGTGAGTATTTTACAGCTCTCATTTGTTTTTGAAAATTAAGAAAGACATTTTTTTTTCTTTTTTTTTTTCTTTTTTTTTACATTTTCAAAACTTTGTGACAAAAAGCGAGATCTGCAAAATACTCAACATACCTCTCAGCAAATAGCTTGGGGTGTCTACTTTCCAAAATGGGGTCATTTGGGGGGGGGGGGTTTGTGCCATCTGGGCATTCCATGGCCTCCGAAACTGTGATAGGCAGTGAGGAGTGAAATCAAAAATTTACACCCATAGAAATCCTGAAGGCGGTGCTTGGTTTTTGGGGTCCCGTACGCGACTAGGCTCCCAAAAAGTCCCACACATGTGGTATCCCCATACTCAGGAGAAGCAACAGAATGTATTTTGGGGTGTAATTCCACATATGCCCATGGCATGTTTGAGCAATATATAATTTAGTGACAACTTTTTGTACATTTTTTTTTTTTTTTTGGTCATTATTCAATCACTTGGGACAAAAAAAAAATATTCAATGGGCTCAACATGCCTCTCAGCAAATAGCTTGAGGTGTCTACTTTACAAAATGGGGTCATTTGGGGGGGTTTTGAACTGTCCTGGCATTTTATGCACAACATTAGGAAGCTTATGTCACACATCATCCACTCTTCTAACCACTTGAAGACAAAGCCCTTTCTGACACTTTTTGTTTACATGAAAAAAAAAAAATTTTTTTGCAAGAAAATTATGTTGAACCCCCAAACATTATATATTTTTTTAAAGCAAAGGCCCTACAGATTAAAATAGTGGGTGTTGCATTTTTTTTTCCACACAGTATTTGCGCAGCGATTTTTCAAACGCATTTTTTGGGGGAAAAACACACTTTTTTTATTTTTAATGCACTAAAAAACACTATATTGCCCAAATGTTTGATGAAATAAAAAAGATGATCATAGGCCGAGTACATGGATACCAAACACGACATGCTTTAAAATTGCGCACAAACGCGCAGCGGCGACAAACTACATTCATTTTTAAAAGCATTTAAAAGCCTTTACAGGTTACCACGTTAGATTTACAGAGGAGGTCTACTGCTAAAATGACTGCCCTCGATCTGACCTTCGCGGTGATACCTCACATGCATGATGCAATTGCTGTTTACATATGACGCTAGACCGACGCTTGCGTTCGCCTTTGTGCAAGAGCAGGGGGGGACAGCGGTGCTTTTTTTTATTTTTTTATTATTTATTTGGCTTTTTTATTTTATTTTTAAACTGTGCCTTCCATATTTTATTTTTTTACCATTTTTATCGTTATCTCAGGGAATGTAAATATCCCCTATGATAGCAATAAGTAGTGACAGGTACTCTTTTTTTGAAAAAAATTGGGGGGTTAGACCCTAGATCTTTCCTCTGCCCTCAAAGCATCTGACCACACCAAGATCGGTGTGATAAAATGCTTTCCCAATTTCCCAATGGCGCTTTTTATATCCGGGGGGGGGGGACATTCCCTCCCACTGCTTGTAAAAGCAGTCTAGAGGCTAATTATCTGCTAGAATTGCTTTTACATGAAAGCCGGCTGCTGGCTGAAAAGAATGATACCAAGATGATACCTAAACCCGCAGGCATCATTCTGGTATAAACATTCAAAGTCCAGCAACATACCAGTACGTTGCTGGTCCTTGTTGGACATGTATTGTAATCTTTTTTTTCATACAGCCTATTGGCTGAACGAAAAAAAGAGATTGATTGGTGGGTATGCCCACCATTAGAATACCTCCCTTCATCCACCCACTTCTAATGATGGGCATATATGCCGAAGCATGGGGGCATCCTCCCGCAAAAAAGTTATGCCGCGTACACACGGTCAAGCCTTCGTCGGAATTTCGACCGTATGTACGCGGCATAAAAGGTTATGCCGCGTACACACGGTCTGACTTTTCCACGGGCAAGCCTCCGTTGGAATTTCGACCGTATATACGCGGCATTAGGAGCAAAATCGCTCCTCCGCCCCTGCTGCCCCCATGCTTCGGCATATATGCTCTTTTTTTTAACTGTGGTGGTGAAATCACCTCCTACAGCGTTGGAGTCACGGCTGTCAAGATAAATAGATCCGCGCTGCAACTGAATGGCGTACCTGCTAAGCAAATGGTGGTTAACATTAAAACAAAGTAACATTACAGTACAACAGTAAGACCTTACCATGCCATACCTGCAAAGCAAATACCAAAACAAAACCTAGTAAAAAATAAAAAAAATGTTTTAACGCAACCTGTGCCTAAAATATATATATGCCGAAGCATGGGGGCATCCTCCCGCAAAAAAGTTATGCCGCGTACACACGGTCGGAATTTTCCACGGGCAGGCCTCCATCGGAATTTCGACCGTATGTACGCGGCATTAGGAGCAAAATCGCTCCTCCGCCCCTGCTGCCCCCATGCTTCGGCATATATGCTCTTTTTTTAACTGTGGTGGTGAAATCACCTCCTACAGCACTGGAGTCACGGCTTTATGTATCGTGGGAGCAAACGCTGTTGCTGTCAAGATAAATAATTCCGCGCTGCAGTTGAATGGCGCACCTGAAAACAAAAAATTACATACCTGAAAAGCAAGCATGATAAAACATTGCAGAATAGAATACAGTAAAAAAGAGCAGAACAATAGAGAGAAAATAGAGAGAGAGAGAGAACAATAAAACGACAACTATTTTTGGTTTTTTTATTTTATATTTTTTTTGTGTTTTGTTTTTTACGTTTTTTTTTTCTTTTTTACACTTTTTTTTGTAACTTTACAACTGTAATGGTTCGGGTCTCTCAAAATGTAATGGCATCTTGGGAGACCCTGTGTAAGTGTGTCCTTGTCTGTGAAATGCTGTACCCTACGCTAAAACTTCACTTTTGAGTGGTAGCGTTCAAAACATTCACCTTGGACTGGTTGATATTGATGGTTGCTATGGACTGGTTGCTATGGACGGTTGCTATGGACAGTTGCTATGGACGGTTGCTACGGATTGGTTGTTATGGACGGTTGCTATGGATTGGTTGCCATGGACAGTTGCTATGGACTGGATGCTATGGATAGTTGCTATGGATGGTTGCTATGGACAGTTGCTATGGACGGTTGCTATGGACTGGTTGCAATGGATGGTTGCTATGGACAGTTGCTATAGACTGGTTGCTATGGATGGTTGCTATGGACGGTTGCTATGGACTGGTTGCTATGGACGTTTGCTATGCACTGGTTGATATGGATCAGGCCTGTCTCTGCGAACGCTGCAGTTATGTGTGTTGTGTTTGGTAAGTGACAGTGATCGATCGATACTGCACTTGGGTGGGCTGGGCTGGGCTGGGCTGGGCGGAGGGGCTAAACGCAGGCGCTAGCAGGTATCTGGGCTGATCCCGCTAACACTGCGTTTTTGGGAACCCTAAACCGCTGGGGATGCTAGTATAGATCTGATCAGATACTATACCACTAAGGGGGGTGTATGCTTTGCGCGTGGGTGTTAGCGTTACTGGCACTAACCTAACACTGCCTGGGGCGACGCAGACCCTCTCTGGCGCTAAAACCTAATTGATCTCACCCGCCGGGCGATCAGGGGGGTTAAACCTTTATTGGGTTATATACGGCGGGTGCCCTGATGCTATAAAAAGCAAACTAATCAACCAGCGTCACCCGTAACCTTTATATGGTGATCACTGGTGAAAGGGTTAACTAGGGGCAATCAGGGGGTTAAAACCTTTATTAGGTTAAATATGGGGGTACCTGACGCTATATAAAAACCTGACGGGTAACCTAAATAACTAAATAACTTACTGGCTAACCAGTGACACCAGTGACGCTTATACGGCGATCACTGGTGAAAGGGTTAACTCTAGGGGCAATCAGGGGGTTAAAATAATATATGGGGGTACCTGACACTAATAAAAACCTGCGGCGAACCTAAAAAAAAATAACTGCCTATCTAAAACACCAGCGACACGAATACAGCGATCGGAAAAACAATCGCTTAGTGACGCTGAAGTTAGGGGGTGAAAGGGTTACCTGGGGGGTGATCAAGGGGTTAAACCTTTATTAGGGGGGGGTTAGGGGGCTACCCTGGACCTAAAGGGGCCTAATCCTAACTGCCCTGCAACTTTTTACAATCACAGATGACACTAAATGCAGTGATCAGTAAAATAAATGATCACTGCAATCAGTGACACTGTGATTGGGGGCTTTGGGGTGACCTGGGGGGTGATCTGGGGGTGACTGGGGGGTGAAATGTGTGCCTATGTGTACCTACGTGTCAGTGGACTGTTGGTGCACTAACCTGCTTCCTCTCTCCTCGGCGCCGGGAACGAAAAGACCGCAGCGAGGGAGATGACATCACTTCCTCCAGCCTGTGTTTACATTTCAGGCAGGAGGAAGCAATTTCATTCGCCGGGAGCGATCGCGAGGGGGGGGGGGGGGGGCGGAATCGAGCGGCCGCCCCCTCATGCCTGATCGCTCCCGAACACTTAACGGCCGCTCACTGCAGTGAAGGGGGGTCCGGATGGACCCCCCAACTGCACAAAGGCGATCACGTAGATCTACGTGATTCTGCCTGTCTGTGCCATTCTGCTGACGTAAATCGGCGGTGAGCGGTCGTTAAGTGGTTAATAAACAAAAATTTTTTTTTATTAATGTCTTATGTTAGCTTCCTAGCAACAAATGATGCTGTACGACCTGGTCATGTTTGATCAATTATGTCAGCCTGCATCCTCTGCTCGATTGTTTACATTCGGTCGATGACCTTGGAATCCCTTGGCTAGCAGCGAATGGGGCCAGAGATGTATTATTGGTTGTTAGGTTGTCTGTGGCTACCAGCGTTCTAGCAAGTGAGTCCTGAGAAGGAAGTTGTCATTCCTTTGGTAGTAGTAGTAATACCACTACTAATGAATTACTGAATGCACAGCCTGAAGTTTTCTGTGGCAGGTGGTAGAACCAACGCTGTATCCTGGCCTAGGCAAACAAGGCCCAGGCCTAGGGCAACACTTTGCAGGGGGCAGTTAGTGTAGCGTCAGTCTTATGGGGCGGACTGAGTAGAGAGGCAAATTCGTCTAGCTCCCCCCATAAAGCGGCCGCACTGCTTCCGGTATGCGGGCGGCCGGCTTTCCGCAACTGTGGGGGGGTGCTTCTAATTTTGACTATCCTATCATCCTGTACCAGAAACCTTCCTCACTGTGCTATATGTTTTCTGCTGCACCACTGGCATGGTTATATCTTCTTAGTCCTCTCCATAAAATTATCAGAAATTTGTGCTTAAAGTAGAACTATAGGCAACAGTTTTTTTGTTTATTTTCTACCATCCCTGTCCCATTGCAGAGATTTCCCTTCACTTCCTGCCCCATAGCCAAACAGGAAGTGAGAGGAAATCTATGCAAATTAAGGGACTCCCCTGCCCCCCCCAGGCCCTCAGAACTAGTGTCCCCACTCAAAATTTTCAGGGCGGGTCTTAAACAGCAAGGGGTGTGGCATTGACAGGAAGGGGTGGGTCATATTTAAATTAGGGGTTGCACGAGTTTAGTCAGGCCTAGGGCAGCACAAAACCTAAATACACTACTGGGTAGAACAAGCCATTTTCTTGAAGCATGAACAACTAGAGTTTGGGGCAAACCCTGCATTGCCCAAACTCAAATCTTATTCAGAAGAGAAATGGACAACAGCGGCAGAAGAGGAAAAATAGGGCAACACTGGAACATGAAAAGGGTGAGTAGAGCTTCATAAACTTTTTTCCATACAGGGCAGACATGGGGGGAAATTTAAAGTGATACTAAAGGTTCGATTTTTATGCTTTTAAAATAAAAAACATGTCATACTTACCTCCACTGTGCAGTTTGTTTTGTACAGAGTGGCCCAGAACACCATCTTCTGGGCCACTCACGGCTCCTCCCCGCATCAGATAACCCCCTAGGAGAAGCGCTCTCCCGGGGGGTTACCTTGCGGGCGCGCTCCCGAGTCCAGCATTTGGCGTCCCGGCGCCAGCGTCATTGGATTTGATTGACAGCAGCGAGAGCCAATGGCTGCACTGCTATGAATCTATCCAATCAAGAGCCGAGAACCCCGGGCAGAGAGACAGCTCGTCCTCGCCGTGGGACATTCCAGGGCTCAGGTAAGTAAAACTGGGGGGGCTGCCAGAAGTTTTTTCACCTTAATGCATAGGATGCACTTAATGCATAGGATGCTAAAAGCGGTAACCCCGAGCCAGACTCGGGCTGCATCGCAGTATCCAGGGGAAGTAACTTACCTTGCTCCCTGGATCCTGCGATGTCCTCCCGCAGTGTCTGCGAGCCGTGTCTCGCTCGATCCTCACTGCCGAGTGCCGAGCTCCGTTCCCTGCGACGTTGCGGCGCACGGTGGCAGAGTTCGGCGCCAAATTCAAAAAGTGAAACACATAGTATACATACAGTATACTGTAATCTTACTGATTACAGTACTGTATGTAATAATTACACATCCCCTTTGTCCCTAGTGGTCTGCCCAGTGTCCTGCATGCACTTTTATATAATAAAAACTGTTCTTTCTGCCTGGAAACTGGAGATTGTCCATAGCAATCAAAAAGTGTCCCTTTATGTCAAAAGTGGTTTTAGACCGGCTAAAAAACAGCGACAATAAATTAGAATCACTTGCAGAATTGAGCGATATCGATTTGTGGGAAAATTCGTCATCAAACACTAAATCTAATGACAGCGACAATTCTGCAACTGAGCTAATTTCAGTGTTTTTGATTTGATTACATTATTGAATATTTTTTATTATAATTACATTACTATTTGTTATAATTATTTATAGTTATTTATTATATTATAATTTATGATTTTGTGTTTCAAACTTTATCATACCCGGGATGTCTACTAGACTCTAGTTTGGTCAGGTTTAAGTAAGTAATTACTAGGAATTGCAGGCCTACAATACATAACACCAAATTTCCATGCAAAATAATTGTACCGCTTTTGGTACATAATTCCAGACAGAATCATACCGCCAGGGAGGTTAATAAAACTGGTGTACACAAAATCTGGTGCATCTCTGCACAGAAACCAATCAGCTTCCAGGTTTTATTGTCAAAGCTTGAACAAGCTGAAGTTAGATATTGATTGGCTACCATGCACAGCTGCACCAGATTCTAAGCGCTTCAGTTTTAGTAAATCTCCCACACAAAATATTTTAACAACTTTAAGCTTTAGATTTATTTCAATATACATAGTTTAAAGATGGGAGGGACAGAGGAAGCCTTTAATTAAAAACTGTATGAAATGCCTGAGTGAATAAGAACAATCCTAAGGGCACAAACATGCATTTATTTATTTATACTATCCAAGGCAGATCTTTTATAGGCTGTGCTAAAATTAACATATTTTCAGAATATAAATGAATTAATTCCATAGTCTTTTCCCAGGGTTAATTCTTGCGTATTATTATGATAATGTTAGAAAAGTCCAGCAATTATTAAGCAGGCAATTACTCAAATACTGGGCCCGAGTTTTCAGAACTGGAAGAAAGATCAGTGTCTGTGTTGCCTGTAGCAATCAGTCAGATTTTATCACTCATCTTTCTGGGCAGATAGGAAAACAAAAGCCTAAAAGGAAGCCATCACCAATACAGTACATTTGTGCTTAGCACGTCTGTTTGAGTTAATGTTTCATTGTTAAAATAATTCAGTTTATGTGTTTTCAGCCATTTTGAACAGTTGTCTGCAGTATTCAGACACAGAGCAGTGTCCTACACTCCGCAGCTTCCCATAAACAATGGTGTTCCTGCAATGTCACAGTCTACTGTTCCAACAATCTGTACTTTTCTCATGTATTCACTTTTTACATAAATATGTGCTATAAATCTGGACAAAACTAAGGAAACCTGTATTAATAGAAATGTGTAGGCCACTGTTCCAGACTTCTGCAAATCACAGCAGAGACTTCCTAAAGCAGAATGCATGCATATATTTCACTTTCATTACAAAGTCAGAAAATAAAGAGGTTATTCTTCATTTAGGAATAGTGGGCAGAGCCATGCAAATCATTACTTAATGCCCCTTTGTCCAACTGTGCATCTACAATCTCTGGTTTATAGCGTAGATACAGACCTACTTACTGTATGTTATACAGCCAATTATTGTAAAATACAATCCTCTGTTTACGGTTTGTCGTCCATCATCTGTTTATCAGAGCTGCTATTACTGATCTGCTCTTTAACCTCTGAAGCTCCCATACAGATAAAACCCTTATCAACAAGAGCGATTTTTACATTTCTGCTATGGGCCATCGATTTGGCTATATCTTTGCCATTACTTATAATACTAAAGTAATACATATTGTACATTTTTAATTTTTTTGGCAATATTGTCTTGTAAAAAATATTTTGTTTTGTGGGAAATCCAAAGACCAAAACGTACAAATAAATAAACAAAAAGATGATTTTTTTTTCTAGCGTGATTAGTGTTTGTTTCAAAACAATTTAGTGTTATGCCCCATACACACAATCGTTTTTCATGCCGTTAAAAATGCCATTTTTAAAAATGGGCATTAAAACCGATCATGTGTATGCTCCAGAGCATTTTTAACGACGTGAAAAACAGCCATTAAAAATTTCGAACATGCTCTATTTTTTCACGTCATTTTTTATGTCGTTTTTTTTAACGACGTGAAAAACGATAGTGTGTATGCTTTTACGAGGTGAAAAAAAATGTGCATGCTCAGAATCAAGTATGAGACGGGAGCGCTCGTTCTGGTAAAACTAGCGTTCGTAATGGAGATAGCACATTCGTCACGCTGTAACGGACTGAAAAGCACGAGGCTGAAAAGCGCGAATCGTCGCTCAACAAACTTTACTAACATGAAGGGTGGCGCCATCCAAACGGAACTTCCCCTTTATAGTGCCGTCGTACGTGTTGTACGTCACTGCGCTTTGCTTGAACGTTTTTTAAAATGATCGTGTGTACGCAAGACAGGCTTGAGAGGAAACATGAAAAAAAATGACGAGAAAAACGTCGGTTTAAAAAATGGCATGAAAAACGATCGTGTGTACGCCGCATTAGAGTAGATAATAAAGTGTACTTTTTTCCTAGTGAATTATTACTTATTCTAGATTTCATTCATAATAGTGCTAAAATTAAAATTGAGTTTATGTTACGAACTGTAGTGAAGTTATTTACAGATAAATATATATATTTTTTATTTCTTGATTTTTTTAAAATTCTTTATGTAGGACAAAGGCAAAATTACAAGTGTAGAATCAACTACCGAACATGCAGCTGAAAATCACTAAAGCAATTTGATAGACATGAGAAGTGCAGAATTACTCTTTTTATGTCTTATTTCTTTTCTTTTTTTTTTTAAAGCGTTAAAACAAGCATAATGAAGGAAACAAAAAATTGTTTACATATGAATGGTAAAAAAATTAAAATAAAAATGATATCTAAGAGGAGAAGGAAATTACATAGTTTGGGTTAACTAATGCCCTGTAGACACGATCGGAATTCCGATGGGCTAAAATCCGATGGAATTTTTTGTCGGAATTCCGTTCAAAGCTGTCTTTCATACACACCATCAGACCAAATTCCGACCGTCCAAAACACGGTGACGTACAACACGTATGACGTCACTATAAAGGTAAAGTTCAAATCCAACGATGCCACCCTTTGAGCTGCTTTTTCTGATTTCGTGTTACTGCGTGTTAGTAAAAGTTTGGTTTTAGCCGATTCGCGCTTAAAATAAATATTAAGATATTTTGGAGACCTGGCTTTAAAATAAAATAAGAAGATTCATGAGATCACAAGAAACAAAGAAATACGTTTGTCAGAACTCGGTGTGAATATCCGCAGTGAAAAATGTAATTTGTTCTAGCATTAGAAAGAAGAAAAGAATGCGCTACATTTAACAATGCATTAATTTTCAGCATGACGAATGTGCTATCTCCATTACGAATGCTAGTTTTAACAGAACGAGCGCTCCCGTCTCCTAATTTAGTCTGAGCATGCGTGGATTTTTCTCAGATGGAGTTCCACACAGATGATTGGAATTTCCTATTGTTTTTTTTAAAAAAAAACATGTTCTATTTTTTTACACCGATGGAAAAAAGTCCGATGGGGCCCACACATGATCGGAATTTCCGATGAAACAAGTCCATCTGACTTTTTTCATCGGAAATTCTGATCGTGTGTACAGGGCATTAGAGTAGATAATAAAGTGTACTTTTTTCCTGATGAATTATTACTTATTTCATTGATAATAGTACTAAAATTTAAATTAAGTTTATGTTATGAACTGTAGTGAAGTTATTTACAGATAAATATATATTTTTTTTATTTCTTGATTTGTTTTTTAATTATTTATGTAGGACAAAGGCAAAATTACAAGTGTAGAATCAACTACCGAACATGCAGCTGAAAATCACTAAAGCAATTTGATAGACATGAGAAGTGCAGCATTACTCTTTTTATGTCTTATTTATTTTTTATTTTTTTAAAGTGTTAAAACAAGCATAATGAATGAAACAAAAAATTGTTTACATATGAATGGTAAAAAAATAAAAATAAAAATAAAAATGGTATCTAAGAGGAGAAGGAAATAATATAGCTTGGGTTAACTAAGAGTTAATAATGGTTAACTAGGTACAATGTTTTTTTTTTAAACTTTAACTTGCAGTGTGCAGATCAGAGGAAATTCCTTTGCTCTTCAACTAAAAGAACTTGTCAAAATACATTGTAACAATCAAGTTACAATGTGTGATCCTGCCTGCATGTAATGCTTTACGTCTATCTAGCAAGGTTACTTGTGGTAAAACCAAGGAAGCTTAAACTTCTGTAGTGTATCAATGCTTTACTAAACAAGGAAAATCTGCACATACAACTGTAAGATGCACAACACAACACAATTCATAGCTTACAAAATATATGCCTACAAATATAAGCATGTACAATATGTACAAATTATGTAAACTAAACAATTACTCAACTTAGGGGTCAAGATGTAATGTCCATAGTTCCTTTCTCAGTCCAACTCCCAAAAGCGTCTCCAAAGTTATCCAGCTTCAGGCAGCCATGTCTCTCTTTGTCCTCCCAAAATACCTCTGTTGTTCAAACAAATGTGTCTCCAAAAACCCTTTCCAAGCCCCTCCCACCCATTTCCTGTTTCCTGATCAATGGAGGGGGAGGGAGGGGCCCCTCCCACCCATTTCCAGCTTCCTGCAAAGAACGTCCAGTATCAATGGAGGGGGAGGGAAGGGGCTCTGTACACATATCCTGTAACTACCTAAACTCTATATTACAATAAAGTCACTATAGAAATTGCCATAGCAACATATACCACCTCTTGACTTTATATTATTCTAT
This sequence comes from Rana muscosa, assembly GCA_029206835.1. Taxonomy (NCBI): domain Eukaryota; kingdom Metazoa; phylum Chordata; class Amphibia; order Anura; family Ranidae; genus Rana; species Rana muscosa. The sequence continues at coordinate 140,772,021 of CM055125.1, read as the reverse complement.
AAAGTCAACATATACCACCTCTTGACTTTATAGAATAATCTAGGAAACTTCTTAAAGAGATTTAATGAAGGAGCAGCTTGCAGTAGCATCCAAGTAATTGGAAGAAACTGCAAGCAGGGCAAAAGATTTAGAAAGTAGGGTAATCAAAGTTAAACCTGCAGTGGCCTCGAAGAGTGTTCAAACCGCTGTAGACTGAGCTGAAGATTTGAATGAGCGGTGTGCAGCCCTTATGAATAAATCTAATTATGCTCTAACAAAGGACAAAGGCCCAAAGCCTGTAAGCAGAAGTAGGACATGTGCTACTGTTACTTCCCATAAGCGGGAAGCAGAGGATTTGATCAACTCAAATTACAGAGTTGATTCAGATACAAGGAAGACAAGGCCTATGATTTCCAGGAGACACATGTGGATTGATTTGCTTAAGGTGGGGGTCCCTAGAGAGGAAATAGATGGGATTCCTACACCAGCATTGTTTAAGAAGTGGAAGCAAATGGTTGGGAATGGTAGATTTAGTCAAATTAAATGTTTCTGTTGCCATAAAATGGGGCATTTTGCAAAAATGTGCCATGCTGTGAAGCAGCAGGCCTCTGTTCTTCCAAGGACAGCACGGAGAGACATGCAAGTTTATTCGTTACGTTGGAAGTCAATGCCTTTCCGTTTAAGTGTTTCAAGGCAACAGTGGGCCCCCTACAATAGTTTTGCAGTTACAAATGGGCAGATAGAGAAATGTGAGCAGTAAGCTATGTTTTTGGCACAGTTGGAAATGAACAAATAATCTGCTTTGTCTCTTACTCTTTTTAGGTATTGCGCATCAAGAGGTGGAGCAGGCAGAGCAGACGACCATGCTGGGTGGGAGGAGGAAAACCAGAAGAGAGCTTGATGAAGATGCGGATGCGATTGCTAAAGGTGGCTGAATTGGAGTGGACTTTCATCTGAGCATTTCCTTATGACCAAGAGGACAAGAGACTTTCATCTGGGACTTTCTTTACACAAACTGCCAAAGACATTAACCCTCTTAGATATCATTTTTATTTTAATTTTTTTACCATTCATATGTAAACAATTTTTTGTTTCCTTCATTATGCTTGTTTTAACGCTTTAAAAAAAAAAAGAAAAGAAATAAGACATAAAAAGAGTAATTCTGCACTTCTCATGTCTATCAAATTGCTTTAGTGATTTTCAGCTGCATGTTCGGTAGTTAATTCTACACTTGTAATTTTGCCTTTGTCCTACATAAAGAATTTTAAAAAAATCAAGAAATAAAAAATATATATATTTATCTGTAAATAACTTCACTACAGTTCGTAACATAAACTCAATTTTAATTTTAGCATTATTATGAATGATATCTAGAATAAGTAATAATTCACTAGGAAAAAAGTACACTTTTTTCAATTCTACACTAGGTTGGCTGACATGAGTGTGGAGCTTCTTCGATTTTATAGTGCTGATTAAGGCTTTGTTCACACATATGCAATGCGGGAACCAGTACTATTCCTGTGCGGGTTCCCGAATGGCATGTCACTTGCAGGCAATTCACACTGCTCTATGTGAACTGCTGCTGGTGCCAATACAAAGTTATTGACACCCCCAGATCGGTTCACAGAAACTGTGCGAACTGTAAAACTCTGCAATCTGTGAAACTGTGCGAAATGGTGCAGGAATCAGATCACATGGGTGTGAACACCCATGCAATCCGATTCCAGTGTGGACCAAAAAAAGGGTCCGCCACCATTTTGGTCCAAATGAGATGCAAATTCAGCCATATAATCTGTATGGCTGAATTCGCATTGCAAAGACATCGCATGTGATCTGCACAGCAATGCGGTGTGAATCACATGCGATGTCTGGCATTGCAATAGTGTGAACCCAGCCTAAGGTTAACCATGGGTTAATAAAGGGTTAAATAGGGACACATTTTATTTAAAATAAATGGCACCCATTTGATCTATAGATGAATGGAACAGAGTAAACACAATGTACAACCTCTGAATCCTTCTGAGGAGTACTTTAATTTAGTTTTATTGCGTATACTTAGCACATCCAAAATTCACAACTGGTTAATAAAAGAGTAGATAGTGACTTTTCGCTTAGCTTTGTAAATACGTTGAAGCAGTATTTTATTTGAATACCCAATCTCATGCAAGGGAAATTAAATAATAGCCCCAGAGCTTTTAAAAATCAAGTCAGCAATGGCAATGTCCATATTTCTTTCATGACATGTTTCTTTTAATTAAAAGCCAAGTCAATCAGTACATTATATATGCACAAAGAATAGTAACAGGGACCGAGATGCATATCTGACATTAAGACAGATAGTGTAGACTCATTAACAAAATCTGTGTTCCACTGTAAATATACACACTGTGCTAGTTAATTTCAGGACCCTTAACCTTTGAACTGTGACTGTACCCGACCCAAAAAAAGTAGAAAATAACTTAGAAACAGAGCTTTAGATATATTTCCATGAGGTATTGCTTGAAAACGCATCTTGAAGTTTAAGCAGAACTGACCTTCCGTAAGATCTCTGGAAAATGCCCCAAACCAATTTGGTCTTAGAAGCCAGCACAAAATGCAAATGTTCCCATTAGATATTCCAAATCAGCTTTTCGATGCAAATTAGACAGGAAACACAGTGAGGGAATTCTATTTTTATACAGGCAGTGTGTGCCGTTGTGGAGTGCTGAAAAAGGCATCTGTGACTATGATAGAATAGTTTTAGCCCTGATTGATATTGCTTTTGCATAGAGATTGGGTTCTTGCTATATAACCGTCACATATTTATAATACATGTATGTAAAGTAAGCAATCTTGTATAAAATCTGCATCCTGAAGATGTAATACCCTTGTAAAATAGGTTATGGAAAATGCCCTTAAAATTATTTAAAAGACTGGTAAATATAAGATGCGTTTTATTTTTCTGCAAATAATGTTTCCCTACTGAGAGCCAAATTTAGATATGCACCATTTAGTCTATATAAGCTTTTAAATTCTTTTATACAGTGATTGGTTGTTTTAGGCTAAAGGAAACCTACCATGGGCTGGTTGCACTGAGATCACTGTCATCTGGTTAGGATAAATTCTATCCTGGAGATCCAGTCTTACTACATGTACAGTATATTGGGTTCTTACAAGCAAACCTGTACTGAGAAAATACGTAGGTTGCCATTTTTAACTCTCCTTTGGAAAATGCAAGTTGGCTTTTATGCTATTGTCATTTAATTTTCTTCATCAGCCCATCCCCCACAGTTATTACCTTTTGTATCTCTTGACCCTTCCTCTTAGATTGTAAGCTCTAATGAGCAGGACCCTCTGATTCCTACTGTATTAACTACTTGCCGATCGGCTCATGCCGATATACGTCGGCAAAGTGGCACAGGTGCGCAAAATCACGTACCCATACGTCGGCCCTTTAAGAGCCGCTAGAGGGCACTATCACCGCCGGACACCTGCGATCGCGTGCTCGAGAGCCAGCACAGGGATTTGTGTGTGTAAACACACAAATCCCTGTGCTGTCAGAGGAGAGGAGACAGATCGTGTGTTTCTACAAAGTAGGAACACACAGTTAGAACACAGTGAGGGAACACACAGTTAACCCCTTGATCATCCCTAGTGTTAACCCCTTCCCTGCCAGTGACATTTATACAGTCAATTAACAAGTAAAAAGGTGCAATGCTTAGATGCCTCAAAACGATAATTTATAGTCCATAATAGTCCGACGCGAGTGCAGGGAGAAAATAGGTCAGTCAGGGCTGCCACCATGAACACCAGGCATTTATACAGTGATGAGTGCATTTTTATGGCACTGGTCGCTCTATAAATGTCAATGTTCCCAAAAATGTGTCAAAAGTGTCTGATCTGTCCGCCGCAATGTCGCAGTCACGATAAAAAATTGCAGATCACCGCCATTATGAATAAAAAAAATCATAATAATGCCATAAATCTATCCCCTATTTTGTAGACGCGTTAACTTTTGCGCAAACCAATCAATATACGCTTATTGTGATTTTTGTTTTATTCCAAAAATATGTAGAAGAATACATATTGGCCTAAACTGAGGAAGAAATTTGTTTTTTTTATATATTTTTTGGGGATATTTATTATAGCAAAAAGTTAAAAATATTGCTTGTTTTTTTTTAATTGTCGCTCTTTTTTTGTTTATAGCGCAAAAAATAAATACAGGCATACCCCACTTTAAGTACACTCACTTTACATACACTCGCGAGTAAGGACATACCCGCGAGTGTATGTAAAGTGCCTCACAAGTACTGTACATACATTTTGCAGCCGCAGTAGAAGGAGCTGAAGCTCCGGGAGCATAGCCTGTCCTGTTCCAGTGTGCCCCTGACACCTCCACTACAGCCCCTGAGACCTCAACTACAGCCACTGAGACCCCCACTACAGCCACTGAGACCCCACTACACCCTAGAAGTGAAAAAAGGTATTGTTTCACTTTAAGTACATTTTCGTTTTACATACATGCTCTGGTCCCATTGTGTACTTAAAAGTGGGGTATGCCTGTAGGTGATCAAATACCACCAAAAGAAATCTTTATTTGTGGGAAATAAAGGACATTGATTTTGTTTGGGTACAACGTCATACAATCGCGCAATTGTTAAAGCGACGCAGTGACGAATCGCAAAAAAAGGGCTTGGTCAGGAAGGGGGTAAAGCCTTTCCGGGGCTGAAGTGGTTTAATTGTATTGTAACTCTACTGTCTGCCCTTAGAGTGAAAAAGCGCTGCGTAAACTGTTGGCACTATATAAATCCTGTATAATAATAATAATAATAATAATATGCTGATCAAATGGATCACTCTTTGATACATTGACCTAGAACAAATACTACAAGCAGGAAATCAGAGTTCACTAGGTGCTCCTCATAAGTAACTAAAAGAGTAATGAGGTCAAAGACAACCAGGCAACTAGCAAAAGCAGCCTTCATAAGGCCCCATGCACACGAGACGCCGGTGCAAACTCTGCTGAACACACGTTTTTAAAGGCTAAAACCGGCGTTTAAAAACGCCCGTTTTGCCGCGATTTTAGCGGCGTTTTACCGCGTTTGCGTCTATAGGCGTTTAGTTAAGAAACATCATAAGACCCTCCCTAAGCTCAAAAAACATTATTATTTAACCATTTCAGCCATTTTGGGAGACCAGCAGCTGAGAGAGCAGCAATGTACTTGTATTTAGCGTATCACTTGCCACATCATCTGCCACAAGCTGTGGATTGTCCACTTGCCACGTCACCTGATACGTCACCTGGCCACGTCACCTGCCACAAGTTGTGAATTGTCCACTTGCCACGTCACCTGGCCACAAGTTGTGGATTGTCCACTTGCCACATCACCTGGCCACGTCACCTGGCCATGTCACCTGGCACGTCACCTGCCACAAGTTGTGGAATGTTCACTTGCCACATCACCTGCCACGTCACCTGGCCACGTCACCTGCCACAAGTTGTGCATTGTCCACTTGTCACGTCACCTGGCCACGTCACCTGCCACTTCACCTGCCACAAGTTGTGAATTGTCCACTTGCCACGTCACCTGCCACGTCACCTGCCACAATTTGTGGATTGTCCACCTGCCACGTCACCTGGCCACGTCACCTGCCACAAGTTTTGGATTGTCCACTTGCCACATCACCTGCCACGTCACCTGCCACAATTTGTGGATTGTCCATCTGCCACGTCACCTGGCCACGTTACCTGCCACAAGTTGTGGATTGTCCACTTGCCACGTCACCTGGCCACGTCACCTGCCACAATTTGTGGATTTCCACCTGCCACGTCACCTGGCAACATCACCTGCCACAAGTTGTGGATTGTCCACTTGCCACGTCACCTGCCACAAGTTGTGGATTGTCTACAGTGCAATGCAAGCAATTACAGTTTTTTTTCATATTTTTTTGATGGTTTTTCATCATTTGCCATCATTTTTGAGATTTCTAATGTAAAAAAATAGGTCACCTTTAAAAACGCTAATAAACGAAATCGTGGCAAAACGCCGGTACCGCGTTTTGCCGCGTTTAGCGGCGTTTTGCGTCTGAAACGTGGAAAACTTTTGCGTCTGAACCCATTTTTTTGCTTCTGGAAAAACGAGGTTAAACGCAACTGCCTAAAAACGGCAATAAACGAGACTGTGTGCATGGACACATAGGATAACATTGAATGGGTTCAGGAGCAGTTGAAAAAAGTGTCCAACTGCCTCTGAACGCGCGTTTAACAGCAAATAACAGCGTCTCGTGTGCATGGGGCCTAAATCTTTCTCAGTACAGGTGTATTTTAAAGCTGAGCTCTAGACAAACATCTAAATACTGTATTTATTGGCGTATAACACTCACTTTTTTTCCTTGAAAATAGAGGGTAAACTGTGCCTGCGTGTTATACACAGGGGGCTGTGGAAAGTTCCCTCTTAAAGTTAGGGTGCGTGTTATACGCCTGTGCGTGTTATACACCGATAAATACGGTAATTGATGAAAAATGTGTATAGAGGTATTTAACCTGCCAGAAGATTTACACAGCAATGCCACATTGCACAGTCAGGTAGATGATGCCACATTCTCTGCTACCATAAAGGAATGCACTGCTGACACCACCCTCCCTTCAGCCTTCTGATTGGACAGTGAAGGAGCAGCAGAAGACTGATGTGCTCATCCCTCTGCTCATTCAGTTGTCTCCTCCTATCATCATCTTCCTTTTCAGCATATTATTCTGGCCTGGCTACTGTCATTTAGGGCGCTCATGTTACAATCTATCTGTACAATTGCTGTGCAACCTTAAGGACTTACCAAAAATGATATTGGTAAGTGTCTAACCAAACAATTGCTTCCATTTTTATTTTTATTTTTTTGTATGTCCTGTACATAGTTGTTTGTAAAGCTAAAATAAAGAGCCCAATCAGAGTGTATTTTGATTTAACTAAAAATGTTCCTATGTGTTCAGTTAGTGAATAGACGGCTCCACTCTACCACTTGATACATTAACCTCACCTCTTGCTCATGTGGTGCCGCTCCTCTCAGTCAGTCCTACTAGCAGTCAGATTCAAAGACAGGTCATTCAGGCACTCAATGAGCATATTTTTGTAGTTAGTGGTAATTGATCCTCCATTTCATGAGACTTCTTTGATGGGATGATAAAGTGCTTGTTACTGGAAGGATCAGCTGTCCCTTTCTAAAGACTGTTCACGCAACTAAATTGTCAACTACTTTGACAGGCGACAGAACTGAAAAAAGAATTTATAAATAATGGTACTGCATGGGTAGGCTTTATGAACTGGAATCTGGTTCTACCAGTAACAAACACTTCAATAGCCCATCACGGAAGTGATCACTCACCAGTAGGGATGAATGGATTGGTTTGCCTAAACCAATGGAAAAGTGTAGATACCTCACGCCAAATATTAAATTAAATTAAATTAAATAAAGCTGCACCCCTAAAACTAAATGGATATACCAATAGTGCAATAGGAAAAAAAGGAAGGAAGGGGGCGCTGGTGACTAAAAAGTGTACTACAAATACCAAAAATTATATAGAGCCATTCAGCCACACTGAAAGATAAAACATAGTGCATGAACATTAAAAGAGCAATAATGTGACCATATGTGCAACAATGGTAATTGCTAGTAACAACACAGCCCTGAATGGTGATGAAACCAATAACTAGTGGCAATTGTTGGAATTTTAACAACAAAATCCAATAAAAAACAAGAGAACAATTATTGTTGATGCTTAGTAATCCAGTGATAAGTCCATAAATAGTCATCCAAATGAATCTTGAAGTGACACCTTCACCACATAGATAAGACACCCAAAGTGAAATGGATGGATGGCTGCTTACCCCAAGATGTTGACCCCCTTAACTAAAAGGAGGTTAAATGCGCTTATTGCAAGATACCACTTGCCAAATCAGAGTTTGGTTTAGTAACCTAAAATAAACGGGATTACACTATTCTTGGCATTATTCGTTTTGTCCGCATATTCCAATCTGAGCCATGTTTTTGGGAGTCAGACTGATCCGGAACTACATCCTCTGATTTGGCAAGTGGTATCTTGCAATAAGCGCATTTGACCTCCTTTGTCCTCCTTTGACAATCCATTGGATTGTTAGTACAGCGGCTCCGACCTGAACTGTCAGGTTTTTTTTGCTCAACCCGCTGGGTTGAATGAAAAAAAAGAACTAGTAGTGTGTACGAGGCTTTAGCTCCTTCTCTGTAGACTGACAGCTGAAGCATCCAGTGGGAGGAGAAGAAAGGGGTGATGGGATTCGAAGTTCTGTCTCCATCCAGTAATTTTTCAGGGGCTACTACTCTTCAGTCTTCACCCACAGCTGCAGCCATGATCCAGGAATGGAAAATGAGTTCATGTGATCGCTGCTTAAACTAAAGGCAAACTAAACTAAAGGCAAAAAAGTAAATTCTGTATGCCTTTTAATAACAGTCTGAATAAGCAACACAGAGGGTGTTTTTCGCTTTGTGTGTTTTTTTTTTTTTTTTTAAATGCAAATACCTGCATCTGTCTTTATATTAGTCTTCTGTAATCCTCTGCACCGAAAAAACAAAGGCCAGTAAACATGCTGATAGGAGGAGCAGACTGACCAATGAGATCTCTGTAGGCTTAAGCCGCGTACACACGATCGTTTTTAATGTCATTTTCAAAAACGACGTTTTTCTCGACGTGATTTTTCTTGTTTCCTCTCAAGCCGGTCTTGCATACACACGTTCATTAAAAAAAACGCTCGAGCAAAGCGCAGTGACGTACAACACGTACGACGGCACTATAAAGGGGAAGTTCCATTCGAATGGCGCCACCCTTCATGTTAGTAAAGTTTGTTGAGCGACGATTCGCGCTTTTCAGCCTCGTGCTTTTCAGTCCGTTACAGCGTGACGAATGTGCTATCTCCATTACAAACGCTAGTTTTACCAGAACATTTGCTCCCGTCTCATACTTGATTCTGAGCATGCGCGTTTTTTTTCCCCTCGTAAAAGCATACACACTACCGTTTTTCACGTTGTTAAAAAAAAAATGACGTGAAAAACGACGTAAAAAAAATGGAGTAGGTTCTAATTTTTTAGGCCATTTTTCACGTCGTGAAAAACGATCGTGTGTACGCGGCATTAGGATGTGTTTTAATCAATGCAATGCTGCCCAGGGCGGCCACCAGGAATTTTGGCGCACCTTACACAGCTTCAGGCATGGGCCCCCTGGAGCAGAGGAGAACTGGGGGGGATGCTGCCGCCGCAAATTGAGAAGCGGGGGGGCAGCCGCGAATTGAGAAGCGGGGGGGTGCCACGAATTGAGAAGCAGAGGGGTGCTGCCGCCGCAAATTGTTGAGGTCGGGGGGGCTTTGGGTGCTGACGAACAAAAAAAAAAGGGGGGTTGCTATCAAGGGCCCTGGGGACCTCTGGGCACCTTACAAAAAAAATAATAATAATAATTTATAAAAAAAAAAAAAATTATAAAAAAAAAAGAAGAGGGGGTTGCCATCCGGGGGCCCTGGGGACCCCTGTGCCCCTTACAAAAAATAAAATAAAAAAAATAAAAAATATATATATTTTTTAACCACTTAAGCCCCGGACCATTATGCAGCTTAAAGACCAGAAGTGTTTTCAGAATTTGGTACTGCGCTGCTTTAACTGGAAATTGTGCGGACATGCAATGTTGTACCCAAGCGAAATTTGCGTCCTTTTCTTCCCACAAATAGAGCTTTCTTTTAATGGTATTTGATTGCCTCTGCGATTTTTTTTTTTTTTTTTGCGATATAAACGGAAAAAGACTGAAAATTTTGAAAAAAAAATATATTTTCTACTTTTTGTTATAAGAAAAATCGAATAAACTCAATTTTAGTCATATATTTAGGCCAAAATGTATTCAGCCACATGTCTTTAGTAAAAAAAAATGTCAATAAGCGTATATTTATTGGTTTGCGCAAAAGTTATAGCGTCTACAAACTATAGTACATTTTCTGGAATTTACACAGCTTTTAATTTATGACTGCCTATCTCATTTCTTGAGGTGCTAAAATGGCAGGGCAGTACAAACCCCCCCAAATGACCCCATTTTGGAAAGTAGACACCCCAAGGAAATTGCTGAGAGGCATGTTGAGCCCATTGAATATTTTTTTTTTTTTGTCCCAAGTGATTGAATAATGACTAAAAAAAAAGAATTACAAAAAGTTGTCACTAAATGATATATTGCTCACACATGCCATGGTTATATGTGGAATTACACCCCAAAATAAATTTTTCTGCTTCTCCTGAGTACGGGGATACCACATGTGTGGGACTTTTTAGGAGCCTAGCCGCGTACGGGCCCCCGAAAACCAAGCACCGCCTTCAGGATTTCTAAGGGCGCAAATTTTTGATTTCACTCCTCACTACCTATCACAGTTTCGAAGGCCATAAAATGCCAAAAGAGCACAAAACCCCCCCAAATGACCCCATTTTGGAAAGTAGACACCCCAAGCTATTTGCTGAGAGGCATGGTGAGTATTTTACAGCTCTCATTTGTTTTTGAAAATGAAGAAAGAAAATATTTTTTTTTTCAATTTTCAAAACTTTGTGAAAAAAAAACGAGATCTGCAAAATACTCACCATACCTCTCAGCAAATAGCTTGGGGTGTCTACTTTCCAGAATGGGGTAAATTGGGGGGGGGGTTTGTGCCATCTGGGCATTCCATGGCCTCCGAAATTGTGATAGGACGTGAGGAGTTAAATCAAAAATGTATACCCTTAGAAAGCCTGAAGGCGGTGCTTGGATTTTGGGGTCCCAAAAAGTCTCACACATGTGGTATCCCCGTACTCAGGAGAAGCAACAGAATGTATTTTGGGGTGTAATTCCACATATGCCCATGGCATGTGTGAGCAATATATCATTTAGTGACAACTTTGTGCAAAAAAATAAAAAAATAAAAATAAATTGTCTATTTTCCGCAACTTGTGTCAACATATAAAATATTCCATGGACTCGACATGCCTCTCAGTATATAGCTTGGGGTGTCTACTTTCCAAAATGGGGTCATTTGGGGGGGTTTTGAACTGTCCTGGCATTTTATACACAACATTAGGAAGCTTACATCCACTCTTCTAACCACTTGAAGACAAAGCCCTTTCTGACACTTTTTGTTTACATGAAAACATATTTTTTTTTTGCAAGAAAATTATGTTGAACCCCCAAACATTATATATATTTTTTAAAGCAAAGGCCCTACAGATTAAAATGGTGGGTGTTGCATTTTTTTTTACACACAGTATTTGCGCAGCGATTTTTCAAGCACATTTTTTTGGGGAAAAAATACACTTTTTTTAATTTGAATGCACTAAAACACACTATATTGCCCAAATGTTTGATGAAATAAAAAAGATGATCTTAGGCCGAGTACATAGATACCAAACACGACATGCTTTAAAATTTCGCAGAAACGTGCAGTGGCGACAAACTACATACATTTTTAAAAGCCTTTAAAAGCCTTTACAGGTTACCACGTTAGATTTACAGAGGAGGTCTACTGCTAAAATGACTGCCCTCGATCTGACCTTCGCGGTGATACCTCACATGAATGATGCAATTGCTGTTTACATATGACGCCAGACTGACGCTTGCGTTCGCCATTGCCCAAGAGCAGGGCGGGACAGGGGTGCTTTTTTTTTATTATTAATTTTGCTTTTTTATTTTATTTTTAAACTGTTCTTTCCATATTTTTTTTTTTATCATTTTTATTGTTATCTCAGGGAATGTAAATATCCCCTATGATAGCAATAGGTAGTGACAGGTACTCTTTTTTAAAAAAAACTGGGGTCTATTGGACCCTAGATCTTTCCTCTGCCCTCAAAGCATCTGACCACACCAAGATCGGTGTGATAAAATGCTTTCCCAATTTCCCAATGGCGCTTTTTATATACGGGGGGGGGGGGGGACATTCCCTCTTACTGCTTGTAAAAGCAGTCCAGAGGCTAATTAGCCGCTAGGATTGCTTTTACATGAAAGTCGGCCGCTGGCTGAAAAGAATGATACCAAGATGATACCTAAACCCGCAGGCATCAATCTGGTATAACCAAAGTCCAGCAACATACCAGTACGTTGCTGGTCCTTGTTGGACATGTATTGTAATCTTTTTTTTCATGCAGCCTGAGAGATTGATCGGTGGGTATGCCCACCATTAGAATACCTCCCTTCATTCACCCACTTCTAATGATGGGCATACATGCACCATTTATATATGCCGAAGCATGGGGGCATCCTCCCGCAAAAGTCATGCCGCACACACATGGTCGGACTTTTCCGCGGGCATGCCTCTGTCGGAATTTTGACCGTATGTACGCGGTATTAGGAGCAAAATCGCTCCTCCGCCCCTGCTGCCCTCATGCTTCGGCATATATGCTCTTTTTTTTTTTTAACTGTGGTGGTGAAATCACCTCTTACAGCACTGGAGTCGCAGGGATCAGGTCTGTCTCTGCGAACGCTGCAGTTATGTGTGTTGTGTATTGTAAGTGACAGTGATCGATCGATACTGCACTTGGGTGGCCTGGGCTGGACGGAGGGGCAAAACGCAGGTGCTAGCAGGTATCTGGGCTGATCCCGCTAACACTGTGTTTTTGAGAACCCTAAACTGCTGGGGACGCTAGTATAGATATGATCAGATCAGATATTGATCTGTTCAGATACTATACCACTAAGGGAGGTGTATGCTTCACGCGTGGGTGTTAGCGTTACTGGCACTAACCTGACGCTGCCTGGGGTGACGCAGACCCTCTCTGACGCTAAAACCTAATTGATATCACCCGCCGGGCGATCAGGGGGTTAAACCTTTATTGGGTTATATACGGCGGGTGCCCTGACACCATAAAAAGCAAACTAACTAACCAGCGTCACCCGTAACACTTATATGGTGATCACTGGTGAAAGGGTTAACTAGGGGCAATCTGGGAGTTAAACCTTTATTAGGTAATATATAGGGGTACCTGACGCTATATAAAAACCTGACAGGGAACCTAAATAACAAAATAACTAACTGGCTAACCAGTGTCACCAGTAACACCTATACAGTGATCACTGGTGAAAGGGTTAACTAGGGGCAATTCGGGGGTTAAAACCTTTATTAGATAATATATGGGGGTACCTGACGCTATAAAAACCTGCGGCGAACCTAAAAAAAATAACTGGCTACCTATCGGCACCGGCATAACTAATACAGCGATCAGAAAAACGATTGCTTAGTGACACTGGCAAAAGGGGGTGAAAGGGTTACCTGGGGGGCGATCAAGGAGTTAAACCTTTATTAGGTAATATATGGGGGTACCTGATGCTATAAAAATCTGCGGCGAAGCTAAAAAAAATAACTGGCTACCTATCGGCATCACCGACACTAAGACAGCGATCAGAAAAACGATCGCTTAGTGACACTGGCAAAAGGGGGTGAAAGGGTTACCTGGGGGGTGATCAAGGGGTTAAACCTTTATTAGGTAATATATGGGGGTACCTGACGCTATAAAAATCTGCGGCGAACCTAAAAAAAATAACTGGCTACCTATCGGCATCACCAACACTAATACAGCGATCAGAAAAACGATTGCTTAGTGACAGCGGTGCTAGGGGGTGAAAGGGTTACCTGGGGGGCGATCAAGGGGTTAAACCCTTATTAGGGGGGGTTAGGGGGCTACACTGGACCTAAAACACTCTGCCCTGACACTTTTACAGTCACAAATGTCACTGATTGCAGTGATCAGTAAATAAATGGTCACTGCAATCAGTGACACTGTGACTGGGGGGTGATCTGGGGCGTCTGGGGGGGGCCTGGGGGGGCGATCGTGTGCCTATGTGTGTGGTGTCAGTGTGCTGTTTAGTGCACTAACCTCTGTGTCTTCTCTCATGCGGCGCTCGGTATATGTGAGCGCCGCATGAGAGATGACATCACTTCCTCCTGCCTGTGTAAACATTACACAGGCAGAGGAAGCTTTTCATTCGCCGGTAGCGATCACGAGGGGGTGGCCGGAAACGAATGGCCGTTCCCTCATCACGGATCGCTCCCGCACCGAGAACCACCGCTCACTGTATAGAAGGGGGGTCCGATTGGACCCCCCAACTATACGAAGGCAGTCACGTACAGGTACGTGATTGTGCCTGTCCGTGCCATTCTGCCGACGTATATATACAGTGAGCGGTCGTTAAGTGGTTAAATACATAAAAATACATAAAAAAGGGGGGTTACCATCCGGGGGCCCTGGGGACCTCCGGGCCTCTGGGGACCTCTGGGCCCCTTACAAAAATAAAAAAATTAAATAAAAAAAAAATTAGTTTTTTTTATTTTTTTATAAAAAATACACAAAAAAGGGGGTTTACCATCCGGGCCCTAGGGACCTTCGGGCCCCTGGGGACCTCTGGGCACCTTACAAAAGATAAAAAAAAAAAAAAAGGGGGTTGCCATCCGGGCCCCTTACAGGTGTACTGCCTGTACCCCCCTGATGATGGCCCTGATGCTGCCACAGTGATTTTTGGAAATCTGTCTCTGCTGCCTGACAGAGGTGCCTCACTCACAAGAGAGTCTAAACAGAAATACAATTTATTTTGCTGATAACATTTAATTTGTGTATTTACCAACTTGCTTAGTGTTTAAATGAAATATATTCACTATCTACAAGTGCTGCAATGTTTTTTCCATAAGGATTCAAGCACAGCAGAGCCTTCTAATAACAAAATGTATCTACAAGTATGTCAACACAAATGTAAAAAAAAAAAGCAATTGATTCCTTGTTAAAAAGTGGATGGAGCCATGAAAATAATGTTGCATTCAGAGCTGCTAGTTTTTAGCACATGTTTTAAAATAATACTAATGCGCTACTATGTGTAAAATTTGTGGATAAAATCAAACCAAATAGGATAACCAAATAGTGACAGCTGCAACCAATCAAGGAAATCTGTGATCCTGAATGTGTATGTGAATAAATATATTGGTGCGCTGAGACCAACCCTATTTTGTGGCACAAATCAATAAATGTGTAATAACACAATAAATCCACTAATAAAGTGCTATAAGTAAAGTGATACTGTGCTAATTAATACAAAAAATAAAGTGCAAACTGAATCCTGAATGGATGTTGCTCCGTGCATAAATGAAATAGCAACAATAGGCCTACATACAGTGCAAAGGTAGCAATAAGCCATACTCACAAACATCAATAGGCAATAATGGCAAACATAAATACAAATCCGAAAGGAAAAAAGTTAATGAAAGTCTACTTATGGTGCTAATTGTAATTCCAAAGGCTTCCACCGGAGGCAATGTGACCATTAGACAAATGCGCATAGCACAGCTCAGCAGAGCGATCTCCTCATTCAGTGTCTGTGTATGACAGACAACTGCTGACAGCTTCACTAGGTCCCTCCCTACGCGTTACATCAGAGTCACCTGACCTACTCATGGGTCATGAGGTGACCAAAAATGATACGTTCCAATCATTCTAAAGCCCCGTAAACAGGAGCACTGGGAGACATTTGCCGGTTCCAAAAAAAATAAACAGCCGACATTCTGCCCACGTGTATGTTGGTCTGTTCGACAGAAGCTGGCCGTTTGGCCAAATTCTGTCGAATGTTGATGGTGGAAAACCAGCAACCGTCCGACTCCCGATCAACGCTCTCAGCCAATGGTGAAGAGCACTGATCAGAGTGTTCTGTCAGAACACTACAGCTCAGCGGTGGAGATCGGTGAACTAACCTTGCATGGTTAGAACAGCCGCTCTGACCAAAGCTGACACTTATAGTGTGTACCCAGCTTTACCCACATACCACTATTCCTCACTTTTGGCCATCGTCATCAGTGCAGTGTATGGAAACCAAGGCTTTTATGGAGAGGATTTTGGGGGAACAATGAGAAAATATGACTGAAGGGGTCATGGTAAGGTAGGCTTAGAGCAGGCAAAATGCATAGAAACTAATAATTAAAATACATATCAATAAAAATATTAACATTATAAATTCACTTAACTTTTTTGTATAATATCCCTTGAAGCCACATTCATTAGGCTTTTCACTAGGTATGAGTAAAATGTCCAAAATCTAAGCAATTGTTGGTATTTCAAGGCTAACAGGCAAAGTATTGTCAAAAGGACGGAAGCCACCCCCCCCCCGGGAGAGGACAGTGATTATCGCTAGCGGCTGTAGCAGCTGCTATCGATAATCGCAAGATAATCCAGCAGGATGGTTGTGCCCTGGTTGCAGGGTGGTTTGGTACAATCAGCCTGCCTATTAAGTGTTCGAGTCCAATTTTTCTCCTGCATTGCCACCATGTCATATGCTCTTTTAATGGAAACTACAAGTGGTTGGGCCAATACATATTGCTTAGGCATGGCCCATTGTTGTCCCTTTTGGAAACCCACCTTAGGAAATGAAATGAAGCAGGGTATGCATGAAGACAGGAAGTGGTTCTCAAATTTTCCGGCGGAAAAAATTCCTATCGGAAAATCCGATCGTCTGTAGCAATTCCGACGCATGCTTGGAAACAATTTGACGCATGCTTGCAAGCATTGAACTTCATTTTCTCGGCTCGTCGTAATGATGTACGTCACCGCATTCTTGACGGTCGAAAGTTCCGAGAACTTTTGTGTGACCGTGTGTATGCAAGCCAAGCTTGAGCGGAATTCCGTTGGAAAAACCATCCAAAGTATGTCAGGTGAGAAGAAATCATGCAAGGATCAAATCACACTTATGAACAGAACCCTTAACTATTGGTACCTTTTAGACTACAAGGGCTCCTATTTACAGCCATTCATGTCAAACGTGGCCATTTCCATTTGAATGCATTTAGTCAAATGGATAATTCAGCAATTGACAAGAAAAGGCTGTATTTGACTTGTTTTTCAAGAAGTTTAAATGCACCCCATTAATAAGTGCTGCATCAAACAAAATGCAACCCAAAGCAGGTCAAACACAGCTTCTGTTATGTACACAACTCCTGAAAAAAAAAAAAAAATCAGCCCTGGCAGTTAACCAATGTATCCCTGTTTATATTGCACCATTTCCCTGAGTCTTATGCCGCGTACACATGGTCGTAATTTCCGACAACAAATGTTCGATGGGAGCTTTTTGTTGGAAATTCCGACCATGTGTAGGCTCCGTCGGACATTTGCTGTCGGAATTTCCGACAACAAAAATTTGAGAGCTGGTTCTCAAATTTTCCGACAACAAAATCCGTTCTCGTAAATTCCGATCGTGTGTGGACAATTCCGACGCACAAAATTCCACGCATGCTCTAAAATCAAGTACGAGACGGAAGCGCTCGGTCTGGTAAAACTAGCGCTCGTAATGGAGATAGCACATTCGTCACGCTGTAACGGACTGAAAAACACGAGGCTGAAAAGCACGAATCGTCTCCCACCAAACTTCTACTAACACGACTGGTATTAAACTTCCCTTTAATAGTGCCGTCGTACGTCTTGTACGTCACCGCATTCTTGGCGTTCGGAATTTCCGACAACAATTGTGTGACCGTGTGTATGCAAGACAAGTTTGAGCCAACATCCGTCAGGAAAAAAATCCATGGTTTTGTTGTCGGAATTTCCAATCGTGTGTACGCGGCATTACTGTTATGGGGTCCTAGCACAGAATATGCATAGGGTTTAGTGAATTGTGGACATTACAATTGCCACAAATGCTCCCAGTCCTTCTGATGACCAATAGCGCAATTGCCAGATGGCCAGTTTGAACCCAAAGAACATGGTAAACATTGGATGCAACTAATAATTTTTTCATTTATGATCTAATCCAACAACTATTTCAGAGGAGATGAGTTTTAAAGACTGCAGTATTTCATTTTAGTCAAATACCAACGAAAAGCCCTTTGTGTTACATGGAAGACTCTATTACATGCTTTTTTTCGACAATGGAGTATTATCAGCAAGAATAAATGGTGCTTCTATATAGCTGCCAAAACCATAACCCCAGAGACTAGCAGGTAGAACTTTATTTCAGGTGCAAAAATAGCACTAAGTAATAGATACTTGAAAGGAAGGATATTTTTATAAGCAGAACATTTAACCACATTACTGATGCCGTGCTGACCTAATAAATGGAAAATACTCATACATGTTTCACGGTGGAGATGGTGTTATCAGGGTGATGTGCAGTGTTAGTTTTCCGCCACACATATCGTTTTCCATTTTAGTCTCATCTGACCAGAGCACCTTCTTCCAGATGTTTGCTGTGTCCCCCACATGGCTTCTCACAAACTGCAAACAGAACTTCTTATGGCTCTTTCTTTCAACAATAGCTTTCTTCTTGCCACTCTTCCATAAAGGCCAGATTTGTGGAGAGCACGACTAATTGTTGTCCTGTGAACAGATTCTCCCACCTGAGCTGTGGATCTCTGCAGCTCCTCCAGAGTTACCATGAGCCTCTTGGCTGCTTCTCTGATTAGTGCTCTCCTTGCCCGGCCTGTCAGTTTAGGTAGACAGCAATGTCTTGGTAGGTTTGCAGTTGTGCGATACCCTTTCCTTTTTTTGGCTGATGGATTGAACAGTGCTCCATGAGATGTTCAAAGCTTGGGATATTTTTTTATAACCTAACCCTGCTTTAAACTTCTCCACAGAGATCAAATTACACACAGGTGGACTCTATTAACTAATTAGGTAACTTCTGAAGGAAATTGGTTCCACTAGATTTTAGTTAGGGGTATCAAAGTAAAGCGGGCTAAATACAAATGCACACCACACTTTTCACATATTTATTTGCAAAAAATACATAAAATTATTTATCATTTTCCTTCCACTTCACAATTATGTGCCAGTTTGTGTTGGTCTATCACATAAAATTCCAATAAAATACATTTACGTTTTTGGTTGTATTATGACAAAATGTGGAAAATTTTAAGGGGTATGAATACTTTTTCAAGGCACTGTACATTTGGCTATATGCACTGACACTGGAGCTGCTGGGACCTGTCTGTGTTTGCTATCCCTCATCCCCAACAGTGAGAACCTGCGCATTTGACCTTTCTGTTAGTTCAGGGGTTAATTCATAGAGGTGAGCGAGCAATCCGTAAGCTGGTGGAGGGCTCATCCACGTAAAGGACTGGTGTTCCCGATATCATCACCTAAGTAATTATTTCTCAATTAAGGACATTTTCTGCTTGGGCTTCAAATATCCTCTGTAATATGGATTGTTGTTTATTTCTAGTGTTATATCTGCGCTGCACGTTCTTATGTTAATATTGTTCTTTGAGGCTGTGTGAAATTACCCTTGGTGCTTATTTTTATATTGTGTCTATTTTTATATGGTTGCACTGATTTTACCTTTTCACATAGTACACACAAACACTGGTTAGGCACACATTTAACCCTTTGATCTCCATAGATGTTAAAACCCCTCCCAGCCAGTGTCATTAGTACAGTGACCGTGCATATTTTTAGCACCGATCACGTATTAGTGTCACTGGTTTCCACAAAGTGTCAGTTAGTGTCCGATTGTCTGCCACAATATCGCAGTCCCGCTATAAGTTGCTGATCGCCATTACTAGTACAAAAAAAACTCCAGTATGTATCCCATAGTTTGTACACACTATAACTTTTGCGCAAACCAATCAATATAGGCTTATTGGGATTTTTTGTACCAAAAATATGAAGCAGAATACATATTGGGCTAAATTTATGAAGAAATTTGATCTTTCAATTTTTTTTATTGGATATGTTATAGAAAGTAAAAAATATATATATATATATATTTTTTTAAAATTGTTGTTTTTTTTTCTTTATAGAGCAGAAAAAAAATAAAAAAAATAATCATATACCACCAAAAGAAAGCTCTATTTGTGGGAAAACAATGACATACATTTTATTTAGGTACAAAGTTACATGACTGCGCAATTGTCAGTTAAAGTACCGCAGTGCCATAATCGCAAAAAATGGCCTGGTCATGAAGGGGGTAAATCTCCCGGAGGGCAAGTGGTTAATTCATGTTTAATGCTAGAACCTGGTGCCCAAAATGTCTTAATGTAAACATATAGTTCTTAATTTAATGTAGATGTAAATCCCAGTGGGATGACATTTTACTTAAGCACTGCGTATCAAACAATGACATGTTTTTTTATCATAAAGCGCTTTTTACCTTTTTTCATACTGTTTTCATTAATTTGCTGCTGATCTCTTATAGCCTTTTTCAGCCACTTCCTGTCTCGCTTCAACATTGGCTGCACATAATTTCTCTTGACCGACTTGCTGACAGGGACAACAGTGGCCCATGTAACATTTCTGCAGGGCTGTAGTCTTTCCCGGGGCACATATGACAGGGTGACAAGGCAGAAGCACATTTGGTAAACAGTTGCCCCTCCATAAGAGGCAGTCCCTAAACAAGGACTTTCATAGCTCAGTCTCCAAGTTAACTTTTAATAAAAACTGCAGATTTAGGGCCATATTCATGGTTGAGCACACTTCTACCCCCAACCTGTTGTTTGGTATACATAGGTTTATTCCAGGCATTATCTCTTCGGCCATGTGATATCACAGTCCTCATCCTCTGGGAGTGGACAGTCCTTACAACTGCACATATTGACATGGGACTTCCAGATTCTGATAGGCCCCCCACCTGCAGACCCCCACAACCACAGCCCAGGGTTGTGGGGACAAGGCCCTTGTCTCCATCAACTTGGGGACAAGGTGCTTTGGGGTGGGGGGCAGAGCCCCCCTGCCAAAAGCACCCTCTCCATTTTGAGGGCATGTAGCCTGGTATGGTTCAGGGGGGGCACTCACTCGTCCCCCCCCCTTTCTTGGCCTGCATGCTCGGATAAGGGTCTGGTATAGATTTTGGGGGGGACCCCCATGCCATTTTTTTAAATGTTGGCATGAGGTTCCCCCCAAAATCCCCCCCGATCCATCTGGATTGGGGGGGCCCCACACTGTTTTTTTCTAGATGTTTTTTATGCCGGCAATGATTTTTTTCATATTCAGCTGTCATCACTGAATCCGCAGACAGCTGATGACTTATCGGTTTGTTAAGGAAGCGGTGGCCGGCTTTCTGGCCCGCTCCTTTGCAACCAGCTATACACAGTGTATTAAAGTAAATAAAAAAGAAAAAACGTAAAATGCATTAAAAAAAAAAAAAAAAAAACACACACATCAAAGACACAACACTTGCGTTTCTGGTCCATTGAAGTCTATTACACGCAAAACGCAATATGCTGTGAGAAAAAAGTCCCTGACCCTTTCCAAAAATGCATTGGCTGAAAAAGGCATAGGAAACCATGGTAAATAGACTGTAGTGCGTTCCTGCAAAACGCACAAAAAAGTGCATAGATGTGAACGTAGGGTCAGTGTAATGCGGCAACGCCATGCTGTGAATATTTGACACTCTGAGCTCACACAAAGTGGATTGAATGATGCTGGATGTCATTCAACCCAAAGGACCACTGGCAGCAACAGGAAGGAGTAGAACCGTAAAAGCAGTTGTAATATTTGAATAAACACTAGGCGGTTGATTTTTTTAGTCCTGCAGTTGAACTTTAAAAGTATTGAAGACAATTTACAATGGAAATTACATAATATGTTAAACCACTAATTAGATTTAAGTTACGAAGTTAAAGGGCCAGTTCACACCATAGAAACGCAGTCCAGATGCATTCCAGATGCTTTTCTGCATGTGCGTTTTTGATGTGTCCCAGTGCGTTTTTGATGCAGTCCAGTGCCTTTTTCCACCATCTTTTTTCTTAACCTGCCTAGCGGTATTCCGAGTCTGGCTCGGGGTGGAATTTCAGTACCATTGGCGGTAACCCCGAGCCAGACTCGGTATCGCATCGCAGTATCCAGGTAAAGTTTCTTACCTTGTCCCCTGGATCCTGCGATGTCTCCCCGCTGTATCTGTGAGCTGTCTCCTCGCTCGAGTGCCGAGCTCCATTCCCTGCGACATTGCGACGCGCGGGGACGGAGTTCGGCGCCAAATTCAAAAAAGTAAAAACACACAATACATACAGTACACTGTAATCTTACAGATTACAGTGTACTGTATCAAATAATTACACACCCTCTTTGTCCCTAGTGGTTTGTCCAGTGTCCTGCATGCACTTTTATATTATAAATACTTTCCTTTCTGCCTGGAAACTGGAGATTGTCCATAGCAACCAAACAGTGTCCCTTTACATCAAAAGTGGTTTTAGACCTGCTAGAAAACAGCGATAATAAATTAGAATCACTTGCAGAATTGAGCGTTAGCGATTTGTGGGGAATATCGTCATCAAACACTAAAAAACACTTTTATTATTATTATTATATTATTATTTGTTACAATTATTTTATAGTTATTTATTATATTATAATTTATGATTTTGTGTTTCAAACTATCATACCCGGGATGTCTACTAGACTCTGGTTTGGACAGATTTAAGTGAGTTATTCCTAAGAATTACAGGCCTACAATATAAAACGCCAAATTTACATGCAAAATAATTGTACCGCTTTCAGCACCTAAAATCTGAAATAATCCTACCGCCAGGGAGGTTAACCTTAAATAAGGACATGTGTGTTTCAGTGCATTTTAGTTGCATTTAGGTGCGTTACGATTACAGTGCATTCCAGTGTGTTTTTGATGCTTTATACAGCGTTCCAGTACAGTCCAGGGCAGGAAAAATGCAGCATGTTCTACTTTTTTTCTGGAATGCACTGGAACTGCAAGCACTGGTGTGAACTATGTCATTGGAAATCATATAACCTACTTTCCATGCGTTTTTGATGCAGAAAAACCACGCACTGGACTGCATGTGGTGTGAACTGGCCCTTAAACATAAGTTCTGTAAGAGAGGAGTTTTGGTATATGAGATCATGCAGATGAAAATTTAAACTAATTTAAACCTAATTTTAACCCTTAGGTACCCTAATGTCTACCACGCTAACATCATGTCTACAACAGCATGCATTCTTGCCTTTGGTAGCAATAGCCGATTCAATGAAAGTGGCAAGAGGCATCTCCATTTCCATAGCAGAGGACAGAGGTGGAGACTGCTGGTGGGGATCAGATTGGGTGATAAGCTATCCTACATAACACCTGGTGAGCAAGATACATATTACCATTACCTGTACATCAGGTCCTAGACATATTCTGGACAGCTATTAATATTATCGGCCTCTATTATTCCATTGTAGTCCATAACAATGACGACTATGATGAATTACATTATTTCTTGAATACTCCCAATAAATGAAGTATATGCTGAGTGGCCATGACTAGATTTAAAAGAATATTTGGTAATACCAAAGTTGCCGATCCACTCTTTTAGAGTCCCATTCCTCTGGACTCCCTTTTTTTTTTAGGGGATTAGGAGGGTCTATAGCCCCTGCTGCTTTTATTCAGGAGTTGGGTTCTGGATCTCCCATTGTAGGACATGCACACAGTTTATAGACATATGGATGTTTCCAGCGTTTTATAATGAAGTCGTCTGGAAAGCTTGAAAAACATATTTATGAATCATGCCCCTTTGGGTAAATCCAACTACTTCAGAAGATTGTATTTGATCCCAGACAAAATAATATCTTGCTAAACCTTGGGGTGTTTGTGGAATTTAGATCTAAATTACGAATGTTCATCTGTATGGTCTAAAATCATCAAAACTCCACATTTGCATAGCTAAAATATTTAAGTGAAGATTGTGATAATGAAAATATTTTTTTTAACTGATGATTTTGTTGTACTTGTTGTGCCCATCAGTAGCTACAGAAACTTTCCACTGTTCTTTTTTTGTTGTGTCTATATTTATTATCGGAGATAAGATCAATCTCTTCTTCCCTCTCTTCCGCTTCACACAGGGAACAGGGAGGACAGAGCAATAAAAAACATTTTTGACTTTATGCATTAAGGTAAAAAAATTTTTTACCTTCAGTATCACTTTAAATACTGTATATACTTGTATACTGTATATACTTGAGTATAAGACGACCCGAAACTAAGCCGAGGCACCTAATTTTACCACAAAAAAACTGGCAAAACCTATTGACTCGAGTATAAGCCTAGAGTGTCCATCTGCATGCCTCACTGTGCCTCACTGTGTCCATGCCTCATTGTGTCCATGCCTCACTGTGTCCATGCCTCACTGTGTCCATGCCTCACTGTGTCCATGCCTCACTGTGCCCATGACTAGACTGACGTTTAACATGGGAGTCTATGGAAGGGGTGCCCAACTTTGAAAAATCGGTGCTCCCGGGTCGTAGGTCCCCCAGACAACAAACTTTACTTGTAGAGGAGCAATGGAGCTACATGTGTGCCAAGTTTCCGGTCCAGAGGACCTACGACCGGCCAGTAACGGGTCCCCAAAGTCACCAGAGAAAAGACTGTTTAACATGGGAGACTATGGAAGGGGTGCCCGGTTATGAAAAATTGGTGCTCCCAGGCTGTAGGTCCCCCAGACAAAAAACTTTGCATACTTGTAGAGGAAGCGTGGGGCTACATGTGTGCCAAGTGTGGGGTCCGGGGGACCTACAGCCGGCCAGTACCGGGTCCCCAAAATCTGGGAGATCAGGCGCAAAAAGGTGACTCGAGTATAGGCCGAGGGGGCATTTTCAGCACAAAATGTGCTGAAAAACTCGGCTTATACTCGAGTATATACAGCAAGTCTTTTTTAGTTTCCTAAAGTACATTGTTTGATTCCCAACCACGGCACTATGTCTGGAGTTTGTACGTTTTCCCAAAGACACGCTGGTAGGCTAATTGGGTCCGGTCTAAAATGGCCTCAGTATGTGTATGTATGAATGTGAGTTGGGGATCTTAGGTTGTAAGCTCCTTGAGGGCATGGCCTAATGTGAATGTGCAATGTACGTACCTGTACTAAAATAAATAAATACGTTTAAAGCCAAAGTTTTGGACAGTGTGTGGAGGTTTAGTACTTTGGTAAATACTTTGGTAAGTACAAAGAAACCTGGCAGGAGTTTTAACCAATCCCAAAACTAAAAAAAGATTTTGTTAATAGATACATCTCCACTTTCAGAAAGCCCTCCTGGAAGAAAAACTCTGTATTAACCAGACTGAGAGACATCATTTTTCCCTGGCTCTTTATTATGGTATGAAGAAAAACATCATTGATTCTGTGCTTGATGCAGACGTTATATTACAAATGTATTACAGAAATATGGTGCGACTATTAAAATATGATTACACAAAAGTATGAACATTAAAAGGTTTACAGTACAGTGGATTTTTTTTATAAACAGACTTTTAAATATACATAGGACAATATTAGCTGACAGAAAACATCATAGACAAAATTGACAAAATTTATGTCTAGGCTTTTTCTTCAAAACCTTATTTTCAGGAAAACATACTTGCAAAAAAAGCCTTAAAACCAGGAACCAGTCACCTTTATACTACAAATATATACAGAGGTGTGCAAACCTACAATGTTTTTGGAATTTAATTTTGGACAAGCATTTTATTGGGTTGGCTTTTGGTCTTAGGTTTCCATATGGGCGTACAAAACGTAATTCATCCCGTTCATACCACATTTGTTACACTATTTTTTTAAACTAGGCTGCAATAATTCCAGGGCACACTAGGCCTTTGTCAGTTGGCACCTTTTGAATCTGGGGATCCATTTCCTTTCTACCCATCTATTCTGGCAATTTTCTCTAAAACATTGATGAATCTTGTATAACAACACACTAGCAGGGGTGCCAGTCTGCTGAGAGCAATGCCAGGCCCATAAGTCATTTGTACTGACAGTTATAGTGCATCACATTAAATTTTGGTCCAAAAAGCAGCTGGAGGGGCATCGGCATGCAGGCAACCTGCATTGTCCCAAGACCATTTATTACTATTAAGCCCTGTACACAAGATAGGTTTTACCGATGAAAACAGTCCGATTAACTTTTTTCATCGGACAAACCGATCGTGTATGGGCCCCATCGGTCTTTTTTCCATCGGTGTTTAAAAATAGAACATGTTTTAAATTTTTCCGATGGTTAAAAAACCAATAGTAAATTATTATCGTCTGTGGGGAACTCCATCGGATAAAAAACCCACGCATGCTCAGAATCAAGTCGACGCATGCTCAGAAGCATTGAACTTCATTTTTTCTCGGCTCATCGGAGTGTTTTACGTCACCGCATTTGGAACGGTCGTTTTTTTGACTGATGGTGTGTAGACAAGACTGATGAAAGTCAGCTTCATCGGATTTCCGATGGAAAAATCCATCGGTTAAAAAACCATAGGAAATCCGATTGTGTGTACAGGGCTTAACATTCAATAAAAGGGTTCAAAAATAAAGATGTTTTGCTGCTACTACTGAGATAGTATCAAGTTGTGCCAGTAAAAAACAACTTAGGCTTCTATGTGACTAAATGTCAGTCTCATACCACAAATAAATATGAAGAGCAAAATATTTTTGTTAGGAACTGAAAACATTTTTTTGCTTAAATTCTACAGATCTGCATTGTAGAATGTAAAGGTCACATAATAACTTACAATTTTTAAAATGCGGGCGTCTTCGTGATCCTCAGACTAGTTACAGCTCAAATAAACTGCAATTACGCTATGCACTCCACCTCCTCCTTTTTAGGTTACCCATAAACATTAGCTGAAGCCTCGTACACACGGCCGAAAATCTCGTCAAGAAAAAACACGTTGTTTTTCTTGACGAGATTCTTGGACAAGAAACTTGTCCCGGCCGAGTGTACACACGCTCGATTCAAGAACCCGCGGTTCTTTGAATGGAGCGAACGCATTGACGTCATCGACTACGACGAGCGTGCGCTCGTCACATTCGATGCCGTCACCGCCATCTTGCTACACCCTATCTATGCCTAGGAAGCTACCGCGCATACGTCAAAGTCATTTCGAGCATGCGCGGGCTTCCCGGAGGACAGGTAAGTGTACACACACACAATTTTCTCGTCGAGAAACAGGCTGAGATTCTTGTCGGTTTTCTTGACGAGAAACCATACACACGAACAATTTTCTCGGCAAGAAAGCTCTCTCGGCAGTTTTCTTGTCGTTTCTTGCCGAGAAACTCGTTCGTGTGTACGAGGCTTCAGTGTCTAAAAACAGGCCATTTTGAACTAAACATTGTATCTCACTCAAATTTTTTTTTCTATCTTTGCTTGCACAACCCTAATAAGTATACAGTCACAACTGTACACCTCTTCTCTATTGCAGCATTTAACCCTTGCTGAACACTGGAAATTTCACAGTAGCAAGGCACAAAACACTTGTCCAAAACCCTTTTGTAACATGTCTATTGATCTTAATATAATTATATGCTGTGCTTCTGAACGGACAGAGAGCTGTACAAACCCAATCTGGAGAACTGTATTTTCATGCTTGTTTATAAGTCCACATTTTTTAACAAACTGCTAGTAAACGTACTGATGGCTGGCAATATTGCATACTAGATCTGTGGCAGGATGTTAACCTGGTATCCAGGTTTAATTTGTTTCGCTCACAGGCTTTTGTTCCTGGAGGCAAACTAGAGAGTTTAATATTTTATATATCAAGTTTTTTAATGGGCAAATCATGGCATGCATTGTATTCAGTTTGCTTTGACACCTCTACATTTTGTTATGTGAAAAAACATAACAGTTATTTAGACTGTAATACATAGTATTACTGGAACTAATGATAATATTTGCATATTTAAAACAAGGTATTATAAATGAAATTCCTATAATGTAACAAAACATTATGCTATATTTTATGTACAGTCACACACAGAAGTAGAAGTACTTCTATTTATTCTTGAAAAAAACATAATTTAAAAAATATTTAAATATTTACAGGCATCAGAACAAGTGTTAGCATTAACCCCTTATTTCAAGTCATGCGACTTATGGATATGTTCAAACCACCATTGGCTACACTGGTCCTGGGTTTTGACTGTGCTGCCCCAAAATATCATCCAGAATTGTTAAGTTGTTTAGCCAGTCTTCGTCAGGACTGCTGGTATTGCCTCCCTTCATTAGACAGTCAATAAAGTCTGCTTCATTGCAATTAGCAGATAAGACAGAGTTATTCTGTGTTGTTACAAAGTCATATTGGTGGAGATCTGCCCCAGAACTTAGTCTGTCAAAAGTTTCAGGGGTTTGGACAGAGGTTGGTCCATATGAAGGTGGACCGAGCTGACCAGGGTTCATTTGGTTAAATGTGGAAACACCTTGTGGCATGGTTTTCATTACGTTGATAGATGCTAGCTGCCCTCTGGATAAACTGTTTCCAAGGTTAGGATTGTTCAAGGACCCTATTCCTGGATTTGTCTGGGACAGACCAAGTTTTTGCATTTGTCTTACTTGAACTCCAGGAGCAATCTGGTTGGGAGGAACCACTCCCTGGTGGGGAAACTGCTGGCTTGCCATATTTGGTCTGACATTTTGTTTGGTGAACAGTGGATTGTTTGGAAATTGCTGCATGCTGGGATCCATTTGGTTTTGACCTGGTATTCTTGTAACACCAGTCTGAGTCCACATCTGAGAAGAAGGGTTAGCATAGACATTGGGAATTCTTGATATGCTAGCCTGTCGCAAGTGTTGCTGAGCTGCAGAATGGGTTATTAGTGAGCTGGAAGTATATCCAGACAATGTCATTCCTGGCCGGACAGTGGATTGGCTGTGCACAGTTTGGCAACCAGAGGTCATGCTCAGTGCATTCTGGTTTTGCCTAAGTGGCATATTAAAATCTGAAGATCCTGGGAAAATTGCTTGCTGTTTCCCAGTGTTGTGCGGAATCATCACCATTGTCCCACTGTTCTGATTCATTGTTGCTGGCGTCATTCCACTTCCCATATTGGTCTGAATTAGACCTTGTGTTGATGTCATCATTCGGTGGCTCTGAGGAGGTGTTGGCATGGGCTGAACACAATCTGTACGAAGATTTTGTGGAAGGGCTGCAGAAAAGAAAACACATGTTAACATACATATATATATTTGACAGTTAATATCAATGCAAAAGTACAGTTGGTCATACCACCACTATGTTTTTGAGTTAGTGATCACCAACCATTGCCTTTTGAAAAATGTAACAATTATTATGTTATGCATGAAACATACTAGAAAGCGCACCTCTGATTTTGTGGCACACAGTATACAGCAAATCAGGAGAGTAGGGAAGGCAGGCATTTTTTGCCCTTGCTTTTTCAACTACAGTGGAACCTTGGATTGCGAGTAACGCGGTTAATGTTTCGTAATACGAGCACTGTATTTAAAAAAATCCTAACTCGTTTGCGAGTGTTGTCTCGCAACACGAGCAGGATTCAAGCCACAGTGGTGTGCTGTACCGCGTTTGGCCTGAGGTGGGGGGGGCGCAGGAGCCGA
The DNA here is from genome assembly GCA_029206835.1 of Rana muscosa. Classification (NCBI taxonomy): domain Eukaryota; kingdom Metazoa; phylum Chordata; class Amphibia; order Anura; family Ranidae; genus Rana; species Rana muscosa. Next base: position 140,742,765 of record CM055125.1, on the reverse strand, counting down.
GCGGAGCCGAATGGCGCCAATCGGTGCTGCTCGGAGCCATTCGAAAATGCTCGGAAAGACTCTGAAATACTCCATTCCCAAGCCTTTCCGAGGTTTGGCGAGGTCAGCCGAGCTGTCCTAGGGCCTTTCTGTGCGTTCCCGAGGCTCTCCGGTGCCCCCCACCTCTGGCCACATGCAGTATTGCATGCCATTGAAGTTAATGCGGAACAAATTATTTTAGTTTCCCTTTACTTCAATGGGGAAACTCGCTTTGATATGCGAGTACTTTGGATTACGACCATTCTCCTGGAATGGATTATGCTCATAATCCGAGGTTCCACTGTAATAGTATTTTAGTCCTTCCACTCCTCTGTATGCATGCTTTCCTGAGTGCTAGGACTACAGGATGGGTTCCAGTTTAAGCTGTATTCACATTATAGTGTTTTGTGAATTTGCACATATACATGTATTTGCATGTTGTTGAGCTATGTGCATAGGGAAGCCTATTCATTTCAATGGACTCCCCGTGTGCAAAAAACACAGCATAGTATCTCATGCACCCTTTTCAGCTTTGATTTTTTTACTGTTTTCTAACTGCGCTTGGGGGGATATTACCAATGGTCAAAAGTATGGGCAGAGATCAGCACAAAGATTTGGGGATATGGGACTTTATAGGTGCATTATAACATAAAGAGTCACTTGAAAGTTTATGTAAAATGATATACAAAAATGTTTATTAAATGAATATCATAAAACTGATGGATACAGTATAGTCATAGCCATAGGTGTACACAAACATCCTACTTCCGACAATGAATTGCTGTAATCACATACATATTTTCATCACGTCCATATTTTTTCTACATGTTTCGCCATGAAGGCTTCTTCAGGAAAGAATGTGAAGATTCATTTATTAAATATGAAAGTCAATAATCGATCAGCTTTAAATGTATACAAGAAAAAGAGACAAAAAATTATTAGATAATATATCACAAAATATAAACATAACATCTTAATATTGTAAATATCATAAATGCTTGACTGCAAACTGCACACACTACAGGTAAGCCCTGGTACCAAATAGGCTCCTACCTCTAGGGCTGAGTATAGGAACCTGCTGAAGTTGGTTCAGAAAAGGGGAGTGAAATCCTGCAATGCAATACGTCCTCACAGTCAAAAACCGCCAGAAATGATGCCAGGTCTCCTGTTGGGCGGTACATATTCCTGACTAAAGTGTTCATTGTCTTAAAAGCTGCTGGTTGCCAAGTAGACCCTGACTATTTTAATGAAGTACTTCTTTATGCTCAGACAAGGTGTTGGCTCTGCCTATATTCTGTGTGTAGAAAAGCCTACGTAATGGAAGAGTTTTCGTTTTTAAAAATGATTGTGCTAATGTTTATGTGTGTCTGTAAGACTATTGCTTGTGGCAGATAATTAAAGCATATTTTGTAGGTATAAGGACTGTGGCAGATGATTTCTATACATACAGTATCTCACAAAAGTGAGTACACCCTTCACATTTTTGTAAATATTTTATTATATCTTTTCATGTGACAACACTGAAGAAATTACACTTTGCTACACTGTAAAGTAGTGAGTGTAATGAGCTTGTAATTGTGTAAATTTGCTGTCCCCTCAAAATAACTCAACACACAGCCATTAATGTCTAAACCGCTGGCAACAAAAGTGAGTACACCCCTAAGTGAAAATGTCCAAATTGGGCCCAAAGTGTCAATATTTTGTGTGGCCACCATTATTTTTTAGCACTGCCTTAATCTTCTTGGGCATGGAGTTCACCAGAGCTTTACAGGTTGCCACTGGAGTCCTCTTCCACTCCTCCATGACGAAATTACGGAGCTGGTGGATGTTAGAGACCTTGCGCTCCTCCACCTTCCGTTTGAGGATGCCCCACAGATAATCAATAGGGTTTAGGTCTGCAGACATGCTTGGTCAGTCCATCACCTTTACCCTCAGCTTCTTTAGCAAGGCAGTGGTCATCTTGGAGGTGTGTTTGGGGTCGTTATGTTGGAATACTGCCCTGCGGCCCAGTCTCCAGACAGAGGGGATCATGCTGTGCTTCAGTATGTCACAGTACATGTTGGCATTTATGGCTCCCTCAATGAACTGTAGCTCCCCAGTGCCGGCAGCACTCATGCAGCCCCAGACCATGACACTCCCACCACCATGCTTGACTGTAGGCAAGACACACTTGTCGTTGTACTTCTCACCTGGTTGCTGCCACACACACGTGACACCATCTGAACCAAATAAATTTATCTTGGTCTCATGAGACCACAGGACATGGTTCCAGTAATCCATGTCCTTAGTCTGCTTGTCTTCAGCAAACTGTTTGGGGGCTTTTTTGTGCATCATCTTTAGAAGAGACTTCGTCCTGGGACAACAGCCATGCAGACCAATTTGATGCAGTGTGCAGCATATGGTCTGAGCACTGACAGGCTGACCCCTCACCCCTTCAATCTCTGCAGCAATGCTGGCAGCACTCATACATCTATTTCCCAAAGACAACCTCTGGATATGATGCTGAGCACATGCACTCAACTTCTTTGGTCGACCATGGCGAGGCCTGTTCTGAGTGGCACCTGTCCTGTTAAACCACTGAATGGTCTTGGCCACTGCACTGCAGTTCAGTTTCAGGGACTTGGCAATCTTCTTATAGCCTAGGCCATCTTTATGTAGAGCAACAATTCTTTTTTTCAGATCCTCAGAGAGTTCTTTGCCATGAGGTGCCATGTTGAACTTCCAGTGACCAGTATGAGAGAGTGAGAGCGATAACACCAAATGTAACACACCCGCTCCCCATTCACACCTGAGACCTTGTAACACTAACGAGTCACTTGACACCGGTGAGGGAAAATGGCTAATTGGGCTCAATTTGGAAATTTTCACTTAGGGGTGTACTCACTTTTGTTGCCAGCGGTTTAGACATTAATGGCTGTGTCGAGTTATTTTGAGGGGACAGCAAATTTACACTGTTATACAAGCTGTACACCCACTACTTTACATTGTGTCATTTCTTCAGTGTTGTCACATGAAAAGATATAATAAAATAATTACAAAAATATGAGCAGTTTACTAACTTTTGTGAGATACTGGATAGTGAGTAGGCACAGGTTCTATTTAGGTATGCCCCTTTAAAGCCCTCCTGCTGTCAGTGAGGCCACACCCACCATGCATCACAGCATGCTATAACCCTTCCTCGCTCTATTCAAATTCAGAAAACATTTGGCTGGCATTACATTTTGAATGATTTTTAAACGGAACAAGTGAGTACCTAAGACTATTTGGATTACCAGCCTCCTTTATTTCACTGAACATTTAGACCAGTCATCATGACACTACTGCTTTGTACAGTGCGGCCAGTCACCATGTGAACCTGCTTACAGAAGGGAAGAGCAAAGTGAAGACCCAATCACTATGCTGCAACGCTCTTAATTGAGCAGTCACGGGCTGGTGTGGTCTGTAGACCATTGTAGTCTGTTGAGAGTCCTATTACCTGGTTATGCTATCTGGCATCTATCCCATCTACCTGAATTTCAAGGATGAATGAACAGAAGTAAAAACTTTCGGGATACCTTTGAGAGGTTCACAAATATCTTATGTATTTCAGTGGCATCCTTAGCTGTTTATTTCATATTCTGTTGAGAGTCTATTTCCTATTCTATTGGCTATTGAGATAAGTCTGAAGTAGCAGGTTCATTTTATGAACATTTTCGAAGCAAAGTACAGTGGAACCTCGGTTTAAGAGTAACTTGGTTTGAGAGCAATTTGATTTGCGAACAATTAAAAAAAAAATTTCTGACTCGGTTTGCGAGTGTTGACTCGCAAGACGAGCAGAATTCAAGTTAAATAGACCTGCAGTACCGCATTTGGCCTGAGGTACGGGGGCGGAGGAGCCGAGCAGAGTCTAAATAGGCCTGCAGTACCGCATTTGGCCTGAAGTGGGGGGGGGGCGCAGGAGCCGAGCATTGCCGAACAGCGCCGTTCACCGCTGTTCGGCAATGCTCCGAAATACACGGAAATACTCAGTTTCCGTGCCTTTCCGATGTTTGCCGAGGTCAGCCAAAGTGTCCTCGGGCCTTTTTGGCCATTTCCGAGGATCTCCGGCGCCCCCCCACCTCTGGCCGCATTCGGTATTGCATCCCATTGAAGTCAATGCAGAACAAATTATTTTCGTTTCCATTGACTTCAATGGGAAAACTCGCTTTGATATGCGAGTACTTTGGATTACGAGCACACTCCTGGAACGGACTATGCTCATAATCCGAGGTTCAACTGTATATGCTTTCCAGGAAATAACTAAACTGTTTTCCAACTTACATTGAAACTGATTCATTTGCTGTGCCACAAATGCATTGCGCTGTTCAGATGTCATGGCCATCATAGTTGTTCTTGGTTTCACCTGAAACACAGAAAAGTATATCAGTACTATATATGTATAAATATATTAATGTTGTCATTGCATGTAAATAGTCAGGTAAAGATGATCTAGACCTTCATCAATTATCAAAATACAATATTTACCGGCTCTCCTGTCTACAGCTGTGTTATTGCCTGAAGTGATGAAATATATCATGTGACCAGGAGCACAAATCCTCGAATGCCATGGAATGACAAACGACATTACCATGGCATTAACAACTACTCATAGCAGCATATTTTAATGTTGAGAATGCAAGTTGCAGCAGTGCAGGCACCATGAAAGTGATGCTGAAACTTTAGATATCTCACAGTAGCGGTTTACCAAAGAAAAAAGCCTAAATCTGTGATTACGTGGCAATGAATTTTAGTGTAAAATTTTCCTTTGAACTGTTTTTCATAACAAAGCCGGTAAAACTTTGAGTGGTTATTTATATTACAACGCTGTCAAAAAACACATTATAGAAGTAGAAGATCATATTAAGCTCTTCGTTTTCAAGGATAATAGCAAATATCACTAGTGCTTGCAACAATTTACACCACCCTATTTGTATTTTTATAGAACAGTACATGTGCATTTCACCATTTAGCTGGGCAAACATATTAGATGTCTACAGTCATCTACAGCAGTAGTCTCCAAACTTTGGCCCGGGGGCCGGATGTGGCCCTTTGCATGCCTTTTTTCTGCCCATTGGGCCCCTTTACTCCCACTGATGCAAGACGCTATTCCTTCCACTGACACCAACAATAGGGCATAATTCCTGTTACTGACATCAACAACGGGGCAGTATTTCTCCCATTGACACCAATGATAGGGCAGTATTTCTCCCACTGACACCAAAGATGGGGCCCTGTTCCTCCCGCTGACACCAACGATGGGGCACTATTCCTCCTACTGATACCAACAATGGAACACTATTCCTCTCACTGACACCAATGATGGGGCACTATTCCTCGCACTGACACCAGAGATAGGGCACTATTCCACCCACTGATACCAACGATTCCCCCCTAATGGCAAAGATGCATTGTTTGCTCCAGAGCTTAGTATATGAGGGAAGCTTCACTTTGAAAATAATACTCAATCATGTGCAAGAAGAATAAAAAAAAAAAAAAGCATTTTTGCATAGAAACATGATTGGATGATGGAAGTCAGCAGAGCTTCTGCTCATTTACTCACCTGTGGAGCGACTGCCCTTGCAGAGTGTAACTGCACTGTACAACATGCACAGTCTATTTGCCTTTAGTAAATCAACCACAATGTTTACATATTTGGAGAATGAAAGGGTTCACTTTAAAAATTACTAATGAAGAAAAAAGATCCCTTTAAATTTCTATGCTGTAGCCTCAGAACTTTAATTAATGTTATTTATAAAATGGCAACATAGCATAGTCCCTTCTGTTTACACAATACACAATAACTCACTTTTCCAAAAAAAGGACCTTCACCTGATCCCTGCTTAAAGCGGAGTTCCACCCAATTTTTTTACTTTTTTTTATTCCACTCCTCACTCCCTTACATGCCACATTTGGCATGTAATTTTTTTTTGGGGGGGAGTGGGGGCTTCAGTAGGAGTGGGACTTCCTGTCCCACTTCCTCCTTCCGCCCTGGAGCCGCCTAGGCGATACGTCATATCGCCTTGTGGCGGCTCCTCCCTGTAGGCGATCACCTGGGACGTGACAGGTCCCAGGCGATAGCCTGTCCACTCACAGAGCGCTGCGCCGTTCGCGCATGCGCAGTGAGTGCCCGGCCGTGAAGCCAAAAGCTGTCAAGGCCGGATGCCCACACTGTGAATGGACGCGCCGGCGGAGGAGGGGGGAGAGGAGCGGAGCTCCAGGCGGCGCGGCGCTGGACAGTGGAGCAGGTAAGTGTATGTTTATTAAAAGCCAGCAGCTACACTTTTTGTAGCTGCTGACTTTTAATAAACATAAAAAAAGGGTGGAACTCCGCTTTAAAGAGCAAGCTAGCATTTACTGTAACTGATCATTGTGGAGTATGTATTTGACATTTTTGAATACAGTTAATATTATTCTCATATTAAATTAAATGGGCTGTGCATTGCAGGATACATTTGCTACTTCCACATTAGTTTATCTCCCTGGGAAAACCGATTTAGCTTTAAAAGGATTAAAATAATCTTTGACATGGGCAGCCCGGTGGGTGGTAAAAACAGATGGCTGAGTTGTGGTTTTACCTACCCTTGTCTGCTCATGCGTATTCTCATTCCAATATATTTTTATTGATTTTCTTAAAATTTATACAAACAAGACACATATACATACACAAACAAATACAATTATCCTGAGTACAAATTCAACTGAGATGTTCTTTAAAGTTATAATTACTAACTTATTTAACTTCTGCAATAATACATTTCTTCAAAAAACTCTCCTCTATATATTCTAAATGACAATAACATAACCAAAAAAAACCTAAACAAAAATAAATAAATAAAACAAAACAAAAAACAAAACAAAAAAAACCCAAAGAAAAAAAAAATGGGGGCGGGGGGGAAGAAATAATAGTGGTGTCTCACATTAACAGAATCATAGAGTCTTTCTTCAGCCTTTATGGTTATTTCAACCGGAATAGAATATATCTGCTGAAACAGCTAATCATTTAGAAATTCAAAAATTTCCAAAAATATTGATGAATTTTTAAATGTAATCCAAGTCTGCCACACCCTATTAAACTTCTGTATAGTATCATTATTTTCAGCTACCAATATCTCCATATGCATAATACTATTAAGAGTCTCAATCCACTCCGAAATTGTTGGAATAATAGGAGATTTCCAATATCTTGGTATCAATTGTTTAATTGCTGACAAAAAAAAACAAAGAAGGGATTTTTTGGGGTTTTAAGCAATGGTTGAGGTCAAAAAGAAAAAAGAGCCAATTCGAGAGAGTTATTAATTGATTCATCCACAACAGTATTATATAAGTTAATTACTTGATCCCATAATTTGTGAATAGAGGGACAGGCCCACCAGAGAAGGGATAAGTTACCTATAGCAACATTACAACGCCAACATCTATTGTTTGTGATGAAAACATTCGGATTAAAATAACTGGAGTACGGTACCATCTAGATAACAATTAAAAATTACGCTCTTGGGTATCATAAGCTATTGAAAATGTATGAGTATTAGCAAAAATTTGATCCCAATCTTCTTCTTGTGTTAACCAGTTTAATTCCAACTCCAATTTGGTCGCATATGATGGTAAACCAGGTGAGTTGAGAGTAGATAATAACATATATATCTTTGATATAGTATGAACTGGTGGCTCTGGGGATATACATAGCTGCTCAAAATCTGTAAACGGTCGGTGAATAGAATATTTCGGAGTCAAGGAAAAGTAAAAACGCCGCAATTGCAAATAAACAAACCAAATTCCTTTCCTCGGATCATGTGAAGTCTGAAAATTTGCAAATGACATAAAGGTGCTCTCCAAAATCATATGTCTAATCTGGGGCCAATCAGATTTGTCCCAGCTTAGAATAGTATCTGAGTGAACACCAATAGAAAGAGAAGGATTATCTATTAGAGAAGTAAGTGGGGCGGGGATAGAATACAAAGGAAATAATTTTAAATACTGATGCCAACACTCCAAAACAGTATAAGTAAGCAAAGGCCAAGAAGAGCGTGATCCTATATCCTTAAGACAAAGCCATAGAGCAGCTTTAGGATTCAATGGAGAAGAACCTATTTCCAATTGGACCCATTGTTTATCATTGGGATGGTGGAACCAATCCAGAACCCGAGAAAATAAAACTGCTTTATAATAGCACTCAAAATCTGGCAAACCTGCTCCTCCACGATCTTTTGATCGGCAGAGTGTTTTCCAGTTGATTCGAGGTTTAATATTTTTTCAAATAAATTGTGATAATAATTTATTCAATTTTTTAAAGAATATTTTCGATAATTTAATGGGTAAAGTTTGGAAAAAATATAAATACTTTGGAAGAATATCCATCTTAATGGAATTAATACGGCCAAACCATGATAAAGAAAGCTTTGACCATAGTAGCAATTAAGCTTGCATTCGTAGTAGAAGTGGAAGAAAATGTAATTCATAAACAAGGGTCAGATCTGTTGGAATTTTAACTCCTAGGTATTCCACTGCTACTTCTTGCAGATGAAAGGGAAATAACGCTACCAGCAAAGAAAATTCATCTCTAGGTAGTGAGATATTCAATAAATCTGATTTAGGTAAATTTACCTTAAAATTGCTTAAATATCCAAATATATTAATTTCCTTTAAGACAGAAGGAATGCTAATCCTTGGTGATGTTATTTAAAGTAAAACATCATCTGCATAAAGTGAGGTTTTATATTCTATTTAATTAATAGTAATACCATGTATAGAGGGATTATTACGTATAGCTATTGCTAGACGTTCTATTGTAATCACATAAAGTAATGGAGATAGCGGACACCCCTGACGGGTACCGTTATTAATCTCAAATATAGTTGAAATGCGTATTCTAACATGACAGTCTGACAAAGCTATACAGGTGTCAAATTTTCTGAGGAAGTCCACCTTTTATTTACTTTTTAATTAACATAAAAAGAGCTAAAAAGTCTGGAAACCTCTCATTTGCCCATGCAGGGAAAAACAACAGTTTTCCTTTAATACCCCTACCCTAGCAGGAGATACTCATCTTTACTTCTCCCCCCCCCCAACGCTGAGGACTGATAAAATTTTAGTACTTCCAGATATGGATAAGCATAAAATCCACCCCATGTGAAAGTGCCCCTGCTTGATGATTGGCTCAGTACTGTCATAATGAGGCAGAGGGGTCTTTAGCCCTGTGTAAGCTCTGACTTGAGTCACTTGGAGCTTAAATAGAGCTCTGGAGGAGGGCATTCAAGTGAACAATGCAGGGCAAAGCAACAGGTTCACTTTAAATCAGCACAGTTGCATACAACATGGTGCAAGAAAGGAAAAGATATTGGTTTACTGCCCCGCATACCACTTTCCTATATTGAGTATTAGCACAAAAAAAAGGAAAGAAAACAGATATTTTTTCTCTGAAGCATTTGTAGTTTAGATGGTGAAATACATCTTGTAAAAAAAATAAAATAAAAAATAAACCATATAAGTTACAGATGTACAAATAACACAATATGTGCAAAGTCCATGTCATATGTCACCATATACAGACCTCATCTTATTGATCATATTGATTCTATGGTTATAAAAAAAAACAAAAATCTGTTGTAGAAATGTACACAATCCAATTTCTAGTACTGAGATGCCAGAATTGAGAAGCAACTGTAGAAAAGAGATATGGATATATGAGGAAAAGCCTGCAGGGTAGTGAGCAATGGAGTAAATTAACCCCTGATGTCAAGTCCCCCACTAAGTACCAAATGCAAATTTTGCCCCTTCAAAATCTTACATCCAGCAATATGGTATGAGGCTGTCCATTGGATGAAGTGTTCCCATATAGGGATCACTCTAGGCACCACTGTTGTTCCCACGGAGAGAGAGTAGGGCATGCTTCCTCCTGCTCCTCTTATCTCCTTCTAAAGTCTGTGTCTCAAACCCACTGCTGTGATAAAGTCAACAATGTGGAATTGAAGTTTGATTGGACATTTCTAGGAGTGTTCCAACTAGTTCCTTCTAAAAAAAATACAAATTATAGAAAAAGAACAAAAAAACTCTCATTTAGGCCAGGATATATTGAGGCCTTCAATCTGTATATCCATTTAAAGTGGTAATAACCCGCTGGGTGTTTTTTTTTTTTCTTTAACCTGAAAAGTAATGTCATAATGTACTAGTCTAGTGTGCGCCTGATACTAGCACATTATGTTAAACTTGCCTGAAAACGAAGCCTTCCAGCGCTGCGCTCTCACTGCTGCAGGTGCTTCCACCTTAACCTGGTCCTTCTTCCGGGTTCACAGACTCCGGCTGTGTGAGTGTCCGGACCTGCGATGAAGTGACTCTCGTTCATGAGCACAGGAGCTGCCATTTACAGCACAGGACTCTGAAGGAATGGCCACCTGGCTGTATGTACAGTAAATATCTCCTAAATGGTGCACGTTTAGGAGATATTTACAGTACCTATAGGTAAGCCTTATTAAAGGCTTACCTATAGGTAAAGGTCAGAGATGGGAGTTTACTCCTATTAAGTTCAGATTTTTGTAAAAATATTATCAAGATAACCCCCTCTTTTTTGCATTTAAGTGGTTGAAAACCCACTTTTTCAACTTGCACCTACAGGTAAGCCTAGATTAAGGCTTACCTGTAGGTGCAAGAAATATCTCCTAAACCTACACGGTTTAGGAGATATTTACTAAAATGTCAAGCGCCGCTATCTACGGCGCATGCGCGCCGTAGACAACGGCGCATTTATGGGGTTAATCCCATTCACATACTCGGCTACTTCCCAGCAATCGCTGGGCGTAGTCGAGTGGGACGCCTGCCGCGCGCATGCGCAGAGTGACGTCTCCGCCGCTTCGGCCAATCACAGCGCCGGAGCGGCGATACCCGGAAGTAACATTCCGGCTATCGCCGCAGTGATGTCTGCGGCTGGACAGAGGGACGAGGACGGCTTCGGGGGCCCCGATCTAAGGTAAGTGGAACATAATGAGCTATTATGCTAGTCATAATAGCTCATTATTGTAAGAAAAACTACTGCGCATGTCGCAAAAATTGAATCAAATTAAATAACTGCTGCTGCAACTGAAATGTGGATACACACAATAACAAATAATATAGAAAAAAAACAGTTGCGCTGCAAAAATAACAACACATGTGATATGTGAAAAATTATCCTAATATAAATAAAAATAAACCAATAAGAATTATGTGAAAAGATTGACCAAGGTCTCCAATAACAATCTGAGGTATTCCTTAAATGTCCTTGTTGTATTACTGAAGGGCAGGAGTGATCAAAAAAGTTCCGCAATGGTAATAGATAAATAATCTCTTGAGCAGGTAAATATTCGTGACTCCACACTCTTAGACACCACAGAAGAAAGTGCAATGATGGTAAAAGCAAAAGATCCTCCACCTCAGATAACAGATCTGCTTACCAGCTCCTATGGATCTCAGTGAAAGAGATCACAAACGCTTGTGGCTCTATTCCCCCGCCAAGGGTCTTTCCACTATGGATCAGTAAACAAGATAACTTCCTCCTCCTCAATTTGACTCCTCAGTGTATTCCCGGGAGTATGATCCCCAAAAAAGATATATGAGGGCCACAATGGTGAATAATAGCTCATTATGCCTTTCTCTTGCAGGTGGGCCAAAAAAAAAAAAAAGTGGGTTTACAACCACTTTAATATGATCCAGGGCCCTAAATTGAGACTTGGAAGGATCATATCCATAAGTCATCACAAAATTTGGTGGTACTGGAGTATGTAAGTCTCCATCCTTGATTATCATGTGGTCATAAGTTATCCTATGCAATCCCCTTTTGTCTTACCCACATAGAAAGCATTACATTGACAAGACATCGGCACACTCACCGTGGAACAATTAACAAATTGTTTTGGAAATTACAGTTCTCCATTAGGTAGTTCAATCTCTTTAGATGGGAAAATTTAGCTACATTGATTGCATGTTCCACATTTGAAATTTCCTTTAATCAAAATTTGAAATTTGAAATTTGTTTGTTTGCTATTGTAATAATGACGTTGAACTAAAGAGTCTTTTAAATGGTTTGCTCTTCTAAAAGGCTTTAGATTCAGGGTATTCTTTTTTGAAACACCAAGTCTAATATCTCTATGTTGTTGATTATATCTAGTAATCAACTTAAGTATGGGGTCACTTTTTACTGTTGGATCATCTTTTTGATTATAAATACGCTTTTCGCTGGTTTGTCGGCATGTCGATATATATGTCTTCTTCAGAATAGTTTACTATATCCTCTTTATCCGAGTCTTTTGTAAGGTTTTTGAATTATGATGGCATTATATATTGACCATATAGAAAGGATCTAATAAAACATTTGGGGTGGTCACTTGAGACATTTGAATACTATTTGTAGCTGTTACTTTCCAAAATAGGGAAGTGCCAATCTTATATTTCTCTTCAGTATAAAAGAAAAGGAAATTTTATCACAATTAATTTTTTTCCACAAATTCCCTTAATAATAATTCTGTACCTGTCCAAATAATAAAAATAGCGTCAACTTGCCTGTGCTATGTCATGATTTGGCACAGGTACACCAACAAATTTACGTCAGACAGGGTACACATTATCACCATTGCAATGACATACCATACTTTTGAAGGTATTGTTTTCAGGAATTGATGGCAACAAATGAATAACAAAAGACGTTTTGCTATGATATGTCCACCTCTTCCAAAAAAATGTAATCGTACTATGAGAAATTATAGAGTTTAAGGCCTTCCGATCAAAAGCAACCATCAGAGTTTCATCTAAGATGTCAAACCTTCAAATTTTATTTAAAGGTGTAAGGTATCTTATGTTTAAAAGATAAATCATGGGTATAATCAAATAATGTATTTGCATGTTCAGTATATGAAACTGATATGGGTCTCCCTGGTGGGTTGGTAATGTTTTTATTACTTTTAGAGAGTGTACTGTTTAGATATATTTTTTTACCCTTTATCATGTGACACGATCCTAGGCAGGAGATACAAGGAGAAGGACATGAGCATGCCATTATCTTTCTCCCTGGGAACAGCAATGGTGGGTAGAGTGGTCTTTATATGGGAACACATCATCCAATGAACAACCTCATACCCATAAATGTTTTTGAAGAAGCAAACTTTTAATTTGGTATTCTGTGGGGGACTTGACATCATCAGGGGTTAATTTAATACATTGCTGTCCTTGCAGACTGTTCCATCAATATCCTTGTCTCTTTTCTGCAGCTGCTCCTTAATTCTGGCACCTCATTACTGAAAACAATGTTTACCTTTTGGGTATGTTTTTACAAGCTGGTTCTTTATAAGATGAGGTCTGTACATGGTAATGTATGGAATAAACTTTGGGCAAATTCTTTTAGATGTACACCTGCACAGGTGTGCATAGCCTATTGCATTAGAGTGTGCACCCCAAAGCTCAAACACACATAAATGCAACCTGCTATCACGGGGAGGAGGCTCTTTTGGTGGGAGACAGTTGATTGGGAACATATTATGTTACACCCTAAATACCGTGTAACGTGTTCCTAATGTTGAACCTAGCCTTTAATATATTGGGGGCATTTACACTGGCCACTGGCACCCCCAACCACCCACTTGGTGCCGCTCCTGGATAATGCTAATGAACATGGGGTGTGCGCACACCCTGTGCGCACAACTATGTACATCAGTAACTTATATGATTTGTTTATTTCTTTTACAGGATGCATTTCACCATCTGAACTGCCTTACATCAGGGGTCTCAAACCTGCGGCCCTCCAGCTGTTGCAAAACTACAAGTCCCATCATGCCTCTGCCTGTGGGAGTCATGCTAGTAACTGTCAGCCTTGCAATGCCTCATGGGACATCATTTAAAAAGTGGACTTTGTTCCAAGAAATGAGTTGGATGAATATCTTCATGTGCAGGTTTTTTTGTGATGCATACAAATATTGGATTATGTATACATATGTGCCTGATTTTTTTATCTATGTGATACTACATATTTTTAAATCCCATTTGGTATAAAAAAAAAATAAAAAAATAGTGTACATTAATTCAATTCACTTTAATAACAGCATCTGTCTCTGAAATAATTTGACAACAATCCAAATATCAATGGTGGTTGTGGCGTATTAGAAATACATTTAGTTTATAAATAGTATGCAGTACCCCAAGCCAACCATTTAACTTTCAGTAGCTTCTGGGGTAGAGGTAATAGAGTCAGTTAACTCACCTTTAAAAAAAAAAAAAAAGTAACAACACGTGAAATCGTCTTACATTAAGTTTTTTTATTCTGCTTTTTGTAGTTGTACTTTTAGAAAGATTAAGGAGTAGTAAAGTTTGCCATTTAGTAGGCGAGATGGCTAGCTCCATTCTTTCTCTACTAAGTTGACTTTTATTTGCTGTAACACAATGAATGCTGATCTGTAGACCTGTTCTAGTACCAGGGGCTCTAACCTGCTACTTACAAACCTTCTCACATAATTAATGTGCGTTATTAAGTTCCAGTTTCCTTTTACCCATCTTGATTAAGTAAAAGACTGATTGGTCAGTATAGCTTATTGAACACCACAACACATTGCAATGTGCTAAAACACAACATTATATTTTTTGTTTTCAGTAATAAAATTATATATTTTTTTTTCTATACAGCCCTTGGGTTTCCTTTTGAATTCCATTATACATTTCATAAACAAGTTTTACCAAGGTGGGGAGAAAAGAAAAGATTTGTACAAACCTGCTGCCTTCTCATTATTTGCTCCTTTAGGATTGCATTGCGTATATAGCCATTAGCTGTGAGAGGAGTAGGCCCGGGGCCTGCACTTGGTATGGAGCCTCCTTCTTGCATTCTGGGAACTATTCCAGCATTTGGATCCTGCCAGCAGAAAAGAGAGAAAAAATAAAAACAGACCATATGAGAACGATTACTAAATTGAAATCCCACCATATTTTGCAACTTTCTTATTATTTAATGTTCTTTTCAGTCAACTTTATTCTCCAGATTTGCCTTTTGTATGAAATATAAATTTTAGGAGTTTTTAAGGATTGTAGTGACGGAGAAAGTTTGGAAATGACCCCAGTGTGTATTACAGAAACATGTCTCAGGCAGTACAAGTCACTGAAGTTTCACAATGAATACTGTTTAAAATATAACTTTCATTACACCATCGAAATTAATATGGTAGCTATAAAATGAAAAACCTTAAACCAAGAAAGGTCATCACACTCTGGTCTAGCCACACAGTCTAGCTTAGTGGGTCTCAACTCTAATCCTGAAAACCACATGATAATAATATATTCAATGATGGCTAAATCAATATCACACACAATGATAAAAAAGAAAATGACTATGAAAATATGCTATTAAATCACAATAAAGCGATTTTCAGTAGCAGCGCACAAAATACTGCTATACAATAGTCCAGAGAAACCACAATTTTCTCTTAACTTGGGAAATTGCACATTGGTGATATGTCTGTTGGAGTCCAGACATCAGAATTACAATTGAATATACTGTACAGAGTCCTGTTATACAATATACAAAATAAAGCAAATGATGGAACACTATGAGGTTGATATAGTAAAACTGGAGAGTGCAAAATCTGGTGCAGCTATACATGGTAGCCAATCAGCTTCTAACTTCAGCTTGTTCAGTAAGGCTTGACAAAAAAAAAAAAAACCTGGAAGCTGATTGTTTTTTGCAGAGCTGCACCAGATTTTGCACTCTCCAGTTTTAGTAAATCAACCTCTGTTTCTCAACTGTTTTTGAGTCAGCTTCCTAGGAGTCTCCATAAGGGCCCTTTCACACGGGCAGATCCCGTAATGATCCGCCCCGTGAACATCCGATTGCTCTGCAGGGATCGCTCCGTTGATCCCCGCTGAGCCGGCGGATGACAGGGCGGTCCCTGCAAACTGTGCAGGGACCGCCCTGTCAGATCTCCGCTCTCATCTATGGGGGGATCGGATGAACACGGACCGTCTGTCCGTGTTCATCCGATCCGCTCTGCAGGTGGATAGAAAAATAGGATTTTCCTCCGTCTGCAGATTCGGACCTTAGCGGAGACGGATGATATCGGGTGTCAGCGGGTGTTCATCTGCTGACACCCGATATCCCATAGGGATACATATATGTCCGTATTTCATCCAAAAACGGATGCATGAAATACGGACATACAGTCTGCATGTGTGAAAGGGCCCTTACTAGGTTATACCATAAGAAGTTGGCAGATGTAGGATACTCCCCTAATCTTTCAAAAGATTGACATGCTTTGATGCCAATTTGTTTGTTTTTTTCATTAAGAAGATAATCAAAAACACAGTAAAAAGAATAGGGGGAGGATTGAGGTGAGAATGAAGGATATTTAAAAAGTAAGAAGAGGTTGTGGAAAAAGATCAAAGATGGGGAGCTCTCCTGCAGTTTGGCCACCATGTCACTAGGCATCTCAGAAAGTCTGTCTGGGTTGGTGTGTAATGCCTCATACACACGACCGTTTTTCTCGGCATGAAAAAAAACGACGTTTTTCCCGACGGGATTCCTCTCAAGCCTGCCTTGTATACACACGTTCAGGCCAAATACCGCCCGTCCAAAGTGCGGCGACGTACAACACGTACGATGGGACTATAAAGGGGAAGTTCCATTCAAACGGTGCCAACCTTTGGGCTGCTTTTGCTGATCCTCATGTTAGTAAAAGTTTGATGAGAGACGATTTGCGCTTTTCAGCCTCGTACTTTTCAGTCCGTTACAGCGTGACGAATGCAATATCTTCATTACGAACGCTAGTTTTACCAGAACGAGCGCTCCCGTCTCATACTTAATTCTGAGCATACACACGACTGGTTTTCCCGATGGGAAAAGGTCCGCCGGAAATCAGGATGGGAAAAAAGAAAGCTGGTTCTCTGTTTTTTCCCGCAGTTTTCTCGTCGGGAAAACTGCGATGGAGCACACACACAGCCGGTTTTCCCGGCCAAAAGCTCTCATGGCAGTTTTCCCGACGGGAAAACCGGTCGTGTGTACGAGGCATAACTCTAGCTATACACAAGTAGAATTGTGTTAGAAAATTTTCACTTCGAATGTTCATTTGATTTGATTTGCAATTTTTTTTAGTGTGGTGAAGTCCATATTAGTTTTTTAAGCTCAGTTCTTGATATACACACACAGAATGGGCAAACTGTTTCGTTCTGCCTAAATGCCATTCTAGGGGTGTCTTGTGTGACTATAATGTCAGATGATTTGTCTTATTAAGGCTACCCAATCACTTGGCATAAAAGAAAGTTGGCTCTGGGGAGCATGCAATATACTATAAACCCAGCCCTGATCCTCACTGAAGTTAACCTCTGATTATGTTTTTTTTGTTCATTGTATTCTCAGGTTAAATTACCCAGATTTGTATTTTTAAAGATGAACTATATATTTTTTTAAACATATGCACAAGAGGCTATTTTTATGTAGATAACTTTATGCAGGTTATTTTTTTTAAAAACTTTGTTTTGATGAATGGCTTAAAAAGATATTTGAACGTGGGGCAGCTCTATTTATTCATTATGTGTGCGGGCTCTGCACCCTGCTTAGTAGTGCTGCCAAGTGACTGTGCGTTTCTAATCCTGTTGTCTCATTGCAGGCCTATCAAGACGGTTGATTGGAAAACAATAGACTCTGCAGCCTCTAGTGATATGAAACACCCACACTACAATAACGAAGCATGATTTATGGCAAAAAAAAAAAGAGTTACCTCATTTTAAAATTTATAATGTGATTTTGTAATGCTGCCTTGTATCTTATTGCTTTGGATCAGACGTACATTTTAATGGTAAATCCACTTTAATATTTTTTAAATAACAGCCCTCTTCAATGTAATGTCTTTTTTTTCCCAATCTGCTAAATCTAACAGCCCGAGAGCACCGGCTGTCAGAATTACTCGAATGCTGTATTTGAAAAATCACTCTTTTATATGTACCTTAGAAAGGCAGAATTCCCCTGCAGGTACTTGGAACTACTAAAATCACCTCCTTTATTTACCAATATGTCACTAGGTGAATTCAGTCACCCCTCCTGTGTTGTTTAACATGGCACCTTAAAATATAAGTCGCTTAATGCAAACACTGTACCACAGCAGATATCCAGCTGGCTTGCCGCCTCTGTGTCACATAGTATTTATCATTCTCCAGTCACACTTAGGCTTTGAATAATACGGATCGCCTCTGGGGGAATATTTGAGAAAGGACAGATCCAGTTTGTATACTCTACACATGAAAGAGCCTGCGAAGCTGCAACCACCAAGATCCTCACTGCCTTCTTGATTTTTTCCCTAGACACGGCTTGTTGCGTGTGGACAGCCTGCTTTTTTATTGAAGGAAACAAGTTTAACGTACTAAAAACCATTTTGATGTTTTGCTTATGGCTATTGCATTACAAGTCACACAATGGACTCTCTGGAAGTCACCGTGCCCACCACATTGTAATTCTTGATCTGTGCAGACGGCTGACCACACTCGTCTGCCACTGAATCATTTCAATGTGTATTTATTTACCTCAAGGTTAGAAATGTCAGTGTATATTTTTATGCTCGTTACCCCCAATTTTTGACATCTGAAATTATGATTACTTTGTGTTTACAAAATTAAAGAATATTGTAGACTTTAAATAATAAAAAAAAAATGATCCAAAAAACCCCACATTTGGCACTACTTACGTTTCAAAGGGACACACTGTATTCCGTGTTAGAAAATTGGCAACACTTTTTCTGAAAATAATCTTGTTTTTAAAGAGGTATTAAACCCAAAGCCATTTTATTTTGCGGCTTAGCAATCATTAGATGTGGTGGCTGCATCAGTTTTCTTTTCTGTGACTTTTCCCCCTCTGTTTTCACTTGGTGATCCGGCCAGTAACACACCTCATGTATAGATTAATGAGCACAGGAGGCATAGCAGACAGCAGAATTGTCAGTCTGGGGGGCAGGGTAGTGCTAAATGTATTAGAAGATTTAGATACACTAAAAAATTGAAGCCAAACTCCATCTCACACTTTATCAGTTACAGCAGAGATGTTTTTTTTTCTTTTTCGGATAAGGGTTTTACATGAATAATAAAAAAAAAATGATAATTTTAATCACCCCTACCAATGGTTTGTCTCATCCATGTAAACGGATACATTCTGCTGGGGAGCCTGAGCTTGTAAAAAACAACCGACTTGCTTGCTGGATCACCAGATTAAAATAGAAGAAAGAAAGCCTAAGCAAGTAAACTAATACAGCCAGCACATCTAAGAACTGGTAATGCGAGAAAATAAATGTTTGGTTTTAGGTTTAATACTGCTTTAAAGGAAACCTATCATAAAGCAAGATACCCAAAAATAGCTTCACATAGAAATGCTTAAAGTTCATACAAGTTGCAGGGTAGTGACATCAGCTTCACTATTCTGGAAACAAGACGTGACTTTGGAATTAGACTTTGTAATTAGAGAATGAATCTTGCAATTGAAGCACTCACATAAAGTATCTCACATGATAACAAACCCAAACACACCTCCAAGACAACAACTGCCTTCCTAAAGAATCTGAGGGTAAAGGCCAAGCATGTCTCCAGACCTAAACCCTATTGAGCATCTGTGGGGCATCCTCAAATGGAAGGTGGAGGAGCGCAAGGTCTCTAACATCCACCAGCTCTGTGATGTCGTCATGGAGGAGTGGAAGAGGATTCCAGTGGCAACCTGTGAAGCTCTGGTGATCTCCATGCCCAAGAGGGTTTAGGCAGTGCTGGAAAATAATGGTGGCCACACAAAATATTGACATGTTGGGCCCAATTTGGAAATTTTCACTTAGAGGTGTACTAACTTTTGTTGCCAGCGGTTTAGACATTAATGGCTGTGTGTTGAGTTATTTTGAAGGGACAACAAATTTACACTGTTATACAAGCTGTACACTCACTACTTTACATTGTAGCAAAGTGTAATTTCTTCAGTGTTGTCACATGAAAAGATATAATAAAATATTTACAAAATGTGAGGGGTGTACTCACTTTTGTGAGATACTGTAAGTATTTTGCTTTAAAAATTGTTCACTTTATATTACAGCCTGAATATTCCTAGCTGCTCTTAATATATAGAGAGATTTTTGCTTTTGTTCCTTAGTGTAGCTGAAGCTTTTGCTTTGAATGATACAGTTGATAATACAGCCTTAGGTAAGCTAAGCTGTCAGACAGTATTCAAGCGTACATTTCAATAACCTTACTAGTCTGCATGAGTGCATTACTGATATGTCACAATGAAAAGCAACAGTATCATTTTTCAAAAAGCACTACCATATAATTCTAAAAAAGAAGCCCAGTCAGTGACTCTGTCTAGGCTGAGATGATGTCATCTGTTTGCTGCAGACAGGAGAAAGTATTTCCTTGATCATCTCTCCCACAATGATAGTTACTTGGTTACATAGTTGGTAAAGCTGAAAAAAGACACCAGTCAATCCAGTTTAACCTGTGGTGTGTGAGTGTTTATGTCAATAGTAGTTTGTATACCCCTATATGTTGTGATCGTTAAGTTGCCCATCTAATATTTTTTTTTAAACTATCGACTTTCTCTGCTGATACCACTGCTTATGGAAGAGAATTCCACATCCTAACTGCTCTGACAGTGAAGAACCCTCTACACAGTTTAAGATTAAAGCGATTCTCTTCCAATTTCAGTAAATGGCCGCGTGTCTTTTTGAATTCCCTTTCACTGAAAAGTTTTTTCCATATACTAGGGTCACCAGTACGGTATTTGTACATTGCTCTCATATCCCCTCTCAAGCGTCTCTTCTCCAGGGGGAATAAGTTCGATGCCTGTAGGTCTTTCCTAATAGCCAAGATCGTCTAGTCCCTTTATTAGCTTTGTTGCCCTTCTCTGGACTCTCTCCAGATCCAGCACATCCTTCCTGAGGACTGGTGCCAAGAACTGGACGGCATACTCAAGATGCGGATGGACCAGAGTCTTGTAGAGTGGGAGAATTATCGCTTTATCTCTGGAGTAGATCCCCTTTTTAATACATGTGAATATTCTGTTGGCTTTCCTTGTAGCAGCCTGGCATTGCATGCCATTGTTGAGCCTGTCTTCTATTAGGACCCCCAGGTCCTTTTCTGACCTAGATTCCCCCCAAGGTTCACCCCCTAGCGAGTAACTTACGCTCATATTTTTAGCACCCAAATGCATTACTACATTTTTCAACATTAAACCTCATTTGCAATGTAGTTGCCCACCACAATAATTTGTTAAAATCTTCTTTTAAGGTTTCCACATCCTGCGCAGAAGTTATTGCACTGCTTATCTTTATATCATCCGCAAATACTGAGACTGAGCTGGTTATCCCATATCGTTTATAAATAAAGTAAACAGAATTGGTCCAAGGACAGATCCTTGGGGGACCCCACAATTACCAAGATAGGACTGCAACAATGTAACTTTGCTGCAAGTCACAAGGTGATCTCTTTTACCACACAGTGTTACCAGCAGCTTGTGTGTAGAGTTCAGCAAAACTCAAATTGCACGGTTGTAAAAGTTACATTTAAAAAAATAAAATAAACATCTCTATACTTACCTTCTCTGTGCAATGGCATTGCACAGAGCGGACTGGAACCTCCTCTTCTGGTGTTTGCTGCCAGTGTTCTAGAGTCCTTCTCTTCTTGGTGCACCACCATGGGAAGCGACTATTGACATACAGAGTGTCTCAGCCCCACCCCCGTTCCCTCCTCACAGGATTTTATTGACAGCAGCAAGAGCCAATGGCTCTCGCTGATGCCTCTCTGTCCTTTGAAGGCAGGGAGGGAAGAGAGAGCTGCTAAAGATGGGCAAAGCGCTGGATTGACTGAGGACCCAGGTAAGTATAAGGAGGCGGGGGGTTTCAAGGGGTGAGGGAGCGATACTAATAATGGGACATTTTTTTACCTTAATGCAGGGAATGCATTAACCTAAAAAAATGTCCTGGCTTTAGAACCACTTTAAACAAAGCACACAATGCTTTCCACCTTGGATCCGGCTGTGCAAGTATCAACTATTTTCCACAAACACAGTCAATTTCCAAGATCCAAGAATCCAAGAACTGTGCATCTACACACTTTCAGTCCAGCCATAATCCTAGTAGCACATCCACTCTCAGGCTCTCTTTGGGCATGGGCTGAAAATCCTCTAGCTGGAGCCACCGCAGACCCTAGGGCAGTGATGGCGATCCTTGGAACCCCAGATATTTTGAAACTACATTTCCCCTGATGCTTGTGCACTCTGCAGTGTAGTTGAGCATCATGGGAAATGTAGTTCCAAAACATCTGGGGTGCCAAGGTTTGCCATCACTGCCCTAGGGTATAGGGAAATGCCCAAGGGAATAAAAATAATTCAGCTGTAATGTAAGTTTGTGGATACCATAGTGTTAAAGTGACTGCATTTGTGGAAAATAATTGATACTTGGCACAAAAAGTTGGTAGAGCGTAGAGCCAAACACTAACCATGAGTGAAAGAAATGTTTTTGTGTTATCATTCATATTCTCTGAAAAATGGCCAAGAAATCATAAATTCTGCCAGGGTATGTAAATTTATGAGCACAACTGTACATGGCTTGTTATCTTTACTTCTTATTTAGCATGTAGTGTACATGAAAAATATATTTGATAATAGATCTGTTTAAAATGATAGACAGGGTGGAGAGAGACACATTTTTAGAGTGTCAGATACTGAACTGTATACTAACTGATAATTTATTACTGGCTAAATTTAGTGAGTTCAACTGCTTCTGATTTTAAACCCATATCCTGCTCTTCAGTCATACTGAACAGTTGTTCTTCCTGACTATTAGTGCTGGAGGACATCATGATTCAATAATCATAGTTCCCATTCAGCACATGTTTAATTCATCTACAGTATACAGAAACATTTGGCACTGGAATTATCAAGTAGACCAAAGATGACATGATCACTACTCTTGACACTATCAAAGCTGATTACCTAAATTAGGACATGCATTAAAGGTGAGTAAAAGGTGCAATTTAGGTGAAATATGCATGATTGCGTTTTCAAAACCCCCCACACAGCACTTACATAATAAGGCATGCCCTGTTCCCCAAGTTTTAGCCTTTCTGCAACAAAAAATTGCCATAGGGAGGCGATGAGGTGCATAGGGGCAGCATCGCCAAAGCAAACTACAGCTGCATCCTACATTCATTTTAGCAGTTGGCTGAGCGTGACATTAGCACTTTATGTGTATTGAACTGTACACTTTTTAAATGCCAGTGATAGGGACTGTTTGGCACATGTAGAGCACTCCATTTTAGAGCTCATGGGTATTCTTCCTTTCACTAATGAATGAATTGCAGCTTTTATTCTTGAAAGCATGCTAATTGCTACTAATGGAAAAAATATTATCTTGGAGACCTCTGTATATGACTTTATTCTTTGCAGTGAATGAGCTTTTAGCTTTTTTCCTATTGCATCCAAGGTATACTTTATAACAATGCAGCATGAAGACTCCTTAATGTGGTCTGTTATTCTGAACAAAGGAAAAGCATATGTGCAGAGAGGTCTCTCGCCACTAGTGGGAAGTGCGGTATTTCTTAAAGCCATTACCTAGTCATGCTTGAATATACTATGTTGCTGCCAAAGTGAAGCTGGTGTATTCTGCAACATTATCTTTACATTTTGCAAAGAATAACATAGTTTGTCACTGTACTGCACTGTTAACTGCAATTAAATTACAGCTCTTATCCTTTGGAACATACTCTTTTCAGAGTTAGTGAAAAAATATTAGCTAAGCCTCAGTGCTCTAAAACTAGTTTTATGGATTGTTTGTATACAGTACACAGAGTTTCAGAAAACTGACTGCATGTCTATGTAAG
Organism: Rana muscosa; assembly: GCA_029206835.1. Classification (NCBI taxonomy): domain Eukaryota; kingdom Metazoa; phylum Chordata; class Amphibia; order Anura; family Ranidae; genus Rana; species Rana muscosa. The sequence goes on along the minus strand of CM055125.1, from coordinate 140,718,891 downwards.
GCTTAAATACAAATTTGTCTAGTGTTCAAGTAAACCTGCTACAGATGTAGACAATTCAGATCTAAATCATGCTAGTTTGTGACAGGTATACTTTAAGTAACATGCAGTGACTAAGAAAAACAATGGTGTAGAAAAAGATATTTTAGCGTATTTTTTTTTCTTATGATCCATATTCTTGTTCCCCATTCTAATAAGTACAATTTAATTGGTTCGGAAGCTTTGAGAGTGGCAATCCTTTTCTCTATTACAATTAAATTCCATTGTAAGAGGTAGAATAAATGTATTATAAACCTCTACTCTATACTGTATAATACTAGTCCCTTATCATTCAATTAAAGTGACTCTGTACAATATAGAGGGCACAATAAACATTCTATACTTCCCTTTTCTGCACCCCCTGCCTCTCAATCTGCTATGAGAGCCCCTGGAAACTACTCTGTATGTTTTATCTTCCAAGAAAGTAAAAGCATACAGAGGGCTTTGCATCCCCTTGCATCCCCCCTTCCCCCCTAGCTCCATGTGACAGCGATCTGGCACCAAGCACTATATTCTGTGAGATGGGGCCATGACATGTTTCCCCATACCTAGAAGTCACAGTTTTCTCTAGACTCCAGTGATGGATAGGGGTGGAGGGCGAGCATAGGTAAGGAAAGTACAACATACCATATAGACTCGAGTATAAGCCGACCCGAATATAAGCCGAGGCACCTAATTTTACCACAAAAAAAAATGGGAAAACGTATTGATTCGAGTATAAGCCTAGTCACTGTGCCTCACTTTGAATCACTGTGTCCATGTGCATGCCTCACTGTGTCCATGCCTCACTGTGCCCATGCCTCACTGTGCCCATGCCTCACTGTGTCCATGCCTCACTGTGCCCATGCCTCACTGTGTCCATGCCTCACTGTGCCCATGCCTCACAGTGCCCATGCCTCACTGTGCCCATGCCTCACTGTGTCCATGCCTTACTGTGTCCATGCCTCACTGTGCCCATGCCTCACTGTGCCCATGCCTCACTGTGCCCATGCCTCACTGTGTCCATTACTGGACTGACGTTTAACATAAGAGTCTATGGAAGGGGTGCCCGGCTTTGAAAAATCGGTGCTTCCCCGCCGTAGGTTCCCCTAGGCAAAAAAACTTTTCACACTTATAGAGGAAAAATTGGGCTACATGTGTGTCAAGTTTTGGGTCCAGAGGACCTACAACCGGCTGGTACCGGGTTCCCAAAGTCACCAGAGAAATTACCGTTTAACATGGGAGTCTATGGAAGGGGTGCCCGGCTTTGAAAAATCGGTTCTCCCCGGCCGTAGGTTCCCCGGACAGGGGAGCTACGGCCAGCGGGTAGCGGGTCCCCAAAATCCAGGAGATCAGGCGCAAAAAGGTGACTCGAGTATAAGCCGAGGGGGGGCATTTCAGCACAGAAAAAATGTGCTGAAAAACTCGGCTTATTCTCGAGTATATACGGTACTTGTTATGATGGCCAGTGCCCACTATGGGCAAAGTATAGATTCATTCTAAATGCATCTAAATTACAATTTAATTACATAAAAAAGTAGTTAGAATACCGCTATTAAAAAATGTAAAAAAGTGGGTGAAATATCAATTCAGCATACTTGAATCTCTGTTTAAACACAATAAATATATAAATATATGTACTAAAAACCGAACAGACAGCTATAGTCATAGCGCCTTTCACACGGGATGAATTCCGCTCTGATTAACAGGGGATCTGTGAGCGGATCCTCTGCTGATCGGAGCAGAGCGGGACAGATGTCACATCATGCTCACTCAGTTTCAGCAGAGCGGACACATGAGCTCTATCAGCTCTATGGCCAGTATTAATGGACTCCTCTTGTCCCTTTTCCACCGGCTACCTCTGATCTGGTGTGCCAAAACAGAAAAGGATGGGGTCCTTTGCCGGTTGTTGTAGCGGACCTGATCGGACCCGGAGTTGGACAGGCACAAGTCCAGTTACACCTGCCTGTTCATCAGCCTCTGTAGATCATTCACTCAGGTCCGCAGGACCAGATATGTAAAAGGGGCTTAAAAATGAAAAAATATTAAAGCAATTGAAAAGGGTATTTTTTTTATCAAAATATTAAACATGTTATACTTACAGCTCTGTGCAATGCTTTTGCACAGAGCAGCCTGGAACCTCCTTTTCTGAGGTCCACTGCCGGCGCTCTTGGCTCCTCTTTTTCTCCGTATGCCTCCAAAAGAAAGCCGGTTCCTATGGGGGCACACCTGTGGGGCTCTCTCTCAAGCCAGGCTGTGTGCATCCATTGACACACACAGCGTGGCTCAGCCCCGCTCCCTCTTTACAGGATTTGATTGACAGCAGCATAAGTCAATCGCTCCTGCTTCTGTCTGTGAGCCTGTGAGGGAGACTGAGACCAGAGCCTCTGCAGATGGGCACAGAGCTGGATCGAGATAGGACTCAGGTAAGTATAAAGGAAGGTGAGGGGGTGGTACAACTAGTGACACATTTTTAAGGTTACAAATGTCTAGCCTGCGGAACAACTTTAAATAAATGTTTAAACGCAGCTACTGTATGCGTTTGGATTCATATTGATACCAGTTTGATACCAGTTTCTTTGAAGTGTATGCAAAGCCAAAACTTTTTATAGATCTGTATAGAATGTTTAGAGATTAGAACCTTTGTTTGTATTTCGGTACCGGCTATGTCCTCGTTTGGGAGATCCAACCTCACTGTTGGCCCTGGTTATCACTGTCTCTGGTACACAAAGTGATGGGAAATGCAATATTTTTGACTTGTCATAGGCACAGGAGGTGAGGTGAAATAGTTCAATTGTGAAGCCTGTTTTGATGTCAACTGTCTAAAGCCCCATACACACGGTCGGACTTCCATCGGACTTTTCCGTGTTTTTTTGTCCGAACGGAGTTGGTCGTGAACACCCATAGCATACACACGCTCTGACTTTTCTGCAAACTATTTGCAACATCAGGTGGTTTTTCTGCTCTTTTCTGCTCTTTACCGCCACCCTTTGGTCAACTTCTGCTATTGTTGGTTGATTTTAACATTAGTTGTTTTGTCCATCGGACAAAAGTCCTATGGTTTTCTGTACACACGTATGGACTCTGCTCCATCTGACTTTTGTTTGGGCAAAAGTTTGTCCGTTTGCAGAACCAACTTTTGTCCGATGAAAACAAGAAAAAAGCAAAAAAAGTTTGTCTGGTGGAGCGTACACACGGCCGGATTGTTGGTCCAACTTGCTCAAAATTAAGTTTGTTGGCCAAAAGTCCGACCGTGTGTACGGGGCTTAAGAGGGAAAATCCCCTCACGTTCAAATGATATTTCTTTACTTCCTATTACGTCTGGGTTATGAAGGGAAACCTCCCCAATGGGAAATAGAAGCAAAAAGACTGTTGGGGTCTTAACCATTCCCTAATCTATCCAAAACTAAAAAAAATGTGTTGACATACAGCACAACTTCCAGTAGGATAATATGTCACAAGTAGACTGCCACTCACAGTGCAGTGTAGGTGGCATGTAGTGTGTCACCCTTTCCCCTTTGTTTGGGCAAAATAGGGCCTGGGGTACACTGTAGAGTGGGAGTAGAAGTAAATAAGCTGCATTGGCGCCAGTAATGATATCCCCCAAAAAGTGTCAGGGCCAGTAATAACCCCCCCGGCAAGTGTCAGGGCCAGCACTGATAACCCCCAACAATAACTCCCAGCAAGTGTCAGAGCAAGTGTCAGAGCAAGTATTAATCTTAAACTCATTAACCACTTAAACCCCGGACCATTATGCAGCTAAAGGACCAGGCCACTTTTTGCGATTCGGCACTGCGCCGCTTTAACTGACAATTGCGCGGTCGTGCGACGTGGCTCCCAAACAAAATTGGTGTCCTTTTTTCCCACAAATAGAGCTTCCTTTTGATCACCTCTGCGGTTTTTATTTTTTGCGCTATAAACAGAAATACAGCGACAATTTTGAAAGAAATGCAATATTTTTTACTTTTTGCTATAATAAATATCCCCCAAAAATATATAAGAAAACTTTTTTTTTCCACACTTTAGTCAGATACGTATTCTTCTACATATTTTTGGTAAAAAAAAATCGCAATAGGCGTTTATTGATTGGTTTGCGCAAAAGTTATAGCTTCTACAAAATAGGGGACTGTTTTATGGCATTTTTAATAATGATTTTCTTTTTTTACTAGTTATGGCGGCGATCAGGGATTTTTATCATGACTGCGACATTATGGCGGACACATCGGATACTTTTGACACCATTTTGGGGCCATTGTCATTTTTACAGCGATCAGTGCTATAAAAAGCACGGGTTATTGTGAAAATTACACTGGCAGTGAAGGGGTTAACCAGGAGGGGGCGCTGTAGGGGTTAGGTGTTCCCTAAGAAGTGATTCTTACTGTAGGGGGGCGTAGCTACACATTACACCTCACTGATCGTCTGTTCCGATGACAGGGAACAGATGATCACTGCATGCCACGGAGAAGAACGGGGAAAAGTTTGTTTACACTCACCTCTCCCCGTTCTTCAGCTCTGTGACCCGATCGCGGGACACCGGCGGCGATCGGGTCGCACGGGCGCGGTCACGAAGCTCAGGACCGGGTCGCGAGCGCGCCACAGGCGGCGCGCGCGCGACCCACGGCTGGGCTCTTAAAGGGCAACGTACCTGTACATTAATGTGCCCAGCCGTGCCATTCTGCCGACGTATATCGGCGTGAGGCGTTCTTTAAGTGGTTAATGCCTCCCAGCACATCAATAACCCTCAACACAATAATAAACTTCAGCACAGCTCTCAGCATGGTGTTTAGTAGTTTTACTTAACAGCCCAGGATCTCCAAACTTTATGATCTAACATGTTTTGAGAGCCTATATCTCAAATATGTTGCCTGAACCAATATTAATATTTTATTTCAAACCTTTCCACTTTAATCTCAAAAAAAGAATGTTTGTGTCATTCCTGCATATGCAGTACCATAATAAATTAGTCACCAAATGTAAACCAAACATTACATGTTATGGTGCAGATAAACAGCAACATAAGAGGATAACAAAGGGATGTCACTCAGAGGGGCAGCAAACCAATCGTTGGCACTCTTGCCTCACAACCTGGGTCCTAAGTTTGAACCCCAGCTGGGACACTACATGCATGGAGTTTGTGAGCTGTCCCCATCTTTGTGCAGGTTTCCTACAATTGCCTTGATTTCCTTCCAGTAGGGTTAATTGTTTTCTTTTTCTCTAATTGGTCCTTGCATGTATGAATGCTGATGGGGCATTAGCTTCTGAGCTCCCTTGGGGGCTTCTGAGGGACTTCTGAGCTCCCTTGGAGTGTCTAATATGGTTGTTTTTGTGTGTTTTGTAAAAAGCTGTGTCAGCAGTCAGAAAATATAAATTTTAGATTGTTCTTGCAGCACATTGGGGTTGATGCAAAATCCAGTTCAGATCTGCATGGTAGCCAATTCTAACTTCAGCTTGTTCAATTAAGCTTTGACAAAAAAAAAAAAACAACAACCTGGAAGCTGATTGGTTTCTGTGTAAAGCTGCACCACATTTTGCACTCTCCAGTTTAAAAAAAATCAATCCCATTTTGTCAGAGCACTCCAACCCTGAGTCCCTCTGCCACCCATGCCCCAAGTACTTTCTTCTTGCAATGCACCAAAAGTAACTGCTCTCTGTTAATCGGACTCTGGCAGCCAAACATCAGTCTGCTGGGGACAGTCCTGAGCCCTGGCAGGGCCAGAACTATAATCTAATTGTCGGGAGCCACTCAGTCACGGTATTGCTCCGCAAACCCACGAGAACAAACATAATGTGAATGTTGTTGCTGTCACTTACTGCACCAATACAATACAAAAAGCACTAGAAGCATTATAACAAAGAATCTATTACTAAATTATATTTTAGTACTCCCTCTACAGAGTTCAAATTGCCATTCTTACTGTACCGGAAGGTGAGAATGTAAAGGCCAATACCACCCAAAAGTGATATGGCTGAAAGTGAATTGAGTAACATGCTTGTTTCCTAGGATACCCATAGTATATCAGAGTTGGATTGGGCAGCAACTAATACCGCATACACACGATCGGACATTCCGACAACAAAACCGTGGATTTTTTTCCGACGGATGTTGGCTCAAACTTGTCTTGCATACACAAGGTCGCACAAATGTTGTCGGAAATTCCGATTGCCAAGAACGCGGTCACGTACAACACGTACGACGGTACTATAAAAGGGAAGTTCAATACCAAGTGTGCCACCCTTTGGGCTCCTTCTGCTAATCTCGTGTTAGTAGATGTTTGGTGAGAGATGATTCGTGCTTTTCAGCCTCACATTAAAACATTTGCAGCGTGACGAATGTGCCATCTCCATTACGAACGCTAGTTTTACCAGACTGATCGCTTCTGTCTCGTACTTGATTCAGAGCATGCATAGAATTTTGTGCGTCAGAAGCTTCTACACATGCTCGGAATTTACGAGAACGGATTTTGTTGTCGGAAAATTTGAGATCCAGCTCTCAAATTTTTGTTGTCGGAAATTCCGACAGCAAATGTCCGATGGAGCCTACACACGGTCGGAATTTCCGACAACAAGCTCCCATTGAACATTTGTTGTCGAAAATTCCGAGCGTGTGTACGCGGCATTACAGTCTAGAAGGCTCTTAAAGTGAACTGAGGGTGCTTCCTTCTTCTCTCAGGATAGCTAAACAGAAATTATTGTGTTTAGGGTTAGAGCTGCACATGCCTTATAGCAGTCAATCATGCATGCACACCCTTGTGATCTCTAGTGTCTATAGGCAGCTTAAAGTGGAACGTCGCCCAAAAGGGGAAATTCCACTAGTTTGCATCCCTCCCCCCCCCCCCCCCCGCCACTGCCACATTTGGCACTTTTTGGGAGGAGGGAGGAGTGGGTACTTGGTTTTGACAGGTATCTACTACCATTTCCAGTTAGATGCGCCACAGAAATCTGAGAAGAAAGTTCAGCCCCCTCCTTCCTTCCCCCTCAGCCTTCTGTGACACATCACAGATCCCAGAAGACTGTGGAACTATTCACAAAGTGCAGCGCGGCTCACGCGTGCATACTAGGAAACTGCCCATGAAGCTGCATAGCTTTACTGTCGGCTTCCCTTACTTAAAGATGCCGGCGCCGATTGAAGAACTGGCTTGGGTGAGGACATCGCTAGATCCCTGGACAGGTAAGTGTCCTTATATTAAAAGTCAGCAGCTACAGTATTTGTAGCTGCTGACTTAAAGGTTTTTTTTCGGTGATCCTGGAGCTCTTCTTTAAGGGTGTGCTCGCACTGGGACTGTTTTTAATAAACCGTGCCAGGGTCCACGTGCCCCTCCTCCCTACTCCCCCGCTGGTTTGCACCCAACCTGAATTGTAATGAAGTGTTCCTGGGCACACAACCCTGCTAACCAGACCAGCAATTCCTGATTCATTATGCAATTCTCTACAGAGAGAACTGTACTCTAGCAGAGTTTGCACTCACACTGCAGCAAACTGTACTGGATCAGAAGTAAAGCGCACTCCAGACCACTTATTCCAAGTGGTTTCGGGCATGGTTTGATTAACTGGTCCTGGACACAGTTCGGAGTATTCACACTATACCAATGATCCAGCCCAAGAGGCTAAACCAAGTCCGGGGCCGGTTCAGAGTGCCGGTTCAGAGTGCTAGTGTGAGTGCCTGATCTTGCTCCTGACCTTTGCCTGTATTCAGTACCCTGCTGCCTCTTTTCTGCCTCCCCTCGTTCCTTATCCCAATCCTGGTTCCCTTTCCTGACTGTTACTTGCACCTTCAGTTTTACCCTGTTGATCTTGATTACAGTGGAACCTCTGTTTACGAGATACGCGGTTAACGAGCATTTTGAATAACAAGCAACTTTTAAAAAAAAATTCTGACTCAGTTTGCGAGTGTTGTCTCGCAAAAAGAGCAGGATTCAAGATAATTTGGCGTGCAGTACCGCATTTGGCCAGAGGTGCGGGGGCGCCATAGCCGAGCAGAGCCGTTTAGAGCTATTCGGAAATACTCCGCTCCCGGGTGTTTCCGAGCCTTTCCGAGGTCAGCTGAGCTGTCCCCGGGCCTTTCCAAGGGTTTCCGAGGCTCTCCAGCGCCCCCCACCTCAGGCCACATGCGGTATTGCATGCCATTGAAGTCAATGCGGAACTAATTATTTTCGTTTCCATTGACTTCAATGGGAAAACTCACTGCGAGTGCTTTGGATTACGAGAATTCTCCTGGAACGGATTATGCTCGTAATCCAAGGTTCCACTGTACTTGATTATAGATAGCTTGCTAGTTAGGTTTTCTGTCTTTAAGTTAGGCTGCTAGTTAGGTATTTTGTTCCTTTTTTTTTTCACTTATATCTTTACATTTGCTGTGTATTCTGTTTGTTGGTGTTTGGATAGTTTTTTTTTTGTTCACTATTAATAAGCTTGCTTTATTGTACACAGCCTGTTTTCAGTTTCCTAAGTCCAGCTATACAGACTTGGTCATACCTACTGCTAGATGCCTGCTCTCGGTATTCCTGACACTAGCGCAGCAGGACAGACACAATAATCGCAGTGATACCAAGAAAAGCGTTGTGTTACATTGTCCCTGTGACATGCTGTTATATTCCAGTCATAAGCTCACAATAACACATGCACTCCTTCAAAAGTACATAGAAAGCTATAAGTGGGCTAGAAGTAAAGTTTCCTACATCTGTGAGAAGAAAAATATGCCAGTGCAAACATAACCTTTCATTTCCAAGTATGGATGGTTTACAACATCAGTATATTGTGCTATACATCTGGGACTATGGTTTCCTTGCTCAGAAATAAAATGACAAAATCATGCTTTACTTACACGCAGTAAGTATATAACAATGAAAATACAAAATATTAACCTCCACCTCATAGCACATAAATGATGCCTCTGAAAAATTTAAGTATAGGTTTTTCTTGCAATGAATCAATATGAGGTAGCTTTTGTAGTTTAGATTCACTGCCTTGCCCCTTATTTTTCCTGTAGTGAAGATCTACAGTTACACCTGTAGGTCCACCTGGTGTTTTGGCACCACTCAAAATTGAAGTTCAGAATGTGTTGTGGTGTATGTCTAAATTATAAAACTATAGTGTGCAAAGCTATGGTGAATGAGTATTCCTGCTACTGTTTGCAAACTGGCTAAGAATATTACTACCCATAGGGGTTCAATGCAAGTTAGAGACTTCTATCTAAACACTTTAAGCATAGCTCCCAACTGTCCCTGATTTCGAGGGACTGTCCCTGATTGGGAACAAAGTCCCTCTGTCCCTCTTTCCTCCTCATTTGTCCCTCAGTTTGGTCTGATCTATATAGTTGTATATAAAATGCACTATTTATCTTTCAAAAAGTGTTTCCCAGTGCTAAGCCTTTCATCCAAATTCTAAGTTGCTGCATTTGTAAATGTCAAAAGCCAGTATAAAGGAATAGTAGTGGTAAAAAAGCACTTGTGGGTTTAACTAATATTTTTTTGTATAAGTCTCCTTTAAGGGGGGCGTGGCAGGATGTGTGTCCTATGCCGACATACTTTTGCTAATAGGTGTCCCTCGTTCCCATCTCAAAAAGTTGGGAGGTTTGCTTTAAGGTACCAGTTTGCCAAAACCTAATATTTTAGCCTTTGCAATCAAACAACCTGACAACTTCTTATGTCTTTTGGGAATGTCTGATTTAGGTCTGCACACCTGCTATGGCCACTGTGAGGGGCTCCAAAAAGGAAGGGACTGGTGACCTTTTACCTGGGGGAAAACTCAAGCAAATAGCTCCCTTATGGTAGAAACAGATAAACAGATGTCTGTGGATGAAATAAAATGTACAATGCAAAGTGTGCCAGGATGCCTCATTGATTGGTGGGCATGGTACAGTAAATGTGGGCATTTCTAAAGTACATGGTTTATTGAGACAGACCTTCACATGTTCCAGCATCAGCTTTCGTTGTGGCTATTGGTCACATGACATCTCAAAGCCACAAAGGAAGTTGTGCTGGAAGACTTCCCTTCACCAGAAACTGATCACACATCTGAACAAGATAGCTATATAACACCCAGCATGTGGTACTCGCTGTGGGTACCAATCTAATTGTTATCTGAATGGTGCCACATGCTCAACATATCTTATTAGTAATGGAATCCCCTGGCTTCCACTCACCCTGAGGAGTTCTCATTTATTTTAAATTATGGCAAATTCAACAGCAGGTGCTGGAACATATGAAGATGTTCCAGCACCTGCTGGAACAGTTGACAGAAGATCACTGGAATCATGGAAGGTCTCACTGTTGGCGTATCCAAAACATAGAAGCCAGGGGCCAGACTTTACTTTTAAATAAAGTCTCATTTTTTGTTAGGCTTCCCTAATATAATCATCTCATATACTCTTAATCTATAAGTTGAAATTCTGTTCACCACCAGATATGAAAACTCTGTGAGGATAACAAGCATCAGGCGGATCTCAGCTACCACTAGTAAGTCATAATAAATAGTCCAGTGCTACTCCTAAAGGAAGTTTGTTACTAGATAAAAAAAAATAATCAAATACTTCCAGCAAAAAAAAAAAAAAAAAAGAAGAAGGACTTAAAGGGGTTGTAAAGGTTTGTTTTTTATTTTCTAAATAGGTTCCTTTGAGCTAGTGCATTGTTGGTTCGCTTACCTTTTCCTTTGATTTACCTTCTAAATGTTTTTTTTCTTTGTCTGAATTTCTCACTTCCTGTTTCTCCTCACTAAACTTCACACCATCATCCGAGTGGTGTTGAGTCAGCCAGAACAGCTTACTGAACAGCTTACTGAGGAGGAACAGGAAGTGAGAAATTCAGACAAAGAAAACAAAGAAAAAAAAATATTTAGAAGGGAAATCTAAGGAAAAGGTAAGTGAACCAACAATGCACTAGCTGAAAGGAACCTATTTAGAAAATAAAAAACAAACCTTTACAACCCCTTTAATACATACCTGTCCTGAACCCCTCAACCCCCACCTCCCACACCACCGTTCTACACTCTGTTGATTAGTTACTACTGCAGAAGCATCACATGCATCTGACATACTTTGTGGTGTGTACAACACCTGACCACCTGTGATAAACTGTGGTTCCTTCTGACAGCTCCTACATTACTACGGTGTTTTATATTGGAGACCAGGCATCGAATAGTCCTGGAAGTGTCAGATATGAAAGGCTCCATGCACACTGGCTTAAAAAAACGCCAGTTCCCTTGGCAGAACATTTTTAAGCCAGTGTGCATGGACCCAAAGGATTCTCAGCCACTGTAGTTCTGCTAATTATTATGCTTTTTCTTTATAGGCAGCATTTAAAAAAAATCAACTCGCTTCACGTTTACACATATTTTAAGTACAGCATAACCTGCACCAAAAATATGTCTGACGCTTTAAAATTCCAACATGACCAGTAACATAAAATAGCCTTCTTTGGTGCATAAAATATGTAAATTCCATTTTTCCAAGTTTTATGTACAGAATTTCACAGATCTAAATGTTGTCTGCTTTAAGCCTGTGGGCTGAAACCAATTTATTTGGGTTTTGTGGTGATTCCGCCTGTATTTTCTTCTTTTAATCCTAATATAAGAAGCCAGGATGTAGCCTTAGATTTATCCCATCTTTCCTTTTTCCTTGATATAGAGCTACTTGAAAATAGTATCAAGCTCAAGTTTCTGAGTTTATCTTGAGGGCTGTCAGTTATGGGAGGCTTTGTTTGAAGGCTGTAAGTGATCCATGAGTAGACGCTATTGTGAAGAAGTTCTTTTAAGTTTGTCTTTATTCTGTCCTTGTGGCGTTTGGCACATCCAGCCACACACAACAAAGAGGAAAGTCTTTGATGGGAGCCATGAGAAGATTCTCACACCTGGCAGGGAAAGTTCTAACCACTAAACAAAACTGTGCAGTAAGTCAGATATCTACTGCAAAGCCAAGCCAAGAGGAGCACGGCGTGTGAAATTCCAGTGACCTCGGTTTACTTTTTGCTATTCTAAACACCTAATTATCATTTTATAGAAGCTTTGCTCAAACTTTACTTTCCTCACCAATCACTAAACATACTATTAATTTTATGTACCTATAGACAAGCAGAGCCTTTTATAAAACAACTGTTTTTCTTGCAAAAATGTACTGTACATTTATGTTTAAATTAAACCAGCCATTAATTAATGGCCCTTTTTTCTGTCTAAAGTTTACTATATGCTCATCTAGGAGACCTACTGGCCAAAGAAGCATTCCGGCCCAGGCACCGAGGGTGGCTTGGGACCGCAGTCTTTGTTATGAGTTGTGGAATGAGTACATACAGTGGAAACTCGGATTGCGAGTAACGCGGTTAACAAGCGTTTCGCAATATGAGCACTGTATTTGAAAAAATTGTAACTCGGGTTGCGAGTGTTGACTCGCAAAACGAACATGATTCAGGCCAAAGCTGTGTGCAGTACCGCGTTTGGCCTGAGGTGGGGGGGCACCGGAGCCGAGCAGAGCCGAACGATGCCGATCGCAGCCGATCGGCGCCGTTTGGAAATGCACGGAAAGGCCCGAGGACAGCAAGGCTGACCTCGGCGAATCTTGGGAACAAAGTCTTTCCAAGGTTTACCGAGGTCAGCCGAGGTGTCCTCGGGCCTTTTCTGCCGTTTCCGAGGCTCTCCGGCGCCCCCCCCGCCTCTGGCCGCATGCGGTATTGCATGTCATTGAAGTCAATGCGGAACAAATTATTTCAGTTTCCATTGACTTCAATGGGGAAACTCGCTTTGATATGCGAGTACTTTGGATTACGAGCATTCTCCTGGAACGGATTATGCTCGTAATCCGAGGTTCCACTGTACTATATTAAATTAGAGGAGCAATAGGCAGAAATAGGAATAGTGTTAAAGTGTATAGTACATACAGTATATTTCTGAGGAAATAATCCCTATTTGATGCTTGCAATTTTACAGCAGAGAAAAAAGTAAAAAGGAGATGAAATAAAGCATTGTCTACAACCAAAGGCTGTGGCCATGTGGCATTTCCACAAATCTGGGCTTTGTACCCCTGTGTATAGACTAGACTGTAACACATATACAGGTTGATTACACAAATCCCATAGTTCAACTGTAAAAACACCTTGCAGTCCTCTACAAAAAAAGAAAGCTGTACATTTGCAGCCTTGGAAGTAGAAACCGCCGATTCAATCACTTAATTCCATCACTAAATGAAATAAAGGCTTTATAGTGTCTTGTCTGAACATTCCCATCTAGCCTCCATGACCTTGCTAGAACTAGAATCTGTGATGTGAGGCAATATTGCCTCCTCCACAAGTTGATTTAGTGTGTCCTCTGTAAAACATTTTATTCCTCTATTACATTCTGGTAACAATGAAAAGAGTAACTAAAATGAAGGCTCCAGTGTAAGAAAGGGGTTCAGATTGTTGAAATAATTCCAAAATGTTCGGTGCACTTACAGAAGTGATTTAGAACATACTAAATGTATATTGTTTTCAGCCTCAGTCCCTAGAATAATACATGTAAGGTAGGGGTATAGTAAAAAGGTTTTAATGTCCCCAGGTCCCCAAGGGAAAAGGGGACCTGAGCTGCAACCCGCTGCTCCAATGTTGACTCCCTCTCTTGACTGTCAGCTTGTAAAGCTTAGCAGACAAAAATTGTGGTGCCACCCAACACTCACATCATGGGATTGCATGCGGCCCAGGCCCCTTAAAATAATTTTATTCATTCCTAATATTCCCCAAAATGCAGCCAAAATAAAAGAAAAAACACAAACACCAACTTTGGCATATATAATGGCCGCGGCACTATTGGTTTGCCAATCATAAATATTTCTAAAAAAAATTATTCAACCAAAAATGATTCAAGTAAATCTTAAATCTGTCTATAAGCTCAGTTATTGGAACTCGAGCCATATTTTATTAAAATAACTTTAACCACTTAAGCCCCGGACCATTTTGAAGCTAAAGGACCAGGCCACTTTTTGCGATTCGGCACTGCGTCACTTTAACTGACAATTGCGCAGTCGTGCGACGTGGCTCCCAAACAAAATTGACGTCCTTTTTTTCCCACAAATAGAGCTTTCTTTTGGTGGTATTTGATCACCTCTGCGGTTTTTATTTTTTGCGCTATAAACAAAAATAGAGCGACAATTTTGAAAAAAAATCAATATTTTTTACTTTTTGCTATAATAAATATCCCCAAAAAATATATAATTTTTTTTCCCTCAGTTTAGGCTGATACGTATTCTTCTACATATTTTTGGTGAAAAAAAAAATCGCAATAAGCGTTTATTGATTGGTTTGCGCAAAAGTTATAGCGTTTACAAAATGGGGGATAGTTTTAGGGCATTTTTATTAATAATTTTTTTACTAGTAATGGCGGCGATCAGTGATTTTTTTCGTGACTGCGACATTATGGCGGACACATCGGACACTTTTGACACATTTTTGGGACCATTGTCATTTTCACAGCGACCAGTGCTATAAAAATACACGGATTGCTGTGAAAATGACACTGGCAGTGAAGGGGTTAACCACTAGGTGGCGCTGTAGGGGTTAAGTGTTCCCTGCATAGTGTTTCTTACTGTAGGGGGGATGGGCTCTGTGTCACATGACACTAAACTCCGCTCCGAGTAGACGGAGCCGAGATCAGTGTCATTGTCACTAGTCAGAGCGGGGAGATGCTTGTTTACACAAGCATCTCCCCGCTCTATACCTCCATGAGACGATCACGGGGATCCCCGCGGTGATCGAGTCCACGGGACCCGCGGTCCGACTCACGGGGATGGCGGCAGGGTCACGAGCGCGCCGTCGGCTTAGCGCTTGCGACCACACGGCAGGCATTTAAAGGGCCACGTACAGGTACGTGATTATGCCTGTCTGTGCCATTCTGCTGACGTAAATGTACAGTGGCTGGTCCTTAAGTGGTTAAATGTCCCCCCTAGAAATCCAGGGTGACAAACCACATAAGTGCCAGCGACAAAGGGTGGGACGGGAGGGTAGCTCTTTTGCCAAGGCTTGACCAACTATAAATAGGGAATTCTTTATATTTGTAGGGCTCCCAGGATTTCTAGACACTTCCAAGACTTTTAATTGGTTCAAAAAATTTCCTCGTGTAGCACACAAACCCTTTTCTGCCATCCTCCGTCTGCAGTCGGGCACACCCGCTACTTGCCTGGTATCCCCCCTTGTGTAGAGGGGCGAGCGGTGTTGTTGTTTCGGCCTTGTAGCAATTACCCCTTTCTAATGGTTCACTTGCTCCGTTGTCTATGTAGAGAATAAGTCCAATATCCACACAGGAGTAAAACCTAAGCAGTAAGATTTTATTCTTTACATTTGCAGTAAACTTGAAGAGAGAGTAGGGAAATGAGAGAAGTAGGGAAAAGTTCAGGTACCAAGCACTTAAAACACAGTGCAACTCTTTCGTCGCCACTCAAGCCTGGATAGTCCCCTTGTGAGCGGTCCTAGCAGCCGGGATGGAGCACGAATAAATTGTGAACTTTTAGGGAATGCGGTCAGGAATCCTTTGCCACAGGATTGTTAGTCCCGAACCTCCCAGCCAGGCAGTGGAAGAAAAAGAACCTTTATGCCAGATTGGCGCATTGCAAGGCCTCCAATATATTGGATCCCTCCTCAGATAAGGTGCCAGGCCTCTCCCGAGACAGCAACACCATCGCCAGTCTCCTCATGGGACCGATCCTCCCCGGCTTCCTCTTTCTGGAGTGGGCTTCCCTCAGGTGGGTAGCCTGGGATCCTTCTTCAGGTGTAGGCCCTAGCTGAAGGTGCTGGGCCTACCAGGTAGCGATGTAGCCCTGGGCTGAAGGTGCCCGGGACTATTTCACACACACGCACCCCTGGCCTGGAGGGCAATAAGGCACACAAGAACCAACATTAATGGCACCTGCCCCTTATGTACCATCTCCCAGCATGCACAGCGGGTAGACCTCGCCCACTGCATGGCTGCTGAGAAAGGACACCCAAGGTGTTGTGATACCCCCTGTAGTTCAACCTATGCCGGTGATGACAGTGCCACCTACAGGCAAACAGGGAACACTACTGCCAGGCAGTATAACACCCAGAGCAGAAGCAAATCCAGAACAATCAATTCAATCATGAAGGCGGGCCCAAATAGATGTTCCCTCCTTTTACATTCTCTCTAAACTAAAAGAAAAAAAAAAACAGTATCACTAGAACAAGAAATAAGCTAGCACAATGCATTTGGGGAAAATGTGAGAAAAAGCTTGAGGACTATGTTATAATACTGCTTCCCATACTTCAGTCATGCTATATTTTATTTAGCAAAAGGGAATCCTTTAGATCTCACCCCGGCTCCCACAACACTTAACCCTTGTTTTGCTGCATACTCTCCTCTTCCTACGTCGAATGCCCAGGCACAAAGAAACAAATATGACTGTTTTTTTTTTTTAAAGAAGGGTATATTAAGTGTTAACAAAAAAATTGGGGCAAATAAGCTAATCTACGTAGGCCTAAATCATAAAACACAAGCAGTTGGTAGTAATATTGCCTATATTCTATTGAATACAATAAAGAATCAAATGACATCTCATAATTAATTTAAGTTTACAAGATAAAAAATAAATAAAAAAATCACACTCAATGGGAATTATTAATTGCCAATAGCAACCAATCAGGTTTTAGATTTCATTTTATGGCAAAATAAACAAAGATTCTGATTGGTTAATATGAGCAGCAACTCCAGTTCGGTGCTGTCTATTTTTTATAAATCAGCTTCGATATGCATCAGTAAATAGATCCTAAACATATCTGCTTTATTCTTTAATACTTAGGTCGTAAATAATAATAATAATAATACTATATATTGTTAATAATATTGTTATTATTATTATCATTATCATCATCCAAATGTTAGCTAGGGCACACAATGTGTGTTTCAAGCTATTTTCCACGGAGCGTTGAACAATACAAAGCAGGTCTGTCCCGCTGGGCATGCTGACTTGTTTCTCCGTTGAAATAACCCCGGTAAAATGTTACAGGCAGTCAGTCCCTTGTCCTTGTTGTATTTACAAACTGTATCTGGCCCATTTTTTTCTTTGTGTCATTTCATTATTGCAGAGTTGAGATCACTTGCCATCTGTAGACTCATTTCATCAGCCTCCCTTTTTATCCTTGGAGCAAGGTCATTTGGGACATGCACATAAACTGGAGCTTCTCACAACTGACAATTCTTTATGTCTTCCTGTAAATCTGTTCACTCATTTCAAATCATTTCAAAACCCTTCCTCGGTTTCATTTTTTGGAAAACACATGTACAGACACATTAACAAGGAGCAAAAGTATTTAGGCAAGACACTTGTGGAGCAATTAATGGTGTTTATTTGTAGATAACTGAGGCATTTCAAGTTTTAGCTTAGGAATCTTATGCAGTTGCACGGGATTGGTTCGTTATTAGCTACGGGTCAGGGAACAGGACCCCCTTCTACATTAACATATGCTCTGGAGTCCTCTGTATTCCATCAAGCACAACAAAACCTGCAGTCACTGCACAAAAAATGAGCAGCTGCAAATTCTGCCATCATAGAATAAACGTATGTACGTACATATGTAACAATATAGAATTCTGGGTGGTCTGATTGGGGAAGCTCCCTAATGATGGCCATATACAATGAGATCTGTATACAATATATATTTTTTTATGATCATCTTTTATTTTATTGAATGCCTGAAGGTGATCTTCAGTATTGATCTTCAATAATGAATTAACATCATTATTTCTTCCAGTTCTGAATAGATCAGTATGTCTCTGTCCTCAGGCATCACTTGTCTTCAGGTGGTCATTGGCTAACAGCACTGATTTGGAGTCGATCGGCAGACCTTATTTGGTCACCCCCCCTCGACAGAAGCCGGCTGATTCTGAATGAGTGGCTTCTGTTGGACTGGACTGGCTGCAGTACACATGGGCCGAATGTCGGCCGGTTTCTATTGAACCGGCTGATGCCACCCGACATTCGGCCCGTGTGTACTAGGCTTTAGGAAAAGGTAATTTGAATACCCTGTATTTTTCTTGCCATGCATAATCTTTCCCTAATATAATGCCTCGTACACACGTTCAGATTATCGTACGACGTATCGTTCGCATTTTGTTGCATAAAACTAATATTGAATACAACAGTGCAAAATGTGCTCTACGAAAAGTAAGATTTTTGTCGTACGATTCTGAAAAAACCTTACGGTGCGCGTAGCTACGTATCTGAAATTATGTCAAATACGTGTGACCCCTGTGTCCTTCTGGTTTATTTCCGTGTTTCTGATCATGCGTGGTGTTTGTCTATCGATTTTTAGCTGACGCATACTGTACTGATTGCACGATTGTCGTACGATGGGCTGTCGTCTGAGCAAAGTTTTCGTGTTTGTCCCTTCGGATTTGGTTGGACAGACTGTCGGCTGTCGAAAGCTGTGTATTAACGATCAGATTATCGAACGATCTATCGGAAAGCGATTTTTATCATCTGATAATCGGATCGTGTGTACGGGGCATAAGGCTGGGACTGTCAACTCAACCATGACTGCCTAGGTGATAAAAACATTAATCGATGAGGAACATAATCATTAATTTGTCAAATCTTGATTGCACAGCTAATAATCATCATCATGATGATTATCAGTACTTTTAATAGCCAGCTTAAAGCTAGGATCCAGCTAAAACTTTGGATAGAGTGGGAAAGATTTAGAACCACTAGTATGTGTAGCGACACCAACCCTCTCTTTACCTGCCTTGTTCGGCTCCTTGCAGGAAGAGAGGGCACAACACGCCACAAGCCCGTACCCTCCTAGGTGAAGAGGTTGAGCGGTGTTGTTGGTGGGTCTCCACAGCCAGAAAGCCAGAATCCTTCAGAGAATGGTCCTCACCTCTATAGTTAATAAAGATAAGTCTCTATCTCCCCCAATGACTTCAATGTCCACACCAGCCGTAACTCCAACGTAGAGTTTATTTCTCTTATATAACAGTCTCTGATAGAAAAGGTTGGAGAAAGAACAGGACAGCATAAGGTGTGGGAGAGAGGTCCAGGCACAAACGTAAATACACTTCACTGCTTGGCTTCTCAAGCAGACTTAGCCCATTTGGATAGTCTCCCTGGATAGGGATTAGCAGCCAGAATGGTGCTCTCACTCAACCGCAGTCTCCGCCACAGACCTGGTGAACTCGGTCTCTGCCACAGACCTGGTGAACTCGGTCTCTGCCACAGACCTGGTGAACTTGGTCTCTGCCACAGACCTGGTGAACTCGGTCTCTGCCACAGACCTGGTGAACTCGGTCTCTGCCACAGACCTGGTGAACTCGGTCTCTTTTTAAAGCTTGACCTCTGTTAAGGAGAAGACATCCCTCCAGAGAGTTACCGGGCCCCTTCCTTCACTGTGACTTCTCACCAGTCCCTCGGAAGGGTTCCTCCCCAGACCTCCTCGTCTAAGATGTGGGTCCCTTCGCAAGGCGGCACCCTGGGATTCCTTGATCCTTGATGGGCCCCAGCCGAAGGTGCTGGGCCCAAGGTCTTTGCTGCAGCCCCAGGGCTAAAGGTGCCTGGGACTGACTCACCAACCTCCGCCCCTGGGCCAAATGTGCCCAGGGCGGACAGGAACACTCTCCCTGGGGTAGGACCCCCAACCACGACAGAACCCCGAACAGGCAGCGTCTGCCCCTTTTATATGCTCTCCCAGCATGCACAGCAGGCCTACCACACCCACTGTATGGCTGCTGAGAGGGGACACACAAGGCACAGCACTATATCAGGGGTTCAACCCTGGCCCACCATGGCAGCGCCACCTGCAGGCCACAGGGAACTGTATACCGATACTCTCCCTGCAGACAAAAAATGGTTGATAGAATCCTGACAATTGTGTTTGAGCATAACTACCACTCAAACACTTCCCCTAAATTTAGGACCCTGCTACATATGCTATTGTTGTGTCCTATCCATGTAAAAGGGTCAAAAATGGCAGTCGATAAGAAGTGTCTGAGCTTACCAGTCTAGTTCCAGATAGAAAGCCAATATGCACTTCAGCAGGTAAAAAAAATCCCAGTTCAGGTGAAGTAAATACATGGGGATAGTAATCCAATGGATGGAAATAATAAACAGTTCTGAGGTGTGCTGTGAGAGGAGGGGGTATTTAAATACATTCTTTTCTGTGCATCCTGGAATTCATGCATTTATTATTTTTATTGGTTTATATATTATTGTATATAATTTTCTGCACTTTTACACAAATTATAACTTGCTTCTGATATGGTCAAATTTACATGGTGCATATTGTATAACTGGATCGTAATGTGTGTGAGCGCCTTAAAAAGGCTTAATAATCCTCCTCTCCATCATAATCAGATACCTTAAACATGGCATAGTGTCTGTCTTTTATTGTAGTTCATAGGAGCTTAAGATTCATTTTCTGTAGAAACCTAATAACTAGGGGTTGCCTGGAAATATTGATTTTTACAAGCCCAAATAAGAGTCCTTTAGAGATACTGCTACATGAAATACACAGAAAAAGACTGTGCTTTACTAATGCAACTAGGCACCATTTTTTATTTTTTTAAAGTCATGAAACATGAACCTGTAGTTGGCACATGAAATGAAAGGAACCTAAAGTGAATCATTCTGTACTCCGTTTTCATTTAAATTTACTAGGGCACCACAGTGGCTAAATGGTTAGTACTAGGGTCATTGGTTTGAATCTCAAACACGGCACTATCTAGCTGGAATTTGCATGTTCTCCCAATAGCCATGCCTAAGAGCAGACACCAGAAGATGACCTTTGTGAACCAGGAAAGCCTCCTCCTTACTTTGTTTCTGGAGCCTCTCATTCTCAATGCCTTCCATGTTTAAAATTGCAGATCTATTAGCGCGGAGCACATAAACTGCTGATCTCGCCTGTATTTCTATATAAGTAGCTGGCAAGGAGAGCAAGGGAGGGCCTTTTGTACTGGCTGCCTTGTAATTCAATTTCCACTTTAAAGTCCAATTCAAGTTATGGAAATTGATATGCATTCAGATAGACATTGTATTTAAAACAACTTCCATCTTTACTTTCCTTTTACCGAAGTTGTGTTGGGTGTCTAAAGATCAAGGTGGAGTCTAACTGGTACCAGCATTAGACCTAGTTCACTGGATAATTAGCACTCAGTAGCAGAACTGGTCTGACACACACCTCTCTTCCTCTACAATACACGTCTGTACAAGGACACTGAGTGCTGTTCCCCATGTTACCATAGAGCACTGGAATGGAAGTGCAGAAAGCAGCATTTTCACTGAAAAAAAGGTATTTTATAGCATTCCTATTCAAATATCAGTCACAAATTTTAAGCTGGCCATATTTTGATCGAAATCCGGCCGGTTCAGCAAGGTCCAGCTGAGAGTCGATCCATCCATGGGCAGGCTGATTATACCCCCCAAGTCGATCCATCGACTTGGATACAACCAGTCTGTCTGATTTTTTACATGTGATTACTGCCAGCTATTATAGCCACTAGCAGTAATTATTGTGTTCTGCAAGCTGGGAAGGGCCCCCTCCCCCCCCAGCAGAACACAATAGCACTGCGGGAGGTATTGTTCATCAACACTGACTGTGTTGATGGCGGAATCAAGCAATTTTCTTTGGGCTGCTTTAGCTTGTGAGGGTACAGGTAAAGAGCTAAAAAATGCAATACTTTAATTGGACATTAAAATTATATTGAACCCCAATTTTTCCAAGCATTTTCAGCAGCTAATTTAATCACTTACTGAGAATGCAACTTCTTTATCTTTTAATCCAGTTCCAGATTAAGCTGCCCCAAGTTTCCTGTTTCATGGTGACCCCTTTCTTTTGCAGCATTCTATGCTACAGCCTTTTCAGAATATTTGATTAGACTGGTTGGAGACTACACTGTCCACTGTTAGCTCTTTCCTCTGAAGACCAGAAGGTCATGAAAGCAGCACTGAGAGACAAGAATCCAGCAACATTAAAAGTTGTAAACTGCAAGTGCTGGGGTAAGACATTTACCAAAAAGTTTACTGGGGGATATTTATTATATTGTGCACAATGTGTTAAACGTAAAAATAATTGAGTAAACAAATTATCTTAAATCCACAGCGCCAGGATCTCCTATATATCTGGTTATCCACAAACCAAATACATCAAATATTCTGACAAGTCTTTAGCGAGTCCTTAGAGAATGTCAAAACAGAGTGTCAGAAGAAAATAAGCATGACAAGATAGTGAAATAAAAATAATCTGACCTTCTATTTAAATAATGGAGCCTTAGACCAAGGTCTGTGTGGTCTTTCTGCAAATTATGGCCTGTTACCAAATATCTGTTGTTTTACCGTTGTAGTTTTAGTCAATGTACTAAATAGTTGCTGCTATAGTTTTTGCACTTATAGACTGAATGACCAAAGTATTAATAAAGCCATTGGGAAGAGATAAGTGGTGGACCTTGGGCAAGTATATGAAAGTAAGCTGATGTTCTTTTATATCCTGCTCTGCCCTTGACAATTCCATTCAGAGCTCGATATGTGTTTGACCATTTTTAATTCTGTGTCCAAACTGTTAGAGAGAGCCTTGATTAGGACCAGTGTGGTCAGCTTTCCTATGTGTCATAATCAGAGCTGATTTGAAAGCCCCAGTACATGCTGGGAGTGGAGGACATTGCTTTATGTGTGTTAAGACTCATGAGTACTTATTGAGCTTTTATATCTGTTAGAAGGTTGCCAGTTTCCGCAGACATTCAAAAGATCTGAATACAGTAATCTTTAAAGCTGTAAATTGCACTCTGTTTAAAGTGAAAATATTGAGTTATCATGGCTGTATTTACATTAAAGTATATCAAAATCCTAAAACAAATATTTAATACACTGTAGTTTACCAGTCCTTAGATGTTATGGCTGCACTAGATTTTTTTTTTCCCCTCCCTTTTTTTCCTTTATTTCTCCAGGTGATCCGGCCAGAAACACTCTTCCTGTCCTTGAATGAACAATTACTATCCATACTGCAGGCAGCTATAGAGAAATGTGAGGATTTTACATTCACGTTCACACTCCAGAGAGAGATATATCATTTTTCCCCTGTACAAATCATTAGTAAGACCTCATCTGGAACATGCAGTTCAGTTTTGGGCTCCAGTTCTCAAAAAGGATATTGGAGAACTGGAGAAAGTGCAGAGAAGGGCAACAAGACTGATAAGAGGCATGGAGGAGCTCAGCTATGAGGAGAGATTAGAGGAACTGAATTTATTCACTCTTGAGAGGAGGAGATTAAGGGGGGATATGATCAACATGTACAAATATATAAGGGGTCCAAATAGTGAACTTGGTGTTGAGTTATTCACTTTACGGTCAACACAAAGGACAAGGGGGCACTCTTTACGTCTAGAGGAAAAAAGATTTCATCTCCAAATACGGAAAGGTTTCTTCACAGTAAGAGCTGTGAAAATGTGGAATAGACTCCCTGCAGAGGTGGTTCTGGCCAGCTCAGTAGATTGCTTTAAGAAATGCCTGGATTCTTTCCTAAATGTACATAATATAACTGGGTACTACCATTTATAGGTAAAATTGATCTGGGAATATCCGATTGCCTCTCGGGGGATCAGGAAGGAATTTTTTCCCCTGCTGTTGCAAATTGGATCATGCTCTGCTGGGGTTTTTCGCCTTCCTCTGGATCAACTGTGGGAATAGAATTAGGTATATGGGATTGTATGATATTATTATTTTATTTTTTTATGGTTGAACTGGATGGACTTGTGTCTTTTTTCAACCTGACAAACTATGTAACTATGTAACTATACATTACACTTCTTTGTCAAGGAACTGAGGGTTCCTGTCTATAATGGGCCTTTGCTGAGCTAGCAAGATCCCGCTAGATCCAACATGAATGATCAGCAGGTGCTGTAGTAAACCAAGTGTGTGCAGGAGGAAGGAAGAAGAGGACTTTTGTAAACAGGTAGGAAGTGACCCTTTGTTCATAGTTCTGGACATTTTTCAAGTTGGGCATCCCATTAATTCCCTACCCTATGGGGGTAGTGCTACAATTATTTTAGATGATTGCAAAATGAGCAAACAGTGTGATCAGGCAGTGGGAAAAGCACATAGAATTCTAAGATGGATCACTAGAGGGATCACCAGCAGGAAGAAGGAGGTCCTAATTCCCCCATATAGATCTTTAGGGAGACCTCATTTAGAATACTGTGTCCAGTTCTGGAGACTTCACATACAAAAAGATATTGATAAGATAGAACGAGTCCAGAGACAGGTAACAAAAATGGTGAAAAGTCTGAGGGATAAAACATATCAACAGCGACTACAAGAACGTAACGCGTTTGTTACCCCCAGCACTTCATTTTCCTGATATGTGTCTTCTGTACCATGTACTTGTATGAGAAAGTATTCTGTTCTCTTTGTATTGCTTGCTTTGTGTGAAATCCCTGGTGCTCCTGGCAGTCCCTCTGATTTCCTATTAAAAACTGACCACTCTAAGCAGGAGATCACATCGTGGTCAGTTCTCTAGCTATGCTGGGAACTCAGCCTGCTCTCCTCCAATGATCAGACTTGTCCTGACACCCCCCCGCTGCACAGCCATTAACTGGGAAGCTCAGTGTGCTGTTGCTTCTCTTCCCCCCCTAGCTCTTATGCAGCTGAGTACAGAGGGTATGTAAACACTTATAAAAAAAAGGGGGAAAAAAGGTATTTAGAATTTTTTTAATATCTATACACAAATGTTTTGCCTTTCATTTCAATTTTAAGCGGAAGGGGTTGTTTTACAAGGTGATCATTTACAATCACTTTCATGTGTACAGTCTGGAAGAAAGAAGGGAAAAGGGAGCAATGATTGAAACCTTTAAATATATTAAGGGGGTGAATAGGGTTCAGGAGGGCAGTTTTTTCAATATGAAACCAAAATCAAGAACATGGGGACATGACCTCAGACTAACTGGAGGAGAGTTCAAAACGAATTTTAGAAAGTATTTTACAGAAAGGGTAGTTGATGCTTGGAATATACCGTATTTATCGGCGTATAACACGCACAGGCGTATAACACGCACCCTAACTTTAAAAGGGAAGTTTCAGGAAAAAAACTTTCCACAGCCCCCTGCATATGACACGCAGGCACAGTTTACCGGGTAAAAAAGTGAGTGTTATACGCCAATAAATACAGTACTTTCAGCAGAGATAGTAAGACAGTCAACAGTATATGGCTTCCAAATATGCATGGGACAAACATAGATCTATACTCAGACAAAAGAATAAAACAAAACAAAAAAGCAAAAACAAAAAAACAAACAAAAATAATACAAAAAAAAACAAACAAAAAAAAAAAAACAGCAGACTTGGACTACTCTGTCTTTTTTCTGAGGTCACTTTTCTATGTGAGTGGGCAAAGTGGCACATTCTCCTTAACATCTACTAAAATAAAATGAACCACATAGTGAATGCATTATTGTCCCTAAAGCGGACCTTCAGTCATTTGTTAAACTTTCCATCTATTAAATCTTCTGCCCTGGTTGTTTTAACTTTGGATAGTAAATTTTTTTTTTCTGGCAGTAAATACCTTATACACCTCACTTCCCGTTTCTTGTCTGGTAAAAAGTCTAGGCTTATGACATTGTGCACAGCTCTCTCTCTCACTCTTGTGAGAATTTGCCAGGAAGGGAGGGGGGGATGAGTCATAAGAGGGCCAATGAGAGCAGAAGGGCTGAAGAGCTGGAGGTGTGCCTCTGTGTGAATCCAGGAAGTGAACAGCCAGCAGCTTCAGCTGCCCAAAGTTAAAATAGATGCAGCCAGACTCAGTGGAGGGAGATTTCTGCAGCATATTTGGCAAGTACAAAATCACAGTATATATAAAATAATATACAAAGTGGTTGGAGGGAAGCTTCAGAATGGCAAAGATGATTTTATTACAAATGATGTAAGCAGACTGCAGTTCCTCTTAAAATAGAGTGACATATAGGGGGAGATTGACTAAAACATTTGCTCACAGAATGTGGCACAGCTGTGCATAGTAACCAATCAGCTTCTAAGTTTAAGAGCCATTTCACATTGAGGCGCTGCAAAGACGCCCTAAAAACGCCTTTAACGCTATTACCGCGTTTTTACCATGTTTTTAAGGCGCTAGCGGTAAAATTAACGCAACGCTGCAGGCGTTTTTACAGCGTTTTTGGGCAATTTCAGTCCTGCTGTTATAGATGCTCTTTTTTTTTGCTGGCATGTTTACATTTTTGGGAGATCATGTGACTTTTCTACAGCTCAGAGTGTATTCTAGGTGCTATTCGGGTGTTTTTACAGCGCTTTCAATTCATTTCAATGGAGAGGGGCGTTTTTGGAGCGTTTTTTTTTTTCAGCGCCCAAAAGCTGCTCCAAAGATGCTGCTTGCAGGACTTTTCTCAACGCCCCGCCAGCGCAACGCCTCAGTGTGAAAGGGTCCAATGAGATGCATGGACCCCCAGTGTGAAAGGGGTCTTATTGTCAATGCTTTATTGAAAAAGCTGAAGTTAGAAGCTGATTGGTTACTTACTATGCACAGCTGCGTCAGATTCGGTGTTCACCACTTTTAGTAACTCTCCCCCATAGACTTGCATTGTGAGAGCCAATAGTAAAGCACAACCATTGTATATCTCCTCAAACCAGGAAGCAGAAGCTGAATAAAATAAATAAATACGTTTGATTGCCCTAATGTCATAGTTGCCAACAGTCCCGAATTTCCCGGGACAATCCCGAATTTGGGACCCTCGTCCCGAATTAAGCTTGTCCCGATTATTTTCCCGGGATTTTGCTTTTGTCCCGGGAAAATCGGGAGTGTTTTACGGAAAAAGCAGCCGACGGGCTACAGAAAAATGGCCGCCGTCGCCTCTGCCAGTACATTTCCCCTAGTGTTCAGTGGAGAGAGGATGGGCATCCAATCAGCTTCTCTCTTCAGTGTACAAGTATACACTGAAGCCTAGAGGCCCCTCCTCTCTACACTTAACACACGTGGAAGCCAGGAACTGTGTAGCTGCCGCTGCACATGATGGCAGCCCGGGGAGTCAGAGGTCAGCTCTGTAGAGGAGATCACAAACAGTGAGTGTGCATGTGCTCGGTTATAGAGAGGAGGTGTATGAGATCGTATTACACCTGACTGTCATCACACTGCTACTCCCCGAGGAGGACACCAGCACAGGAGAGAGAGAGAGAGAGAGAGAGAGAGAGAGAGAATGGGCACCAAGCATAGCATTTCCACCCCTACCTACACAACACAGGGCAACCTGCCATCAAGCGTGCTGGGACATGTAGTGCCACAGCTCATCCTCACTCACACCTTATTACCTGCTGCTGAGACATGTAGTGCCACATCTGATCTTCAATCATATTAATTTTCTTAGTTTTTGGACCATGTGCCACCCCAAGCTGCCCTGTGCCACCCCAGCCTGCCCTGTACCACCACAGCCTGCCCTGTATTACCCCAACCTGCCCTATACCACCCCAGCCTGACCTATACCACCGCCTGCCTGCCCTGTATTACCCCAACCAGCCCTATACCACCCCAGCCTGCGCTATACCACCCAGCCTGCTCTGTGCCACCCAAGCCTGCCCTATACCACCCCATCCTGCCCTGTGCCACTCCAAACTGCCCTATACCAACCCAGCCTGCCCTGTGCCACCCCAACCTGCCCTGTGCCAACCTAACCTGCCCTATACCACCCCAACCTGCCCTATGCCACCCTAACTTGCCCTATACTACCCAACCTGCTCTGTGCCACCCCAGCCTGCCCTATACCACCACAGCCTGCGCTTTGCCATCCAAGCCTTCCCTGTGCCACTTCAACCTGCCCTGTGCCACCCTAACTTGCCCTATACCACCCCAATACCGCCCTAACCTGCCCTGTACCACCCTAACCTGTCATATACCACCTCAACCTGACACTATACCACCCTATTTTACCCTAATCTGCCACTATACCACCCTATACTATCATTTACAGGGGCTGGTTTGGGGTGCACCCTGTGACCGTGCACTACCTGAATGGAGCTGGGTAGCCTAGACGGGGGGGGGGGGGGGGGGTGACACCATGTTTTACCCCACCAGGTGACACCAACCCTAGTGACGCCACTGCCGTACACAAGAGAGTGGAGAGTTTGTAAGGACAGACTCTGCTGGGGGCACCTGATGTAAGGATGGACTCTGCTGGGGGCACCTGATGTAAGGACTGACTCTGCTGGGGGCACCTGATGTAAGGACGGACTCTGCTGGGGGCATTTGATGGCATCTGGTGGCAGGCGAAGTGGCAGGTGACACGCTTAGGGGTCCCACTGATTCAGCATTATGGTGAGTTGAATGATTTAATTTTATATTACAATGTAATAATAGAAATAATGCGCTTCAATCACCCTGACACCATAACAAACTTGGTGTCGGGATGATTGAAGCGCCAACAGGTGTTTTGGAGTATACTTATCTGCCAATTTTGTTACACATTTCTATTGTGGTGTAGGATCTGGCTTCTTTCTTTCTATTTCTTTCTCTCTCTTTCTCTCACCTCGGACTGTAGCCACACCCCTTTGAGCCACGCCCATTTAAGCCACACCCACTGTCGTGCGTAAACCACGCCCATTTTTCACTGCGGCGCGCTTTGCGCGACGCATTTTCCATTTCAGCATGGCACGCCTACAAACGAATGCCCCGCCCCCTAATTATAGCAAGGCTCCGCCTCAATACAAAAAAAGGGTCCCAGATGTTTTTTTTGCAATGTTGGCAACTATGTAATGTACATCTAGTCACAAACGCTACATAGAAGTAGGGTTTGAAGTGTTATAAACACACTGGTAGGATTATTCCAAAGAGCTGATCTATTTTACACGCATCTCTAAAGAAACTTTGAAGGTACTGAGCATTTTCCCATAGATTTAATGCTTTTCTGCCTGATTCAGTGTGTTTGTTAGTATATAAATGACAGAGTCCCATTCAGTAGAGGGAGCCCACCATAGGCCGGCAGTGTACTCAGGCGCAGCTAGTCACAGACAGATCTCTCCATGTTGCTGAAATCTGCCATAGCGGTGTTGTTGGTAAACAAAGCATTGGAAATGTTCACTTCTAAAGAAAATCTGTGAAGTGTGTGAAATCTGTGAGATAGCATCACTCAGGTCCCCGCTGCCAAATGTTACACTCTTCTTGTCACTTATCCAACTGCCTCTAGCAGCCAACTGTTTACTGACTTCATAATGATCCAACAGATTGGTCCAATGTGCACACACACTGCAGCATGAGGGCATGTTACATGGATACGCTACATTCAGTCATAAAGTATAGGAATAAAGATTGCAATAAGGCCACAGTCTATTTTCCTGTAATTGTTTACTTTCTTTGCTTATGCTGGCCACATGGGTCCATTTCCTCTTTTTCAGCCCATGGGCTGAATGACAGAAATATATAATAATATATGTAGCGGGTGCTAAATTTAGTGGGGTGTATCTGGGCAATAGATGGCCCAGATACATTGATTTCAGGGATTGATGGACATTTTGGAGTGTGGGAGGTATGAATGGTGTCATGTGAATGGTCTGCGGTCCCTGGGTGGCGCTGTCGCCTGGGACGGGGGTTGAACTACCATTCCAGAGCCGTGCCCTTTTTGTCCTCTCGCGACGGTAGTACGGCGGGGTGGGGAACCCGCTGTGCCTGCTGGGAGAGGATATAAAAGGGGGCGGACATCTTGCGCACGAGGTCCATTCCCCAGGCACCGTCGGCCTGGGGGCTGCTGCGGTTCGTCTGTGCCCAGGCACCCTTGGCCTGGACGCGTGGAGTCAAGTTCCATCCCAGGCACCTTCGGCCTGGTGTGAGGTACTACACCAGGAGACCTGGGGCCCAGTACCTTCGACTGGGTCCCGCGAGGGCGAAGCATGCCTAAGGCACCCCCGGTATTGGGTGCCTGAATCCTGGGCGTAAGGGATTGGAGACGTGACCTCCCCGTAGAGCCAGTGCAGCATTTGCTGGTGCCGGTGGGGGCCTCTGGTGACCGTCCGGGTGGATGTCTTCCTCTGACAGGGGTCGTTTGTTCTAAAGGAGGTACTTCATGTTCTAATGGTCTGTGGCAGGGACCCAACTTTCTCAGGTTAGTGGCAGGCCTCATCCAAGGCCTGTGGCAGGGGCCTCAACGTTCACCCAGGTCAGTGGCAGTGACCAAATTCACGGTCGGTGGCAGCGACTGTGCGCCAAGCCTGCACTAAACGGAACAGGAGAAACTTTATTCATTGGTTGTGCCTGGACCTACTCTTCCCTACACCTTGTCTGTTCTTTTAAAAGTCAACCAGTTTCAAGGCAATAAAACAGTGTTGGACTTTTCTTGGTGTGGAACTCGCGTTACTGGAAGCTAAGTGTCCCTGTCAGTCACAGTGACAATCATCCTCCACAGGAGAAGCTGAGGCTCCGGCCTAAAACGCAGACCTGAGTGTAAAGGTTTAGCTCATATCTCTGCATACTACATCAGAGAGCCGAGCTGGTGGTGTGCATCTTTCCCCCTTCTCCCAGATACCCCTAGACAAGTAGAGCAAGCCGTAAAGAGAGGGGAGAACCGCTACATATAATAATTCCCCCATCCAAGCTAAACAGTGTGTATAGTGAAATCTCCACTGCCAGTTACTGTACTCAGCAGCTGTGGCACTCGCGGCTCTCTGATTACAATGGCTTTGCCCAGCAGTCACTTATAGCATATGCAGTTGCTGTCACTGTACAGTACAAATTTGCCACCCAGCTCAGTTCAAATTTAAGTCGACCTTTATAGAGGCGGTGGTGCTTGCAGGGCCACCCAAAGTTCGAATTTCAGCATATTCAGCTGGAATCGGACAAAGTTTGAGCTGTCTATGGCCAGCCTTAGGGGCCGTTCGCACAGGCCTGTTGGTTTTTCAGGCTGATGGGAAGCTTCATGTGAGTCTCTAGGCAGGTAGGTGTAAATGGACTTGTGTGCCTCTCAGTACAGGTTTGTCCAGGTGTGTCCTTTTTTATTTTTCCACTCCTGAACATTATGGATCGGAGGTAGTCTGATGTAAATAGACACAGTTCCATTTAAATCCAGCCGTTCACAGAGAAATCATGGCTGTCAAAATTCAGACACAAAGTTATCGGGTATGGATGTAAAAAATAAATAAAAAATGTATCCTGTTCAGCTCCAATTCAGCAAGGGACCTGTTCATGGATCCCCTCCCGAACAGAGCGGACATAGGGACCCTTTCACACAGGCGTCATTCGTTTAGTCACTTTTTTTGCTAAGAAAAAAATGATTCAGGTTATATCAGTTTACATATCTTGCACATCAGCTCAGTTCAGTTCTGTTCAGTTCAGTTTACATCTACTTTTGCACTCGTTATTTTTAGTTGTCGATGAAACTAATCATAGATGATAAAAGGATAAACAAAAATAGGATTTTCCTCCATCATGCTAAACGGACCATAGCGGAGACTGATGTCATCGGATGCCAGCGGATGTTCATCCGCTGACATCCGCTATCCCATAGGAATACATGTATGTCTGTTTTTCATCCGAAAACGGATGGATGAAAAACGGACATATGGAACGTCCGTGTGAAAGGGGCCTAATTTTTAAAGTGGTAATAAAGGTTCGGCTTTAAAAAATAAATAAAAAAGTCATACTTTCCTGCTCAGTGCGGTGGTTTTGCACAAAGCAGCCCCAATTCTCGTCTTTTCGGGTCCCCCACTGATGCTCCTGGCTCCTCCCCCTTGCAGTGCTCCAATAGCAAGCCGCTTGCTATGGGGGCACAGGTGTGTGCTCGCTCCAGAGCTGTTCTCTATGCATCCAGGAGACCCATAGAGATATGACACGGCCCCACCCCTTGCTCTCTATGCATTGGCTCACTGACTGTGATTGACAGCTGTCTCAGCCAATGAGGAGAGAGAGTCCCGTGAGGCTCTTATGCACATCGCTGGATCTAGAGTGAGCTATTGTGAGTATTGGGGGGGACTGTGGGGGCAGCACACAGAAGGTTTTTTACCTGCATGCATAGAATGCATGCTGGTTAAAAAAAACTTCAGTCTTTACGAGCACTTTACTATTTAAAGCAAACTCATCCATCATTCCATGTTTTGTTTTGCTGAGAAATCACTTTGAAAAACACCCCCCAGCCTTTCTGGCCATGGCCATCTTGAGTAAGGGCAGATAATTCATGTAGCATTTACTTCCTGGAATCCATCTGCCCTTAGCTTAGGCATGCAGTCAGGAGGGTGTGCTTAGCTGAGTAAACCTCTCCTCCCCTCCTGAAAACTCCTGGGAAGTGTAGACAAAAAACATGTTTTTTTTCCATCCGTCTGCGGATCGGATGAAAACGGACAGACGGTCCGTTTTCATCCGATCATCCCCATTGAGGAGAGCGGCGATCTGACCAGTCCGTTTCTACACAGTGTGCAGAGAGGACAAGTCATCCGCCGGCTCAGCGGGGATGAATGGAGCGATCTCCGCTGAGCAAGCGGATGTTCACGGGGCGGATCATCACGGGATCCGCCCGTGTGAAAGAGCCCTTAAATAGCGTTTTTGGTTTGTGGTGCTCAGATGCAGTGCAGTCACACTTTTTATCAGTGAGAGGCTTTCTGCTGCTTAATTGTACGAGAAGGTAGGGGGAAATCCCACA
Source organism: Rana muscosa (assembly GCA_029206835.1). Taxonomy (NCBI): domain Eukaryota; kingdom Metazoa; phylum Chordata; class Amphibia; order Anura; family Ranidae; genus Rana; species Rana muscosa. The sequence goes on along the minus strand of CM055125.1, from coordinate 140,686,311 downwards.
GCATAGACACAAAGAAAAAGTAGAAGCAAAGTTCCATTTTTCATTTACTCTGCACGACACTTCTCAAACAATAGGGGATATAATACCACTTCACCGCATTAAAAGCATGCATTAGATGGTCATTAAAATATGTATAAAAACAGTTGTTTTTTTACTGATAAGAATATTAAAAAAAATAGTCCTATGTTGTATTTTGGACCTAAACATATAATGGGTTGTGTTATACATATACCGTAGATTGTTTTATGTTCTGGGCAGACATGTGAACGTATCTAGCTAATCCAACACTTGGAACTACAAAGATTAAAAGAAATGAAAACTAGCTAATCCAACAAAGATCAACAGAAATAAAAAGTGCTCAGAGAGAAATAATAAAGGCTATGCTTATGTCATACAGGGCCTGTAACTTGGCTTCCTGTCTGATCCATTTTTCTTCTCTGTGAAACCTAAAATCCAATTAATCTTTCAGTTTAAAAGGTAGCTGAACTGTGCATTTAAATAGGCTTTCTCCAGGGAAAGGAGAATGAGTAAGCTCAATAGCTGGAGAAAAAAATAAAAATTAGGTCATCAAGCAAGTCTTGAATTTATGTCTTGTCAAACCTCCAACTGTCACTGACTTATCACCTAACAACAAATATGATAGATAACGTTATTAACCACATATATGAGAAAATAATTAAATCACAAAACCTTTCTAAATTAAAATGGTTCAGGTAATCCAGAGGCACAGAAATACCCCATCATTACCTGGCAATGATGGTTATACAAAAAGGATAAGCACTACATTCCTTTCTTTACAATCCGTACCTTCCTCTACATACACAACTGTTATGCCGCGTACACACGATCGTGATTCACGGCGGTGAAAACACCGCCGTGAATCACGGCATGAAAAAAAATGAAAAACGAGGGAACGGCATGTTCCCCCACACACGACCGTTTTTCCCTTCATTTTTTTCTTTGTCGAGAAAAACGACCGTGTGTGGGCTCCGTGGCAGTGATTCCCTATGGGAAAACTGCCGCGGAAAAAAATGCTGGAAAAAACGATGAGAAAAATTAGAACATGTTCTAATTTTTCTCATCGTGATTAATGCCGTTTTTCCCGTCGGGAAAAACGGCAAAAAGCCCACAGACGATCGTTTTTCTCGTCCAAAGGAAAAAAATTAATATTTCCCGACGGGAAAAATGATCGTGTGTACACGGCATCAGACTACGAAGCCTCACACAATTTACAGGCCAACATGCAGACATTAGAGGACAACTGGTCATACAGGCATGATTTTTTAGTAATTTCTACTGGTGTTTTAGGGTGAAGAGGGAACAGAAGCAATTGGATATGATGATCAAACATGTCCCATTGCTTCTTTCCCTCCCAACAAACTTTGGCTGTTAAAATCGGAGGGACGATGGTCATCTGTTTCAAAATGGTTGACCAGGTGGCCATCATGCTAAGACACTTCCCCTTCATCTTTATTCCAACCCCTTGCAATGTAATAACCAGGCCCACTAACATGATCCACGGTGTAACTTACAGAATATTTATTCTTCTGGGCTTCACTTTACCTTTTATTTTTTTATTTAAGTCTTCTCATATTTAAACTGACATTTTTCAAGATTTCAATGAAGTAAATTGGAGATGATCTCCAGGTATTAAGCCCCGATAATAACAATATTTATTTTAAAAAGTCCTAATCTAAAAGCCCCCTTTAGTTACCTAAATGCATGTTCAGTGGCAAGAAAGGTTGCGAGTCTTCTTTCTTCTTTGATGCAGAGTAGGGGGGCCATTATTCAATTGCCCACATCACTGCCTCAGTGAAGTAGACACTTTCTATTGGCTGTTTAGTGATGGGGTTCTCTCATGATCCAAAAAACTACATGGCATGACGACTTCATGACAAAGGGACCGGTGGGTGATGGGTCCAGACCGCAGTGCTAGATGACTTGTCTCCAATCTTAGAAGAGGCACTTGTGTGGGACACATGTTGGTGATGGGTGGGGGTTCACTTTGCCTTGGGATGGGATTAAAGGAGCAGAGTAATTTGTCCTTTATTGAGCGAGTCAAGCTATTCTCTGCTCTAGTTCTGGTTATGAACTCTTTCCACTAGTTTCACTTGCCTAATTGCTGTCCGTAGATGAAGGCCACTTCAAGAAGGTTTGGATTTTGTTGTCTTAAACGCAAAGAATAAAGCCATTAGACTTGTTATGCCCCGTACACACGATTGGATTTTCCGTCGGAAAAACCTTGGATGGTTTTTCAGATGGAATTCCACTCAAGCTTGGCTTGCATTCACACGGTCACACAAAAGTTCTCGGAACTTTCGACCGTCAAGAACGCGGTGACGTACAACACTACGACGTGCTGAGTAAATTAAGTTCAATACTTCCGACCATGCGTCGAATTGTTTGAGCATGCGTCGGAATTTTGCGCATCAGAATTGCTACAGACAATCGGAATTTTTTCCGTCGGAAAAATTAGAACCATGCTGTCAATTTTTTAATGGCGGAAATTCCGACAGCAAAAGTCCGATGGAGCATACACACGGTCGGAATTTCCGACAAAAAGCTCACATCGGACTTTTGCTGGCGGAAAATCCGACCGTGTGTACGCGGCATAAGACTAGTGACCATTATTAATATGAGAATCCCCTGAAAAGAACTATCCATTTGTTATGCAATAGCTTCTGTAAACAGAACTAGGCCAGATGTTTTCGCACAGAATAGGTATACAGGATAGACAAGAAAAGGTGGTGTTCAGGCAGCATCAAATGATGTGCGGATGTCCAGGCTGGTGACAGAGAGCTGAATAATGCGAATCAGAAGACAGGCTGCACCATAACCAGAATTGCAATCAGGATTAGCAGGGCAAGCCCTGACACTCAATAAGCACTAGCCAGAACCTTTCTCAGGCTCTGTCACAGGGCACTTAACAAAATTATTATAACACCCAGTATTGACCCAGGACCTCTGGAGCATACAAGGGAGCAGTCAAGCAGATGGTATACATGCACACATAATATCATGCCTTCTCTAAGGAGAAAGATGCTGCATGGACAAAGAAACTGCAACTTATGCCCCGTACACACGATCGGATTTTCCGTCGGGATGAACTCCGACGGATTTTTCCGAAGGTATTCCGTTCAAGCTGTCTTGCATACACACTGTCACACCAAATTCCGACCGTCAAGAACGCGGTGATGTACAATACTACGACGAGCCAAGAAAAATGAAGTTCAATGCTTCTGAGCATGCGTCGACTTGATTCTGAGCATGTGTGTTTTTTTCTCCGCCGGAGTTCCCTACAGACGAACGGATTTTCCGTCGGAAAAAAAGAGAACATGTTCTCTTTTTAAATTCCGACGGAAAAAGTCAGATGGGGCACACACACGGTCCGAATATCCGATGAAAAAACACCGTCGGACTTTTTTCATCGAAAATTCAGATCGTGTGTACAAGGCATAAGTGTGGATAAACCTAATCACCAAACCCCTGCTGAAATGAACTGATCCTATAAAATTGCAGCAGACTCCCTGCCCCTGGATGGAAGGATATTAGTCTTGGCAGGTGGATGAACAATTAGATGCATGGCTGCACCCAACTGAGATCATCAAGAAGTACCCAAAACAACCCTCTCACTGTTGCAAATGATAACAATATTCTATCTATACTGACAATGACAGTTCCACATTTAAAACCCCTGACTGCTGCCAAAAAAACCTGGAACAAAACCTATACCTTTGCACATTCATAACTGAAAGATTTTTGAACAGGATGCCAGTGAAATCCTGTCTTCTTTCCTAAGCCTATGCAAAATACACATAAACAGCGTATATGTAAAGGAACAACCATTTGTTGTCTGAACCTTGCACTACATAATGTGCTTATAAAACAATGCAATGTAGCTGACAGTAAAACAAGTAACATTTCCCAAGTGCTCAAATGATTAGGTAAGCGATCGTTTGACTGGAAGGTCTGATACACTTGGCATATGCAACGAGGAATGCTGAGAAGCTGCCAAAAGTTAAATGGTAAGATTTTTTTCTTCATTCAGTGAACTTGTAATCTTAATCACACGTTACTAGTTTTTCTGCACAAAATAAAGTTCTTTTGTTTAAATGTAACTTGGCTCAATTTAACTAAAGCATAACTATTTGTATACCAACCTTTATATTACGGCAATGAAAGCCAGGAAGAGCTGAAAATCACAATCACATGGCTGAAAAAAAACGATTGTTATGGCAAATTAAAGTTACAGCTTCACGAACGAAGGCTTAAAGTGGAAGTAAACCCTGTTTTTAAAACTTGTATCTACAGGTAAGCCTATAATATGGCTTGCCTGTAGGTACAGTATATATCTCCTAAACCTGTATGGTTTAGGAGACATTCACACTGCATGCAGCTGGTGATGTCACCAGTGCCTCAGCTCAGTGCCACAGTCCGTGCGCACAGGAGTGACGCCATCACGGCCAATCAGAAGGCTGGAGTACGTGAACCCGGAAGGAAGACCGGGTGAAGATGGAAGCCTTGTCAGCGGTGACAGCACGCCGCTGGAGGGCTTCAGTCTAAAGTAAGCTTTTTAGAATGTGCTAGTATGCGACGTATACTTGCACAATATGCTTATACCTTGCAGGTTAAAAAATAAAAATAAAATATCCTACGGTTTACTATTGTATTAGTGTGTCTTTTCACGTTTAGGAAAACCTGTTCCAGGAGACTCATGTGGGTTGTAATTGCTGAAGTCTCCTCCTTATAATCCTACTTGTCTGACTCCTGCTGATCCAATAGCTTCAACACTATCTGAGCACTTGACTAAGAGCAAACTTGTTAGTCGTGGATGGAGGAATCTACTAGATTTCTCTCGTTCAGCCCATGGGCAAAAGACAGTTGGTCTAGGAGAGCAGCAAGTACAAATCTGGTCCTGATCCTACTGTTTCTTTTATTTTTTAGACAAACTAAAAGCATGTATTTATATGTGGAACTTGGAACCCCTTTGTTTTGATATGATTACTCAGTGGTACTTCAGTCAAATGACCCCTTTAAGAACTCCAAAAACAAAACTAGCCCAAATTTAGATGCACACAAAATTATCAGAATAATACAAATTGGTCATATACACTATATAACAATAGTAAAAATGAACACAATAATCTGTATCAGTCAATACTACAAACAGCGCTAAATGTTGAAAAATAACAGTGGTCAACACCACCTAAAAGTTCTTAAGACAGATTCAAGATAGTTTCAGTGCTTCAAAAAGGATGTCCATGGGTGATCCTAAAGAAATAAGTAGAGTGCACCTTCCACCGATCTTCCAGATCCACCTCGTGACACACACACCCCTTAGGGGTTCACACTCACCAGAGTAATATTGAATTAAAGCCTTGAATAGAAATTGCTGCATCCAAGCCAAACACTGAAATATTGTATCCGTCAAGGAGACCTCAGAATGAGATGGGCTTCCAAAAAACAAACAAAGGGAAAGCACATAGTGTAACCCAGTTTATTTCATAAAACAAACCCTCACAAACTTGGTCCCCTCACACATTAAACGTACATCAGTTAAAACATCACATAAGCAAACATGAAGGGTGGTTTACTTCACCGTATCCGCCGTCCGGCGTGTATCAAGAGAACCGAGGGCTGCAATGCCTTACTTCCTCTTCCTGGTTCTCTGAGCGGTGGAACGCAAACCAGCGCTTCCAGCGTGTCGTGTAGGTCACGCCCTGACGCGTTTTGTCATTGGTTGACTTCAACAGAGGCGCCCTCTGTTGAAGTCAACCAATGACGAAACGCGTCAGGGCGTGACCTACACGACACGCTGGAAGCGCTGGTTTGCGTTCCACCGCTCAGAGAACCAGGTGGAGGAAGTAAGGCATTGCAGCCCTCGGTTCTCTTGATACACGCCGGACGGCGGATACGGTGAAGAAAACCACCCTTCATGTTTGCTTATGTGATGTTTTAACTGATGTACGTTTAATGTGTGAGGGGACCAAGTTTGTGAGGGTTTGTTTTATGAAATAAACTGGGTTACACTATGTGCTTTCCCTTTGTTTGTTTTTTGGAAGCCCATCTCATTCTGAGGTCTCCTTGACGGATACAATATTTCAGTGTTTGGCTTGGATGCAGCAATTTCTATTCAAGGCTTTAATTCAATATTACTCTGGTGAGTGTGAACCCCTAAGGGGTGTGTGTGTCACGAGGTGGATCTGGAAGATCGGTGGAAGGTGCACTCTACTTATTTCTTTAGGATCACCCATGGACATCCTTTTTGAAGCACTGAAACTATCTTGAATCTGTCTTAAGAACTTTTAGGTGGTGTTGACCACTGTTATTTTTCAACATTTAGCGCTGTTTGTAGTATTGACTGATACAGATTATTGTGTTCATTTTTACTATTGTTATATATATTTTGCCATGTTTTAAACAGCAGCTTAGTTTTACATATTTTTTAAATACTTATTTTTTAAAAAATATTTCTGTCAACATTCATTACCCACTTGTGGATGACTATTGTGGTCATTCTTCTTTGTGGTAAATTGCAATACGTGTTATCCATAGGCGCTGAGCGGTGTATTATAGGCCTTTTTATACACCCTTTTTAAATGGTCATATACACTGACAGGTGCACACAGGTGCAGAAATTGGTCACTTGCTAATGCTAAAGCGCATGCGCATACCCATGCGCGCACACCTGCACGCCGGCGCCCACGTGCACTTGTGACAGATGTTGCCACCAAATGGGCTATTTAAACTGGACCAGTGTTCAGGATCAGTGTTGCTTTGTCTTCAGCCTCCTGTGTATCCTGCGATCCTGATTCCAGTTGCTGACCCGGCTTGTCTTTTTTTATTTTTTAACAATTATTGGAAATTCAGGTTTAAAACAGCTTTAACTGTCGCACTTCTTGGCCTACCTAGAGACATGGCTACCACTAGGAGAATATTTCCATTTCCTTATTTTTACAAGGACCCTACGCTTTTCAGAACTTTTTATTTCTGTAAAATGTAAATTTATTACAATTGTACATACAGTATATGCAGGGAGAAGTAATTAGCCAGTGAGCTCATATGAGACAGGGACTGGTGTCTTTGAATACCTAGTGTCATTATACTGATGATATCTAAGGAATATTTTTAATAGTCATATTTATAATTATTTTCATTTCAAACCAGTGAAGCGATCTTTGCAGCTAAAAAAAGTAATTAAATTGTTTATTATATATAACCAGAATATAGGACAGTCGGTAATGCACAAAATCTTACATAGATGGAAAACAAACATCCCTATTCACAAAGTGCAAGGGCCAATTCCGCAAACCAATTACAACCAATAAAATTATAGTTAGATGCTGTCAGATCAATAAGAAATTATTTCTAATTCACACGGCCGTTTTTAATGTCATTGAAAAAAGCAACGTTTTTCTCGACGTGATTCTTCTCAAGCCTGCCTTGCCTACACACTATTGTGAAAAAAAAAATGCTTGAGCGATGTACAACACGTACGACAACATGTACAACGGCACTATAAAGGGGAAGTTCCATTCGGATGGCGCCACCCTTTGGGCTGCTTTTGCTGATCTTGTGTTAGTAAAGTTTAGTGAGAGATGATTTGCGCTTTTCTGCCTCGTGCTTTTCAGTCCGTTACAGCGTGACGAATGTGCTATCTCCATTACGAACCCTAGTTTTACCAGAACGAGCGCTCCCGTCTCATAACTTGCTTCTGAGCATGCACGTTTTTTTCCCGTCATTAAAGCCTACACACGGCCGTTTTTCACGACGAGAAAAATGCTCTGGAGCCTACACACGATCGTTTTTCAAATGAAAAAAATTGAATTTTTCTCGTCATGAAAAACGGTCGTGTGTACGCAGCATAAGGTATTACTATAAATTGAACATTTTCATTGTTCATTGTACTCATTTATAAATAGGCCTCAAAGAGCATGGACACCATACCATTATCCTATTTTATAAATTAAAGCTACAGTGGGATTTAAAGTGAAACTCCGGCCTAAACTTTCCTTTTTGTTTTGTATAGTGTCAACTGGTAAAAATTCTCTAATAGGTTTTCATAGCACCCCTGTGTGTCTTGAGGATTTATCCCCACTTCCTCTTCCAGTGACATTGTTCTGCCTTCTGTTTTAAAGTAAACCTAGTCAGAGCTGGCATGCTGATCTAATAACTTCAATGCTTTCTGAGCATATACTCCAACAAGCATGATCAAGAAATTCAGAGTGAAGTCAGAACTCCTAACCTGTACACTTGATCTGGGAAATGGACTATGAAAAGTGCTGAAATCACTAATGCAGAGGTTTGACAAAGGGGGCCACACCCCGAAATAGATAACCATGGCCATCGACATCACACATGACACCATCACGGACATTTTGTGGGCCTGCAACACTTCCTTGCTGTCCACAGTGGTTCTCATCCATGTTATATACACACTCAGTCTACTGCTTTTGCTGTTTTTTCCTGGTGTTCCCCTTGTCAATGTCCTGGTTCCAAGCACCTTACATCAACTCTACGCGGAGGGGCTTGCTCTCCATTGACCACCTCGAAGGTCGCTACGTGCTGGAGACTTATTGATATTTTTATTGTCTTTTAAATGTGAGTGCATATTTATTGTTTTTCATTTCACCAATATGTTTTAATAAATGCTACACTTTTTTCTGTTTATACAAAATATTTAATTAGATTTTAGTTGTGCAGTATTCCTTTTACTTTTTCTAACAACTAATTTGAAACTTTGTTGTGAACAAGCAAGCTATCACTTGTGAAACGCGTCTACCATTGCCTGTATCTGTCTGACCCCTTTGACAATAAAGATGACATCAAGATAAGTTGGAGTTCCAGTGTGTGACCAATTTCTTGTTTTATTCGTCTTCCATGGTGGTGAGCCGAGGTCTGCACCTGTGATCTACCTTACACCTGATTCTGCGTGGAGCGGTGTGCTTCTTCTTGTTCTCTGCTAATTTGAATCTTCACTTGAAGAATGATCTCTTCATCAGCAGAGGGTACTGTTTTGTAAGATCAGTTTTTGCATTACACCTTGTGATATGTTGCTACTACCTTGTCTTGTTTGCTCCCTCCAGTTAGGAGCAGCCTGCCTAAATTGCTCAAAGCTACCATTTTCAGTATAAAACAAAAAAAAATTATTTTAGTTGCCAGTGCCAGAGCTGTGTGGATCTCCACATAAAACCTATTACAATATTGGCTCATTCTCTTATGTTGGCCATAGACATTGTGATATGACCCTTAGATATAATTATTTGAGGAAAGGATCGTATCTTCTAGAAATTGTTTAGCCGAATTGACAGTATCAGTCTACAAACGTTTTCACTGAAAAAGGTACAATCCATCCTGGCAGATAATCGAAATATTTTTCACTAAATCTATTTCTTCTTTTTGTCGTCAAGTTATGCCCTGTATACACGACCGGGTTTCCCGACGGGAAAACTGCAAGGAGAGCTTTTGGCCGGGAATCCCGGCCGTGTGTATGCTCCCTCTGAGTTTTTCCGACGGGAAAACTGCCAAAATCGGCCGGCTAAAAAAAGAGAACCAGCTTTTTTTTTTCCCGGCGGGTTTCCCGACTGACTTTTTCCTGTCAGAAAACCCGGCCGTGTGTAGCAGAAATCGGGCATTTTTGGCTGTTTTCCTGTGGAAAAAAACGCAGATGGAGCAAACACAGGGTCGGGATTCCCGAGGAAAAGCTTTCATCTGAGTTTCCCGACGGGAAAATCGATCGTCTGTACGGGTGGGGGGGGGGGGGGAAGTAGAGAGCAGGCTCTAGGTTTTCCCCTCGGGATTTCCGACGGATCTTTTCCTGTCGGGAATCCCGGTCGTGTGTACAGGGCATGACAGTGAAAGTGTGACAACATCCAGGCCACGTGATCAGTCGCTGGGTTTTGCATTTTCTGAGAGGCAAGGTGACTGTGACATGTTTCCCATACTCTGCACCAAAAAGTGCTGACGTCAAAGGGAATTAGTTGTAAAAAAACAGTGTTACTGCATCTGGGCCATACCAACAACAAGCTATACCCATGGATGGTGGTTTTTGTTCTAGGAAGGGTGGAAACCCTCTTATCTACATTTCAGAAACCCCTACAGTAACCACAACCTCCTTTAATTCGTAAAACTAGCTGCTGGTTGTACAGGTAGATGTTTTTTCTTACCTTATTGCATTCTCCCCTCCCCAGTCCCCCTTTATACTTACCGGAGCCCATTCTCGATGCAGAGCTGTGCTCGAGAACCACTCTCTCTCTCCTCAAAGGGCAGATTTTTAACAGTGGAAGCCATTGCTCCTGCTGCTGTAAATCAAATCCTGTGACAAGGGAGGGGGGTCATCAAGCCACACTGCCTGTGTCAATGGCTCAGGAGCAAGCCTGTACATGTGCCACCATAGGAAGTGGCACACCGAAAAGAGGAGAAGCCAGGAGCACCAGCAGGGGGGGGGGGGGGGGTTGAGGCTGCTTTGTCCAAAAAAACAGCACTGAGCAGGAAGTATAACAAGTTTTTTGTTTTTTTTAATAGCATTTACAATGACTTAAATATAATTGACTGCTATGGCTTATTATTATTATCTGTGGTATGTTCTTACCAAAGGTCCCAGTTTATATGCCCCAAGAGCCACCCTAGCTGTCTGTATAAATGCTTGTCGTCAGACTATCTAAAGCAGGAATGGGACTAGAGAGACGGGAACAGTAATCCTTCACAAAACACTGCCACATTTTTATGGGAAGACGCAGCTATAGACATAGGTTGCTAGAGAAAGTACAAGTCTCTTCCACAGGGTGGACCTGGAAACTATTTCAGGAATTTGATCCTGCTTATGTCTGGAAATCTTGGAAGAGGATTCCTCTGCCTGTAAACAGTTGCCTCACTATTGGGAACCCATGAAATGTGTAATTAACTCGTTCAGGTTCATGTAAGCAGAGCAAAGTCCATGTTTTCAGCTGTAGTATTTGAAAATCAGAATTGCGCAGACACCATGCAGTCATTATAGTAATATACATAGCTATACAAACATGCAGGAAGGGCTTCATGCTCCTATATAGATCTGTAAAGATACCTGTGACAACAGGTAGATTTTGTTATGTAAAACAAAGCAAATAAATTCCAAACAAATCTGAGTCCATCAGAGTCCCCCCCTTACATCAAAGTTCTTCTGCTGCAAGAAAGGAGCGGTCAGTGGTTTAGCCTATCAGAGTCCACACTTAAAACTTTTTTTCTGCACAAAATAAATCTGAAAACTTTATGCACAATATCATTTAATAAACTGTTCATAATCTAAGTGCTGCCTCACTTGAACTCAGTGCAGTGTCCTACACTATCCCGACGTTTGGTAAATATCCATCCATGTATTCTTAAAGGATTAGAAGCCAGACTGTATGGCTAGCTTTTTAGCTAGAAAATGGCACAATCCCAGAGTGAAGTGAAGAAGCCTTTTGTCTACAAACATCATGATACCAAAACAACAATATTGCATATGTGTTTAAGATTTTTTTTTACATTTTAAAGAGGTATTAAATCCAAAACCAAAAATGTAATATATTGCAATTTACCAATCATTAGATGTGGTGGCTGCATTTGTTTTCTTTTTTTTTTTTAGGCCTTTTTCCCTCTGGTGATCTGGCCAGTAACACACCTCTTGTATTACAGTGTCCCTGCTCTGGATAAAGGAGCACAGGTGGCACATTTCGACAGTAGCGTTGTCAGTCGGGGGGTGTTAGAGCCGGTTCACACAGGGGCGACTCAGGATCTGACTTCAAGTCGCCCCAAGTCGCGCTGTTTTTAAAACTAATGGAAGTGAATGGAGTCGTCTTAATGTACACGACTGCTGCAGTCGCTCCAACTTCAAAAAAGGTTCCTGTACGACTTCAATCCGACTTCCAGGCGACTTGTACCCATTGATTTCAATGGAAGTCGCCTCCAAGTCGGATACCCGTTCATAGAGAGGCAACTTTACAGGAAGTCGCCCCTCTGTGAACCGGCTCTAAGGCAAACCCCTCCCACGGAGCTGGTATTTGGTATGAATCATGAGGGGGAACTCCAAGCCAAATTTTAAATAAAAAACCGGCATGGGTTCCCCTCCAAGAGCATACCAGTCTGGTCCCCCCAAAATCAATACCAGACCCTTATCAGAGCACGCAGCCCGGCTGGTCAGGAAAGGGGGTGGGGATGAGCGAGCGCCCCCCCTCCTGAACTGTACCAGGCTGCATGCCCTCAACATGGGGGGGTGGGTGCTTTGGGGCATGGGGGCGCCCTGCGGCCCCCCCACCCCAAAGCACCCTGCCCCCATGTTGATGGGGACAACGGCCTCTTTCCGACAACCCTGGCCGTTGGTTGTCGGGGTCTGCGGGTGGGGGGCTTATCAGAATCCGGGAGCCCCCTTTAATAAGGGGGCCCCCAGATCTCGGCCCCCCACCCTATGTGAATGAGTATGGGGTACATTGTACCCCTACCCATTCACCTGGGGGAAAAGTGTCAATAAAAAAAACACACTAGACAGCTTTTTAAAGTAATTTATTAGGCAGCTCTGGGGGTCTTCTTCCGACTTCGGGGGTCTTCTTCCGACTCTCCGGTGCCTTCTCCGCGCTCTCCGGTGCTTTCTGCCGGCCCCTCCGCTATCTTCTTCCAGCTCTTTTGCTAGCGGGGGGCCCGGTCTTCATCATCGTCTTCTTCCCTCTTCTCTCCTGAAGATGTTGACACGACAAGGTCTCCCGCTGTAATGCAGTGTGCTCGGCACGCAATAATTTATATAGGCATGGGGCGTGGTCACCGGGTGATGTCACCCGGTGACCCTGCCCCCTATGACTTTACAACCCGGGGCATTATGGGACTGTGACGTCATAAGGGTGCGGGGTCACATCACCCGGTGATCACGCCCCATGCCTATATAAATTATTGCGTGCCGCGCACACTGCATTACAGTTGTGTCAACATCTCGAGGAGAGAAGAGGGAAGAAGACGACGATGAAGACCGGGCCCCCGCTAGCCAAAGAGCTGAAAGAAGATAGCAGAGGGGCCGGCAGAAGCAGAAAGCACCGGAGAGCGGGAGAAGAACCGGAGAGCGCAGAGAAGGCACCAGAGAGTCGGAAGAGACCCCCAAAGTCGGAAGAAGACCCCCGAAGTCGGAAGAAGACCCCCGAAGTCGGAAGAAGACCCCAGAGCTGCCTAATAAATTACTTTAAAAAGCTGTCTAGTGTGTTTATTTTTATTGACACTTTTCCCCCAGGTGAATGGGTAGGGGTACGATGTCAGTGGTAAATGGTCTGTCTCAACACTCTAACTGCTACACTTGCAGAAGAGCATGTTCTGTGGAAACATAACACATTTACTAGCTGGAGCAGCAGATGAAAATAAAAGAAAGATAGCCTAAAAAGAATACTAATGCAGCCATCACATCTAAGAGTTGGTTAGCTTCAATAAAATAAACATTTGCTTTTGGATTTAAAGTGGTTGTCAAGGCGCAAGGTTCTTTACCTTTAGGTGTTCTATGCATTAAGGTAAAAAACCTTCTGTGTGCAGCAGCCCCCCTAATACTTACCTGAGCCCCCTCTTGATCAAGCAATGTCCACGAGAACCTTGTCTCTCCAGGAAATTTCACTCCAGATTGGCTTTTGGCAGCAGCAGGAGCCAAAGGCTCCCGCTGCTGTCAATCACAGCAAGTGAGCCAATCAGGAGATGAAAGGGGCGGGCTGTGGCTCCATGTGTGAATGGACACACAGAGCCATGGCTCAGAAGCGCGCCTACTTGGGTGCCCCCAGAGGCAGCTGCTTACTGTGGAGGCACCCGGAAGGGGGCAGGGGCCAGGAGTGGGTGACCCAAAAACAGGAGGATCGGGGCTGCTCTGTGAAAAAAACACTACACAGAGCAGGTAAGTATAACATGTTTGTCATTTTAATGTAAAAAAATGCATTTTTTTAGTAACACTTTAATACTGCTGCCAGGGGGTGGTAAAGAGGAACACTTCCATAATTAATGTTATTGGTACAATTAAAGCGGAGTTCCACCCAAAAGTGGAACTTCCGCTTTAAGCACTCCTCACCCCCCTTACATGCCACATTTGGTATGTAATTTTTTTGGGGGGGGAGTGGGGGCTTCGGTAGGAGTGGGACTTCCTGTCCCACTTCCTACTTCCACCCAGGGACCACCTAGGCGACTCCTCCTCTCGCCTTAGGTGACCCCTCCCTGTAGGCGATCTCCTGTGACACGTGACAGGTCCCAGGAGAACGCCTGTCCACTCTGGGAGCGCAGCCAAAAGCTGTCACGGCCGGGTGCCCACAGTGTGAATGGAAGCGCCGGTGGAGAGGGGGGGGAGAGGAGCGACGCTCTGGGCGGCCGCATCGCTGGACCGTGGAGCAGGTAAGTGTCTGTTTATTAAAAGCCAGCAGCTACACTTTTTGTAGCTGCTGACTTTTAATAAACATAAACAGGCTGGAACTCCTCTTTAACCACTTAAGCCCCGGACCATTTGGTAGCTAAAGGACCAGAGGTGAATTCAGAATTTTGCACTGCGCTGCTTTAACTGTAAATTGTGCGGACATGCAATGTTGTACCCAAACGAAATTTGCGTCCTTTTCTTCCCACAAATAGAGCTTTCTTTTAATGGTATTTGATTGCCTCTGCGATTTTTATTTTTTGCGATATAAATGGAAAAAGACCGAAAATTTTGAAAAAAAATGATATTTTCTACTTTTTGTTATAAGAAAAATCAAATAAACTCAATTTTAGTCATACATTTAGGCCAAAATGTATTCAGCCACATGTCTTTAGTAAAAAAAATGTCAATAAGTGTATATTTATTGGTTTACGCAAAAGTTATAGCGTTTACAAACTAGGGTACATTTTCTGGAATTTACACAGCTTTAAATTTATGACTGCCTATCTCATTTCTTGAGGTGCTAAAATGACAGGGCAGTACAAAACCCCCCCAAATGACCCCATTTTGGAAAGTAGACACCCCAAGGAAATTGCTGAGAGGCATGTTGAGGCCATTGAATTTTTTTTTTTGTCCCAACTGATTAAATAATGACAAAAAAAAATAAAATTACAAAAAGTTGTCACTAAATGATATATTGCTCACACATGCCATGGTTATATGTAGAATTGCACCCCAAAATACATTCTGCTGCTTCTCCTGAGTACGGGGATACCACATGTGTGGGACTTTTTAGGAGCCTAGCCACGTACGGGACCCCGGAAACCAAGCACCGCCTTCAGGATTTCTAAGGGCGCAAATTTTTGATTTCACTCCTCACTACCTATCACAGTTTTCAAGGCCATAAAATGCCAAAATAGCACAAAACCCCCCCAAATGACCCCATTTTAGAAAGTAGACACCCCAAGGAAATTGCTGAGAGGCCTGTTGAGCCCATTGAATATTTTTTTTTTTTTGTCCCAAGTGATTGAATAATGACAAAAAAAAAAAAAAATTACAAAAAGTTGTCACTAAATGATATATTGCTCACACATGCCATGGTTATATGTGGAATTGCACCCCAAAATACATTTTGCTGCTTCTCCTGAGTACGGGGATACCACATGTGTGGGACTTTTTAGGAGCCTAGCCGCGTACGGGACCCCGAAAACCAATCACCGCCTTCAGGATTTCTAGGCACAAATTTTTGATTTGACTCCTCACTACCTATCACAGTTTCGAAGGCCATAAAATGCCAAAATAGCACAAAACCCCCCCAAATGACCCCATTTTGTAAAGTAGACACCCCAAGCTGTTTGCTGAGAGGCATGGTGAGTATTTTACAGCTCTCATTTGTTTTTGAAAATGAAGAAAGACATTTTTTTTTTCTTTTTTTTTTTCAATTTTCAAAACTTTGTGACAAAAAGCGAGATCTGCAAAATACTCACAATACCTCTCAGCAAATAGCTTGGGGTGTCTACTTTCCAAAATGGGGTCATTTGGGGGGGGGGGGTTTTGTGCCATCTGGGCATTCCATGGCCTCCGAAACTGTGATAGGCAGTGAGAAGTGAAATCAAAAATTTACACCCTTAGAAAGCCTGAAGGCGGTGATTGGTTTTTGGGGTCCCGTACGCGGCTAGGCTCCCAAAAAGTCTCACACATGTGGTATCCCCGTACTCAGGAGAAGCAACAGAATGTATTTTGGGGTGTAATTCCACATATGCCCATGGCATGTTTGAGCAATATATCATTTAGTGACAACTTTGTGCAAAAAAAAATAAATAAATAAAAAATTGTCTTTTTTCCGCAACTTGTGTCAACATATAAAATATTCCATGGACTCGACATGCCTTTCAGTATATAGCTTGGGGTGTCTACTTTCCAAAATGGGGTCATTTGGGGGGGTTTTGAACTGTTCTGGCATTTTATTCACAACATTAGGAAGCTTACATCCACTCTTCTAACCACTTGAAGACAAAGCCCTTTTTGACACTTTTTGTTTACATGAAAACATATTTTTTTTTGCAGGAAAATTATGTTGAACCCCCAAACATTATATATATTTTTAAAGCAAAGGCCCTACAGAATAAAATGGTGGGTGTTGCATTTTTTTTTCTACACAGTATTTGCGCAGCGATTTTTCAAACGCATTTTTTGGGGAAAAAATACACTTTTTTAATTTTAATGCACTAAAACACACTATATTGCCCAAATGTTTGATGAAATAAAAAATATGATCTTAGGCCGAGTACATAGAAACCAATCACGACATGCTTTAAAATTTCGCACAAACGCGCATTGGCGACAAACTACATACATTTTTAAAAGCTTTTAAAAGCCTTTACAGGTTACCCCGTTAGATTTACAGAGGAGATCTACTGCTAAAATTACTGCCCTCGATCTGACCTTCGCGGTGATACCTCACATGCATGGTGCAATTGCTGTTTACATATGACGCCAGACCGACGCTTGCGTTCGCCATTGGGCAAGAGCAGGGCAGGACAGGGGTGCTTTTTTTTTTTTATTATTAATTTTGCTTTTTTATTTTATTTTTAAATTGTTCCTTCCATATTTATTTATTTTTTATCATTTTTATTGTTATCTCAGGGAATGTAAATATCCCCTATGATAGCAATAGGTAGTGACAGGTACTCTTTTTTTTTTTTTTTAAAACTGGGGTCTAGACCCTAGATCTTTCCTCTGCCCTCAAAGCATCTGACCACACCAAGATCGGTGTGATAAAATGCTTTCCCAATTTCCCAATGGCGCTTTTTATATCCGGGGGGGGGGGGGGACATTCCCTCCCACTGCTTGTAAAAGCAGTCCAGAGGCTAATTAGCCACTAGGATTGCTTTTACATGAAAGCCGGCCGCTGGCTGAAAAGAATGATACCAATATGATACCTAAACCCGCAGGCATCAATCTGGTATAACCATTCAAAGTCCAGCAACATACCAGTACGTTGCTGGTCCTTGTTGGACATGTATTGTAATCATTTTTTTTCATGCAGCCAGGTGGCTGAACGAAAAAAGAGATTGATCGGTGGGTATGCCCACCATTAGAATACCGCCCTTCATCCACCCACTTCTAATGATGGGCATACATGCACCATTTATATATGCCGAAGCATGGGGGCATCCTCCCGCAAAAGTTATGCCGCACACACATGGTCGGACTTTTCCACGGGCAAGCCTCCGTTGGAATTTCGACCGTATGTACGCGGCATTAGGAGCAAAATCACTCCTCCGCCCCTGCTGCCCCAATGCTTCGGCATATTTGCTTTTTTTTTTTATCTGTGGTGGTGAAATCACCTCCTACAGCACTGGAGTCGCAGGGATCAGGCCTGTCTCTGCGAACGCTGCAGTTATGTGTTGTGTTTTGTAAGTGACAGTGATCGATCGATACTGCACTTGGGTGGCCTGGGCTGGACGGAGGGGCAAAACGCAGGTGCTAGCAGGTATCTGGGCTGATCCCGCTAACACTGCGTTTTTGGGAACCCTAAACTGCTGGGGACGCTAGTATAGATCTGATCAGATCAGATATTGATCTGTTCAGATACTATACCACTAAGGGAGGTGTATGCTTCACGCGTGGGTGTTAGCATTACTGGCACTAAACTGACGCTGCCTGGGGTGTGACGCAGACCCTCTCTGACGCTAAAACCTAATTGATATCACCTGCCGGGCGATCAGGGGGTTAAACCTTTATTGGGTTATATACGGCGGGTGCCCTGACACTATAAAAAGCAAACTAACTAACCAGCGTCACCCGTAACACTTATATGATGATCACTGGTGAAAGGGTTAACTAGGGGCAATTAGGGGGTTAAAACCTTTATTAGGTAATATATGGGGGTACCTGACGCTATAAAAACCTGTGGCGAACCTAAAAAAAATTACTGGCTACCGATCTGCATCACCGACGCTAAGACAGCGATCAGAAAAATGATCGCTTAGCGACAGTGGTGATAGGGGGTGAAAGGGTTACCTGGGGGGCGATCAAGGGGGTTAAACCTTTATTAGATCATTTATGGGGGTACCCGACGCTATAAAAACCTGCGGCGAACCTAAAAAAAAAATACTGGCTACCGATCTGCATCACCGACGCTAAGACATAGATCAGAAAAATGATCGCTTAGCGACAGTGGTGATAGGGGGTGAAAGGGTTACCTGGGGGGCGATCAAGGGGGTTAAACCTTTATTAGATAAATTATGGGGGTATCCGACGCTATAAAAACCTGCGGCGAACCTAAAAAAAATTACTGGGTACCGATCTGCATCACCGACGCTAAGACAGCGATCAGAAAAATGATCGCTTAGCGACGGCGGTGCTAGGGGGTGAAAGGGTTATCTGGGGGGGTGATCAAGGGGTTAAACCTTTATTAGGGGGGTTAGGGGGCTACACTGGACCTAAAACGAAATGTAGTGACACTTTTACAGTCACAAATGTCACTGATTGCAGTGATCAGTAAATAAATGGTCACTGCAATCAGTGACACTGTGACTGGGGGCTGGGGGGTGATCTGGGGGGGCCTGGGGTGGCGATTTATGTGCCTATGTGTGCTGGTGTTAGTGTAGTGTTTGTGCACTAACCTTGATGTCTTCTCTTGTACGGCGCTCGGTATATGTGAGCGCCGCACAGGAGATGACATCACTTCCTCCTGCTTCCTCTGTCTGTGTGTACATTCCACAGACAGAGGGGGAATTTCCATTCGCCGGGAGCGATCGCGGGGGGGTGGCCGGAATCGAACGGCCGTCCCCTCATGTCGGATCGCTCCCCAACGAATTCCGACCGCTCACTGTACAGAAGGGGGGTCCGATTGGACCCCCCAACTGTACAAAGGCAATCACGTACACTCTACGTGATTGTGCCTGTCGGTGCCATTGTGCCGACGTATATATACAGTGAGCGGTCGTTAAGTGGTTAAAGCCTAACTTTGGCCAATAGACCGAGTTTGGATAGAGTGAAGAAGTTAAAATTTCTATCAGGTTTACTTTCTGTCAGTCATCGGGAAGATTTTCTCTCACTTTCTCTCCTTCTGATGTCCATACGTGGAATAAGGGATGCTGTTGTCACTAGGACAAGAAGACATGGACAGCAATAATAACATTGTCAGAAGTTACTGTATAACCTTTTCGCACACCACTAAAAAGGTAGAAAAACTTTGTAGTCTGCGCCTTTAAAATCTTCCCAACAGTGAAAAAACAAACAAAAAAAGAAAAACAAAAAAAGAAGGGACTTTACCACTTGCCTTCTCTATCTAAAATAAAATACATTTTGGCTGGAGTTGGGCTTTAATGACATAATTCAGTCTTTTTGACTGTTCTATAACAAGTGACTACAGCAGCTAATAGAGTGGAACCTTGGATTACGAGCATAATCCGTTCCAGGAGAATGCTTGTAATCCAAAGCACTCGCATATCAAAGCGAGATTGCCCATAGAAGTCAATTGAAACAAAGATAATTTGTTCCGCATTGACTTCTATTGCATGCAATATCGCATGTGGCCAGAGGTGGGGGTGCGATGTAGAGACTCGCAAATACTTAGACTGTTCGGCTGCACTCGGAAACCCTCGGAAAGTTTTGGAAACACTCGGGAACGGAGTATTTCCGAGTGAGTCAGAGTATTTCCGAACGGCTCCGAACCATTCCGAGTGTCACCGGCGCCCCCGCACCTCTGGCCAAATGCGGTACTGCACACCGCAGAGGCTTGAATTTTGCTTGTTTTGCAAGACAACACTCGCAAAAAAAAAAAAAAGTTACTCGTCTTTCAAAACGCTCGTTAACTGCGTTACTCGTAAACCAAGGTTCCACTGTATTTCATTGTGCATGTAAAATAAATATATGTCTGCGCTGGGGAAGCCCTCAAATGGCTGCATCTACCATTGCAACTGGTGAGCAGACAACATTTGGCTTTTAATGCTGAGGATGGAACCCATTTTAAAATAGACCCTATTATCATACTAATTGATTTTTGATTTTTATATGACCAATAGTACACAGACCATAGAAATATTTTTTGAATGGTGTAAGAACTACATGACCCATACAAACCAACCAGAAACCATTCGCTGATGTGACATCAATACGTTTAAGTGGATACTTTGAGGCACTAAGCTTTGCATATCATTGATTTTTGCTCTTCTTTAGCAACCTGGTCTAAGGCTAAAATGCTTATAGGACTATTTTTATTTTTTTCAATATCAATTTCCAGTCACTTCTTGTATATTCCTTAGAACTGTGTCCCTATACACATCAAGGACAGAGAAACAATTCTGTTTTTATGTATAAAATATTCATGCTTGGAAAATGTAGACTGCTTACCTGGCACTTTTGTACCTGAAACACAGTCAAGATGTTATTAGTTTTTCTCTAATTACAGGGTGCGCTTTAATGACACCTAAAACTTGCTATTAAAACTGAAAAAAAAAAACCCTGAATTTTTCAATTGGATAATTAACTTTTTTGTAATCTCTAAATGCATTTACCTACCTACGAATCTATTAACACTTAAAGATATTTCTTTATCAAGCCAAGTGTCCTGATGACGTGGGCAAAAGTATAATATTACAGGCAGCAGGGTACTTTACAAACTAAAAATACAGGAAAGACATTGTTCCCAATAAGATCTCTGTCCCTTTATCGGGATGTAGCAATAAGAACATGCTTTCTAACATGTCTAATCAATGTTCCACTCGGGAATGGTCACACGGTGCTTTGTCTGACCCCACATACATTCATTTCTTGTATGATTCTTCCAAAGACTGTTTTCTCGTTTATGTAGGGAGTTTAACCACTTCATTACCATGCACCTACGCCCCTTCCTGCCCAGGACAATTTTCAGCTTTCAGCGCTGTCGCACTTTGAATGAAAATTGCGCGGTCATCCAACACTGTACCCAAACTAAATTTTTATCATTTTCTTCCCACAAATGGAGCTTTCTTTTGGTGGTATTTGATCACTTCGGTGGTTTTTATTTCTTGCTAAACAAACTAAAAAAGTCAAAAAAAATTTTTTATTAGTTTTTTTAGTTTCTGTCATAAAATTTTGTTTTCCCCTTCACTGACGGGCACTGATAAAGTGGCACTGATGGGCACTAATGAGGAGGCACTGATATGTAGAATTGATGGGCACCGATAGGCGGCACTGATATGCAGCACTGATGGGCACCAATAGGCGGCACTGATATGCAGCACTGCTGGGCACTGATAGATGGCACTGCTGGGCACTAAAAGGTGGCACTGATGGGTATTGACAGGTGGCACTGATGGGCACTGACA
This sequence comes from Rana muscosa, assembly GCA_029206835.1. NCBI lineage: Eukaryota > Metazoa > Chordata > Amphibia > Anura > Ranidae > Rana > Rana muscosa. The sequence continues at coordinate 140,664,618 of CM055125.1, read as the reverse complement.
GGCGGCACTGATGGGCACTGACAGGCGGCACTGATGGGCACTGACAGGTGGCACTGATTGGCACTGACAGGTGGTACTGATGGGCAGCACTGATGATGAGGTACTGACAGGTGTTACTGCTGGGCAGTGATTGGTACTGTGGTGGGCAGTGATTGGTACTGTGGTGAGCAGTGAATGTCACTTGCAGAGTTTATTATATGGGGCACTGCTGGGCACGTCATTTTTACTTTTCAGGGGGCTGTGCTGATAATCAATGTGCTGATTATCAGCACAGACCCCCCCCCCCCCTCTGACAGGGAGAGCCGTCGATCGGCTCTCCCTGTCAGCGTAAACCGAGAAATGCAGTTTACCGGCACTTCCTGGTTCCCACGATGATCAGGCTTCTTATCACAATCGGAGATGTGGGGTGTCAGACTGACACGCCACACTCGCGATCGCCGTGATGTGCGCCCTCGCAGGCGCGTGCCGGCATGTTATCCTGCTGGACGTCAATAGATAACAGAACCACTTCTCGGACGTCAGTCTCCTATTGACCGAGCGGGAAGTGGTTAAAGGGTAACTCTACTTTTGTTGGAAAAAATTAGCAAAAAAAAAAAAAATAATATACAGTACCTGCCCGCGAGAATGTGTTTCCAGTGTGATCCCATCGCGCTGGTGCTCGGCGGTGCAGGCTATACATCTCGCGCTCGCTGCAAACACATTTTCCAATTGCAGCGAGCGCGAGAAAGAGAGTGGAGTGTTCTCTCTCTATGGAGGGGACTTGTCGCCTAAATGTCAGCAATGCCTACTCGCTCATTGGGAAAGGAAAAAACTAATTTTTCCTTTCCCAATGAGCGACAGAGCTTGACGCTGGCTCCCGCGACGGGGCTCGCAGGTGTCAATCTCGCTGATAACAGAGACGAGATTGACACAATATCGCGGTCAGGTACTGTAACATGAATGTTATTACAAATGACCTTTCCTTTTCAACTTGCAGTGCTATCATTTCCTGTAGAATGCTATGGAATATGACAACCTGGAGAGATTCTGTACACAGCTTGTGTGATTGGCTCACTGATTTTCGCCAGAAGTCTGCACTAAGACACAAGTCAGATTTTTGGCATCCCCTGCAACAAAAATTAAATTTTTGGTGAGCTACTCCCACAGGGAAATCCTATCTGAAGGGATACAGACCCTGCCACTTTCCATCTTAGAACCCAGCAAGTACAACAGCTGACTGATACCTTTAAAATCACTCCTATTCACATTCATTTTGCACATGGACACCGACAAACAGCTATTTCTTCAGAGTAACAAAAGGTAGGAATCTGCAATAAAGTTTAAAATTCTTGCAATGTACATAGAGTACATAGATCACCCAGAGGGGAATTTTTTTTCAACAAAAGTGGAGTTACTCTTTTAGGGAAAACTGAAATTTTAATAGACTTCTGATACTTAAATAGGGTCAGGCTAGCATTTATCAAAAAGAAAAAAACAGAAAGGGTGTTCAAGGGCGGCCTGCCGGTATTTGCATTTCATAACATGAAACGCCAAACCATATAAAATAATCTTATATGATTTATTGTACATAATCGATATAACATTAAAAACATACACAAGTGTTTATACTCAGATAATCTATTAAACATAGAAAGTTACTGTCGAGTGCACAGATGCCATCAACGCTTTTTGATGTTTTCGATGTTTGCACCGCTTTCTCAGAATATTGTGTTCACTTATGTCAGTTATCTGATAAAAGATCTCTCAAGCCTCGTACACACGGCCGAGAGTCTCGTCGAAAAAAACATGTCGTTTTTTTCGACGAGATTCTTGGACAAGAAACTTGTCCCGGCCGAGTGTACACACGCTCGATTCAAAGAACCCGCGGTTTTTTGAATGGAGCGTACGCAGTGACGTCATCGACTACGACGAGCATGCGCTCGTCACATTCGATGCCATCGCCGCCATCTTGGTATACCCTACCTATGCCTAGGAAGCTACCGCGCATGCGTCGAATTCATTTCGAACATGCGCGGGCTTCCCGGAGGACAGGTAAGTGTACACACACTCACTTTTCTCGTCGAGAAACAGGCTGACGAGAATCTCGACGAGAAAATAGAGAGCAGGTTCTCTATTTTCTCGTCGAGATTCTTGTCGCTTTTCTTGACGAGAAACCATACACACGAACGAGTTTCTCGGCAAGAAATCTCTGCCAGCAAGTTTCTTGCTGGTTTTTGCCGAGAAACTCGTTCGTGTGTACGAGGCTTTAATTCTGAAAAATGAGTGGCTAGCATTTAACAGTTCCTTTTTATGGATCCCAAAATCCAAGCCAAATGAGCTTGCAGTGCCTGACCTACACTATTAACGCAATTCTTTCTGTGCCCAGTACTCCAACTACACTGGCAAGGGGTGATCAGGAGACAATTGTGTTGACCTTTAGAGCTGAACTTCAGGTAACCAGCTAAATATGCAGCTGAAACACACATACAGTGGATGAACCATACTAGAGAACTATTGTCCGTCTGTACTACCATGTCTAATTAGAACACTCCATCCCTCATTTGGTACAGCTATTTTTTATTTGGCACTTTTCAGGTGCTACAATGATTATAGCAACAACTACTCTAAAAAAAAACTCTATAAAATACGATATATACAAAATGGGAAACACAGATCAATAGGTTAAAACTGGAGGTGGAAGGATCAGTCAGGAAGACACCCAGAGGAGGATCGGGGCTGCTCTGTGCAAAACCATTGCACAGAGCAGGTAAGTATAAAGCCTCGTACACACGACCGAGTTTCTCGTCGTTAAAAAACTGTTTTTCTCGACGAGATTCTTGTCAAGCTTGACGAGTTTCTTGTCAAGCTTTCCTTGCATACACACTGTCAATTACAAATCTCGTCGTTGTTCTGCGTGGTCACGTACAGCACGTACGACAGCAGTATAAAGGGGAAGATCGATTTCAATGGCGCCACCCCTTGGGCTGCTTTTGCTGATCTTGTGTTACCGTGTGTGAAGTAAAAGTTTGGGAAGAGACGATTCGCGCTTTTCAGTCTTCGTGCTTTCAGTTCATTTTAGCGTGACGAATGTGCTATCTCCTTTACGAAGGCTTGTTTTACCAGAAGAAGCGCTCCCGTCTCATACTTGATTCTGAGCATGCGCGATTTTTGAAGACTCGGAAAAGCATACACACGAACGGTTTTCTCGTCGCAAAACAGGCCGACGAGAAAATCGAGAATCCTGACGAGAAAATAGAGAGCAGGTTCTCTATTTTTCTCGTCGAGATTCCCGGCAGTTTTCTCGACGAAAAACCATACACACGAACGGTTTTCTCGGCAAGAAAGCTCTCTCTGCAGTTTTCTTGTCGTTTTTTGACGAGAAACTCGGTCGTGTGTACGAGGCTTAAGATGTTTGTTTTGCCTATTAGGGCTTCTTCAGGGAATTTTGATGGCCACTGTTAGTATAAGAGCTACAGTATATCAAAACAAGTAACAAAATGCCACAGAATGTCAGAACATGGCCACCTCCTTAGGGTAAGCTTATGATGATCCGACATACTGGATAAGCTATTTATATGTATGCAAGTAACATATCTTATTGATGTAAATCATGTATCATGTTCTAACATTTTGTTACTTGTTTTGATATAGCTTTTATACTAACATGGGTCATCACATCCCCTGAAGAAGCCCTGATAGGTGAAATATGTTGGGAACATGACTGATAGTGTATATGTGAACACACTATGATAGTGTAACCGAGATATGTATATATTGCCTATTTTGTATTGAATTTTAATCTTGTATACCAATAAACTATGTAATTTTAATTATCTTCTCAATCTATGGGGTTGATTTACTACAACTGGAGAGTGCAAAATCTGGGACAGCTCTGGATAGAAACCAATCAGCTTTCAGGTTTTTTAGTCAAACCCTAATTGAACAAGCTGAAGTTAGAAGCTGATTGGCTACCATGCACAGCTTTTGCACTCTCCAGTTTTAGTAAATCAACCCCAATGTGGAGATTGTTATATGACACCTAGAAAATACCATACTACCATGACCATTTTCTATTGACAATTTAGGGATGTGGTGCTTTTAGATTTGACCGCCAACCCACATTAAAATACTTTCTCGCTATAACAACATGTTTTAAAAAAAATAAAATAATGAAAAATAAACTTTACAATCACTTTAAGAAAAGGAAATGTTACAGAGCACGCTTATTAACATTATCATATCGCTCCCACACCGATGTCTCTGGCTTAAAAAGAAAAAGAAAATTCAGCTACATTCTTATGCCCTGTACACGCGATCGGAATTTCCGATGGACTTGTTTCATTGGAAATTCCAATCGTGTGTGGGCCCCATCTGACTTTTTTCCATCTATGTAAAAAAATAGAACATGTTTTAAATTTTTCCGATGGGGAAAAAAAAAACGACAGGAAATTCCGATCGTCTGTGTGGAACTCCATCGAAGAAAAATCCGTGCATGCTCAGACTAAATTAGGAGACGGGAGCGCTCGTTCTGGTAAAACTAGCGTTCGTAATGGAGATGGCACATTCGTTGTGCTGCAAATTAATGCATCGTTAAATGTAGTGCATTCTTTTCTTCGTTCTAATGCTAGAACAAATTAAGTTTTTCGCTGTGGATATTCACACCGAGTTCTAACAATCTTATTTCTTTGTTTCTTGTGATCTCATGAATCTTCATATTTTATTTTATAGCCAGGTCTCCAAAATATCTTAATATTTATTTTAAGCGCGAATCGGCTAACACCAAACTTTTACTAACACGCGGTAACACGAAATCAGCAAAAGCAGCCCAAAGGGTGGCGTGTTTTGGACGGTCGGAATTTGGTCTGATGGTGTGTATGCAAGACAGCTTTGAACGGAATTCCGACGAAAAATTCCATCGGATTTTAGCCCATCGGAATTCCGATCGTGTGTACAGGGCATAACACGTAGTCCTTGTATTTTATTAACGTGGACAGTGCTTGACACACTTTACATCAATGGCATGTCTTTAACAGAAGCCAGTGGACTAGTGTATTTATGCTTCACAACGTGGATAACATTGCTTTCTAACCTTCCTGAGAGGGGTATTGCAAACAGACCACAGACAAGTGCCCAAACAGCTCTCAGTATTCTGGCATTACACAATGTTTCTCTTAGCTGTAATAATATAGGATGTTGAGATCTGCACACTGGAAAAGGACAGAACAATAACAACAGCTGCAATCCAATTAGATGTGACTCCTGCTCAGTGTCCAAAGCAGTCAATCTAAATCAACTTGGTGCCGGTCTTCCTTCATCCGTCTGGTGCCCAGGACTCAGGAAAAGAAGTGTCTGCCCACTTTTCTTCAACAGCCAAACAAGCCCTTTCCAGACTCTACTTCCAAGGAAAGGGAGGGAGGGGGAGCTTGGCTGGAGATAATGTTTAAAGCACCACAGCTTTGAAAGTTCTGACTGGTTAGACAGAGTTTAGAATCCTTTTTTTTTTTTTTTTTTTATGTTTCTTGCCTTCTATCGTTCTGCTGTACAAGGGTTAATGGTTTCTTGGAAATGCATGTGCTTTTGTGTTCCTGTGATTCAACCCTTACAGAAACTTACACTTTATATCCAAGTTTTGGGAATGTTTCCTATATGCTACAGTTTTAATTAGGAAAACATTGTTTATTAGAACTTTTTTCAATAAATAAATTAAAAACAGGAAAATTTCCACTGCTACCCAGAAAGCATAAGCCCAAGTTTATACTTTTGCGGTGCGTTAAAAGAACACGTTAATTCAGGTTGTGTCATATGCAAATACATTCACCTTGGCATGTGCATTCTCATTCAATTTGCATTGCCCATTCACCTTGGCACACCTGAAAGTGGTTGTAAACCCACTTTGACAACATGCACCTACAGGTAAGCCTAGATTTGGGCTTACCTGTAGGTGCATGAAATATCTCCTTAACCTACATGATTAAGGAGATATTTACTATAAAAACAGCACCGATGACGTCACGCGCATGAGCACTAGCGGACCGGCATCCTTGCCGGTTTTCTGAATGGGATCTTGCCGGCCCGAGCGCGCAATGCGTGTGATGTCATCATCGCCGCTCCGGCCAATCACAGCGCCGGAGCGGCGATACACTGACATCAGTGACAGGACATCAAGGCAAGATGGCGGCGGTGGAGGGGAACGAGGAGGGGGCTTTGATTTCAGGTAAGTGCCACATAATGAGCTAGTATGCTATGCATACTAGCTCATTATGCCTTTCTCTTGCAGTGGTATGTTTAGCTTTAAAAATGTGTGGAGGGTTTACTTCCTCTTGAAGCACACCTGTAATGCATTACTGTGCACTGCAGCACAGAAACATTGCTTTAGAGACTAGGGGTGCCATTCAAAAAAAATATAACGCAATAACATGAATGGCACTGCGGTTGGGGAAATGTGCATTATCACAATTCAAAAATGTGAACCTAGCCTAAAGTGCAACTCCAGCCAAATATTTTTTCTCTTTTTTTTTATTTTATTTTATGTAGACTGGAGACCATTGAAACCTTGTCACCTTCAACATGAATGTCACTGGTACAGGGCAAGAGGTGAAAGAGGTTCTTTTCTGATGATAGCAGAGCAGGAATTGAGGAAAATCTCCCTAGCGGGGGAAAAGACCATATTAAGAACCCAATAGGTTCAAACCCTTCCACATTCCATACTCTGAAACTAAAAAAAGTATGGCTGGAGTAGGACTAAGTAGAAGACTAAAATGCAACCAAAAAAAACAATCTGTAGATAGAGAAAACTAAAAGCTAAAAAACTAAAATAATAATGATCAATCCCTATGGGGAGCTTTCGATACGCTTGTCCGAAGTAACGTGTGAGGAGGATGCACATTTGATGAAAATTTCTAAAGAATATTGTGATAGGACATACTGAATTGTATCTATTAGGATATTCTTGCCCTATTGGGAGTTCTGGATTTCCCACTATTGTTTTTAGGACAATAGTGATCCTTATTGATTTCAGTATCAATGAGAGCGCCGCATTAGACAAATTTGTTTGACACTTGTAGGTGGTAAAATTTATATGTCTTTTTAGTATATGCGTTTATATATTTTGAATGTGGCAGCTTAGCATAAAAATAGTCACACAGATATATTGGTCTGTGTCATTATAAGGAGATCTAAGGTGTGTACAGAATTGGAACAGGCTCCATAGCGCTGGGTATAAGGAGAACTAGGTTGCGCCTTAGTAAGTTTTCTTTATTTTTTGTTTATATATCTTATAATCTTCTACTCGGGCTGGCAATGGATGTGTTCCAATTTCTGAACAATAGACAAATTGATCTCAACAGTTTGTTTTCAGACAATGAGCCTACAAATTCGGAGGTGAACTATGGTACAATTATATCTGTTTTAGGGAATGTCCTTGAAAAGCAGGTTAGGACCTGGTGGGACATATGTACCATTGAACATTATCTGAAAGCTAATATCATAGTTCGCAGTTTAAGGTGGGAGGTTACACCACAGGATGGTTTAGAGGACACAGAATCCATGGCAGAATGGTTGGGTTTCTTCAATGGGGTTGGGCTAAAGCTACAGGAGCTGATCCTCCAAAGGAAAAAGAGGAAAATGGCTAAATTAGAGACCAGGATCAGTGATCTGCGGCAGCAGCTGGATCCCATTCGAGACTCCCAGCAGATTATAGATTTTAATAACCGTATTACTAAAAGATTGGAGAAGGTGGATAAAGAAACTCAAAAGAAATAATTGAAGAAGTTCTTTAGAGATCTGAAAGATTTCAGAACTAATAGTGCCTACACATGGCAGAGCCCAATAGGGACTGCTCCTAATAGTGAAGATATGATGGAAAGTGAAGTCCCTCAAACCCCCATACAGGAAGAACGACCTTCACTATCTATACCTGTAGTCCCTGATCAGAGTAGTGCATTGCCACAACCCCAAACTCAATCAGGGTCTGTTAATAGGGGAAAAAATCCAAATAGTGGTATTAGGGGCAAAGGGGGAAGAGGTAATATGACACATCCTCCATCACAACAGAACAATCATGATAACTATGCAGTTCCAGTTGCTAATAGATACGATCCTTTGTGGGATTATAACACGGGTAATGCTCCTTATACCTCACGTCCTTTTTTAGGAAGGGGCCGAGGAGGACAGAGGAGGGGACGGGGATACCTTCCCTACAGGGGGAGACCTCCACAAACTTATCCTCGACCAATGGCACCACCCTACAGAGATTTAGCATGGGAGGAGCAACAATATTGGGAAAGGAATGCAGGATACCCACAGGATATAAGGAGAAACGACACAGAGGATGCAGAGCAGGGTCCAGGACGCAGAAAAAGAAGGAGGGAAGCAGATTAGGTGGGATTTATAATCTCACTAATATAGTGCTTACGGATAAAGAAAAAAATATTCTCCATCAAGGACTTAAATGTGGCCTGAAAAGGCCCATTAATAAATTTAGTGTTTATGTAGATTTGCATAAATATATGCGGAAATTGAGTATAAAGAAATATTTTCTAAATAAAAACTCTATTCCAGTAGGTACAAATGGTAATGCAGCCATAGCAGTAGATAGTGGTTTAAAAAACCGCTCTCTATTTAATCCCCCAAATAACGCTACACAGCATTTAGAAGTGTTTAAAAATTTGGTGCTACGCGACTTAGAGAAAGTAAGACCGGTTAAGAATGTAAACCCAAGACATATTAAAGAGGGGATTGAATCCCTGGAAGCAAGGAAGGATCTGGTAATCAGACCTGCCGATAAGGGAGGAGGGGTGGTATTATTAACTAAAGACTACTACAACAACCAACTCCTGAATATGTTGGCCGATGAGGACACATACAGGAGGTTGGATAAAGATCCTACTCCTCAGTATTGTCTTGAGCTGGAATCTCTAATAGAGGGAGGTTATCAATCTCATATTCTAACTCCAAAAGAAAAGAGGTTTCTTATACCGAGTAGTAGCCGCATACCCACTATCTACACCCTTCCCAAAATCCATAAGGATCAAAAGAATCCTCCACCCAGACCCATAGTCAATGGGATTGGGTCTGTCACAGCAAGACTTGGACAATACCTTGATAGATTTTTACAAAAAAGTGTGACTGACACCAAAGCCTATCTTCGAGATACAAAAAGTCTGTTACAGTCATTACAAGAGGTCAGTTTGGCAGGGAGAGATGAAGTATTTCTGGTGACATCAGATGTCTCTTCTCTCTATACCATAATACAACACGATGACGCTCTGCTGGCCCTTAATTGGGCATTAAGTAGACGGGAAGATTTACCCCATGGCCAAAAAATATTTTTGAGGAACGCTCTTGATTTTTGTTTGAGCCACAATTATTTTTGGTTCAACAAGTCCTTCTACACCCAGAGGAGAGGCGTTGCTATGGGTGCAAAATTTGCGCCCAGCATCGCCAATCTCTTCATGGGGGAGTGGGAGGACAAATCAGTATTTGACCAGAAAAGGGCAGAGCTATTGTTTTATAGACGCTACATAGATGACCTGTTCCTTATTTGGGCAGGATCAAAAACATCTTTGGAAACTTTTTTAGCGCATCTTAATAATAACAATAACAATATCAAACTGACCAGTCAAGTAAGTAAGGAACAGATTAACTTTCTTGACGTGACTATCTTTAGGGTTAATGATACTCTGCAGACTAAAGTATATTTTAAGGTAACAGACAGGAACAGTTTTTTACCCATCCATAGTGGACATCATCCACTATGGCTGAAGAATGTGCCGAAGGGCCAATTCATGAGGGTAAAACGAAATTGTACCTCAACAGAAGACTTTAGGGAACAGGCTGGGATCCTAAAAGGAAGATTTTTGGAGAAGGGTTATAAATCGCAACATTTGAACACAGTAGTAGAAGAAATGGCTGCCATACCTAGGGCAGAATGCCTGAGAGACAAGCCTCTGGTGGTGGGACGAAGTGTTAACCAAGAGTGGGGTTTTATCACAGACTTCCATTCTCAATATAAAGAGGTGGAGTCGGTGTTCAAAAACCATTGGCACGTTCTTTGTCTGGATAAAACCCTACAAAAACAGCTTCCATCTAACCCGAGATTTGTCTACAGGAAAGCCCAAAACTTTGGAGATTGTATAGTGAAAAAAGTATTAGATCCTCCGAAACGTCCCCCCACTTTTTGGGATAGGGATGGTTTTTTCTGTTGCAGGAAATGCAAACCCTGCAGAGATGTGGCCTGTCAAATGAGAGGGATAGAAAGGTTCACGTCCACTTCCAACAACAATGAGTTCCAAATAAAGGAATTCATAACCTGCAACACTACGCATGTAGTTTACGCTTTAAAGTGCCCTTGCGGGCTAATGTACATTGGGAGAACCAAAAGGATGCTTCGAATCAGGATAGCTGAACATATTAATAATATCCTTATTGGTTATAAGGACCACAATGTGTCCCTCCACTTTAAGGTCTTTCATGATAGGGATCCCTCAGGTTTAACCTTTTGGGGGATAGACCACATTAAACCTGCGTGGAGAGGGTCAAATATTGTACGTGAATTATCACAGAGAGAGACTCAGTGGATTTTTCTTACTGATACCCTCTCCCCGAAGGGGTTAAACATAGAATTGGATATAAACTGTTTCATCAGTGATCTGTAGACTATGTTGAATAACACTTATGTTATAGGCCCCTAAACTGCCCATAAAGGGCGGATATTTGAAGTTGTTTTCCATATACATCAGAAAATATACAGATTGGGTGCCCATCATGTAGTATTTGCTGTGATATTACCTATATGTACATAGACCCCTATGTGAATATAGACAGGATCGTGTAAAAAAGAATGATGTGAATATACTAGCTTCTTAGCAGTTAGGAGATTGTTCATTTCATGTGGAAAGTCGTTTGGAGTGTGTATTCCACCCTCTACCGGTCTTTTAGTTAATGACGGTTAGGAGTATAAGTATATGTATGAATTTTTTCATATATATATATATATATATATATTTTTATAGCTCCCATTGCTATTTATTAAATTAAATTATTTTGATTTATTATTAATTTGGATGTTTTATTTGTAGTGTAATTTTAATATATCAAATCAAATTTACTGCTGTGGATATATGACAGTCAGTGGATCAGAGAACAGATTATTTTTCAGTTAATTAAGCTGTTATATACTGATGAATTATGAGGTTTTATAAATATATGCTTAGTATGTATAATATGTTTTTAAGATTGTAATGATCGCAACTCGATGTGGATGTATGGCAATCCAGCGTATTTTTAAACATATACTATGAATTTATTGAGAGTAAATACGGTCGCCATGCACTTTTAGAATAGTGAGCGGCGATCAGCTTAAGAGTTAATCTGGCTTCATTATTGGCAATATAAATAGAGGTCACGTCACGCCGTAAGACCACGCCCATTGAAAAAGTCGTGATGACGAAACGCGTCTGAGCGTAATTTAGCGTCATACCGGAAGTGACGATTGACGCCTTGCGTTCCAGGGAACTGGCCCGGGAAACCGGAAGTACTGTCCGGCGTTTGGAGGAGCTGTGAGCTAAATATGACAAACAGTAGCTCCACCAGGCCCCTCGACAGTGCACCAACCTTTGCCTGACAAGCATCGAGTTGACGAGCAAAACAGAACGCAGGCTGTACAGGTTAATGGGGTTTTTTTGTTGATTTTATGAAAACAAATTTTTTAAGAGGGAAATAAAGCTTTTGGAAACCGGTTCACACTATGCAGAGTTTTCCCTTTCTCTCCATTGTACAAATCCCGGGAGGAAAATTGCACACCTCTATGTGAAGAGGATATCCAGAGAAGTCACTATTTTGCATCCTGTACTTGGACCTCGTATGAGCTCACTACCAGCTGACATTTGCAGAGATTGTGAGAAGTCATTCCTCTACTGCATCCTGTGTCTGAAGTTCGTTTGAGGCTTATTATCTGCCGTGATCTGGTGAGTGCAATCCCTATGGGGAGCTTTCGATACGCTTGTCCGAAGTAACGTGTGAGGAGGATGCACATTTGATGAAAATTTCTAAAGAATATTGTGATAGGACATACTGAATTGTATCTATTAGGATATTCTTGCCCTATTGGGAGTTCTGGATTTCCCACTATTGTTTTTAGGACAATAGTGATCCTTATTGATTTCAGTATCAATGAGAGCGCCGCATTAGACAAATTTGTTTGACACTTGTAGGTGGTAAAATTTATATGTCTTTTTAGAATAATGATCATCAATCAATGATGATGATAATAATAATTTTATTAGTCATAATAGTAATGATATCAATGATAAAAGTTATAATAATTGTACCTTCTATCTAAAAACCCCTTTTTGCATAACACAAAGTGCAGTGACCCTTAACAACTAAACAAAATGATTTCTTATTTTGTCAGACTATAGTAATATTAAATTTTAGCCTGTACATTGGGTTTTACGGTGGTGTTTTCACCACCGAGAAACTCGGATGTGTGTACGCGGCATTAGACACCATTTGGAAGTCAGGGGCAGGCCCACAGAAAGTATTCTAACATTTGTGAGAAGAAGTTATGGATTCCAGTCCTAATAAAGTAGATGGTTCAGCTATATGTCTATTATTCTCAGGTAGATTTGGTGGGAGTAGCTTTAGATGACTGGTTTACCATACCATTTTCTGGCAAATGGTAGTCTCTTGTAGCATTACAATAGTCTCTGCATAAAAGATGGGGTCCTAGGTCTGATATAGTTAAAGTAGAGCTCCACCCAAAAGAAAAGCTCCGCTGGTTTGCCTCCTCCCCCCCACATTTGGCACTTCCAGCTGATCTTGCGGCGCAAAGTCACCCTGAAGTTCAGCCCCCCCATCCTCCTCCCCCCCCACCAGGCCATTCACAAAGCGCAGTATGCTTCGCACATGCGCAGTAGGGAACTGGCTGTGAAGCCACAAGGTTTCCCTTACAAGAAATGGCAATGGCAGCACCCGAGAGCCGATTGAAAAATCGGCTGGGGTGAAGACACCGCTGGATTCGTGAACAGGTAAGTGTCCTAAAATTAAAAATCAACAGCTATAGTATTTGTAGGTGCTGACTTTGAATTTTTTCTGAAGGAGCCTGGAGCTCCTCTAACATTGAACTCTGGGAATTATACAAAATCTAACTTTACAGTTACAGCCCCCCCCCCCCAAGGCTGGGCCACCCCCTGCAAATTTAACCTTGGGATGCAGGGATACATTGTATGTATATCCGAAGCTCCAATTTGTTGGAAGTCCTTCTGTATCATATAATAGCTGCTAGCAATAAGCGCATGTAAAATCCGACAAACTGTTTGTACCCAAGTTGATCTATAAACTTGGGTACATTCAGCCTGCACATACATGTTTTGAATCTTGCCCGGCTTTAGAGAGGCAGCAGTGCTGGACCAATTACATGGATTGAGGGGGACTGCCAGATCCAGGAATAAGCATTACACCTTATCTCTGCATGCTACACTTACCGAGCATTTAACCCCTGCAGTTTGGGGGAGAGGACGTTCTGCAAGGATAGACTTTGTCAAATTCTTAAAGTTCAGCTTTAAGGACTTAATTATTTATCACAGGGATTTATATAGCACTGACAATTTACGCAGTGCTTTACATATGTGTTGTACATTCACATCAGTCCCTGCCCTCAAGGTGCTTACAATGTGTATTTGTTTTGTAAAGAAAATTGTTTCTTCACTCAATCTAAATAAAAGTATATTAATTTATTCTATTCCAATTCTTCCTAGTATGGGGCCCAAATATTAAATAACAAAAATCTGATACAATGTAATTTTTCCAAGTAGAAATTGGCAGGTTTAATTTCCATTGTGTTTGTTTTCATAAATTCTATGCTTCCCCAGCAGAAATAGCTGCAAGCTGTTAAGCAAGTCACCATAGAAAGGCAGGTAAATTAGCAAATATTTGGTGTGTTTGATAACATTGTAATATGTGCGCTCTTTATCTTAAGTACTGGAAAATGTTTCAAGACATATAATGAATACTAATTCAACAGTGGACACATTTCAAGGCATTCATTCATTTAAATAATAATTGAGGTGTCTAAATGTTTTGTTGTGCTTTCCAGGAGTTCCTGTGCAGAAATATATTACTGCTTTATATTGCTTTTTATTAATCTGCGGCGTGAAAGCAATTGTATAGAAAGCATGCAATTTTTTTTATTTTTTATTTTTTAACGCTTAACATTATCCTTTTGCTGGTAAGTAGTCAGTTCATAAAGCTGGTCATACAAGGGCAGTCCTTTAATACTGAGAAGACACAGGGGTTGCCACTGCTGACCTTACCTTCTGAAAAGTGCCAGTTGCCTGGCTATTATGCTGATCCAGTGGCTTCAATACTTTCTGAAGCGCAGACATGAAGCAAGTATGCAGCTCAGAAGTTCTAAATTTCCACTGACTTCCTAAGACTTGTTTCGGTTGGAAGACTATGAAATCTTGTACATATCGTATATGCTAGATTTGCATTTTCAGCCAGCAGGTGGAGTGTTGGGCAATTTTTAAAATGTTTTCCCTTTCTCTTTAACTACTGCTGAAAACAGCCTGTTTGCAGAGCTCAATAGCTCAGAATGGAAATCACAGCATTCTTCCATCTTCCACCACTACTGAATGCAGGGGAAGTGGAGGGGTGATGTGGGGGCCTAGAGAGATGAGGGTGAGTGCGCTAAGGCCATGGGGTGATGTCACAACTTGCAGTCTCCATCACTGCATTTTCTCCATACAGCTGTGCCCTGAGCCTGGCTGTAGCCAATCAGACAGCTCCTTCTGTCCTGCAGGTTAGAGAGGGCTCAGGAGAGTCATCTGGAAGTGCAGGGGTCCTAAAGGATTGGGGGCCATGCTCAGAGGGGTGAGAGAGGTTGATGGCAGTGTTGTTTTCTGGCTTTCAATAGTGGAGTTTTGGACCCTATCTGTCGAGGGAGATATTAGTGTGGCAGGGAGGGGTAGACTTTAGTGGGGAAGCACAACCCTTTTCTTGGTGAAGTATTATTAGTAGACCAACCAGAAGCTAGGAATAGATGGTCAACTCCCCCTCCAGAGGGCTCACAGTGAGAATTGGCCACAGACCAAAACTAGAAGCAAACATTGGATGGTCACATCCCCTCAAGGGGGCTCTTGCTCTTGCTGAGTATTGGCCACAACCATAGACCAATCAGAAGCCATCATTAAATAGGCAACCCCCTTCCTGAGGTCTTTTGCTGCGTATTGGTCGCAGTCACAGACCAATTGAAAGCCAACGTTAAAAAGTTATAGCCCCCAACTGGCACTAAACATTAACATTTTAAAGTTCATCAATTAAAGTATTATTCACCCAATAGCATTACAGTTTAAAATTCCAATAAATAAATAAATTAGGCAAGCAATGAAGAAAATGTCTCCAACTGAATGGAAACATTTATCTATAAAAATGCATTACTGGTTAAAGATATGCTTTAACTATAATGTTTGAATGATACACAATATTTTGTTATAATAAAACAATCTGTTTTGTTTATTGCCCTTCATATGTCATCTTGAAAGCGTCCAGATCTATTTCATGTAGACATAAAAGCAGATCCCTGATAAGAACCATTTGTCCATGCTGGCCAATCTATTTCCTGCCTGGCATAAAGCCTGGTACCTGTTGCCCTTTCATCTTCCCTTTCTCCTCCCTGAGTGGCTAAACCTGCAACACAGCTCACCCTGTGTATCTAGTAGCCTTTGTACAGGATATTGCTCAGAATTGTTTGTGTATTAATTGTAAGCAACATGAAAAGCTTTGAAATCTGGATATGTAGTTTTTAAGTGAAACTTCCAACATTAGGTGCTCCTTGTATATGCATTGGGGACAAAATAGCTGCCTGTAAGCAGCTGTACACAACTTTATAGACTTTGTGACATCCACATAGATTTGCATTACTAAGGGTTATATTTATAAAACATTTCTTGGATGAATGTTACAAGCATTTGTCCAGGCTCCATTCATTTTCCCCAAATTTTCACTAATACTATGACTACCTATAATCATCAGCTCCACCTAGGGGAAAAATGCTGTATATTTTCTGATTGAGATATTTCATGCCTATATATAACCATATCATTTTGACAACTAGATGGCACTGCCAATCATAGTAGGTCATAGTTATAGAGGAAAACAGGGGGGGGGGGGGGGAATGTGTGCAGCCTGGACAAATGCTTGTGACATTCATTCAGTCTACCTAAAGATTGTTTCTTGTCTTCAGAGACAGGAACTGCTTGGTGTGTGTTGTAAAGGGCTATGGAATTTGTTAGTGCTCTATAAAATTGTAAAAGCAATAGTAACTTTAAAGCTGAACTCTCGAATCATGTTTACTTTACACCCTGAGAACCTATTCCAATCCCCAACCAACTAGAACACCTCTTGTGAGCGTTAAAAATAGATGCCCTGGAGTATCTAAACTCCAAGACTCTGACCTAACGTCCTTAAATATGCCGATCACCGAAGAAGAGATAGAACAGGCCATTAAATCTTTGCCTTCCCAAAAATCCCCGGGCCCGGATGGCCTACCCTATGAATACTACAAGTCTTTCCTCCCCCTGTTACTCCCCCACATGTGCAAACTTTTTAATGCCTTCCTGCGAGACACTACTGTCCCGGCGGATATGCAGCGCTCCTTCATCACTCTGATCCCCAAGCCCGATAAAGGACCCCATTCTGTGTGCCAACTACAGACCTATCGCCCTCCTGAATTCAGACCTAAAAAATCTTTACAAAACTACTCTCTATCCGCTTAAATATGGTCCTCCCCTCCCTCATCCACAAGGACCAGGTGGGCTTTGTCCTGCTCCGGCAGGCTGGAGACAACACTAGGAAGGTGATTGACCTGGTGGACATGGCGAACAGGGAGAAATCAGCGTCCCTGCTCCTTAGCCTGGACGCCGAGAAGGCCTTTGACCGTCTTGGGTGGCCCTTCCTGTTTGCGACGCTCCGCCATGTTGGGTTTCGGGGTCCTTTTTTGCGAGCGATCCAACACCTCTACTCCAACCCGTCCTCGCAGGTAAAAACTCCCTTTGCCCTCTCGTCCTCGTTCACTGTAACCAATGGCACGTGGCAGGGGTGTCCACTCTCACCCCTGCTATTCGCGCTTTGCGTTGAACCCTTGGCGGCCTCCATCCGAGGTAACTCGGCTATCCGGGGAATCTCGGTACGGGGACGGGAATTTAAAGTTTCCATGTTCGCAGACGATGTTATTCTCTCACTGACGCAGCCTAGGATCTCTCTTCCAAACCTCCACGCGGAATTGGCCCGCTATGGAGCCCTTTCGGGATTCAAAATTAACACTTCCAAGTCGGAGGCCCTGCCTATTAATATTCCCGAAACGGAAATCGCTCAGTTGAAGGCCAACTTCCCCTATCACTGGAAAAATAACACCTTGAAATACCTAGGAATACACATCACCCCAAAATTCTCTACTCTATACCAGGAGAACTTCCCCCCCTCTCTTCCGCTCGATTAGAACCTTGCTTACGCAATGGAAACAACATCGCATTTCTCTATTCGGCCGGATCGCCTCAGTTAAGATGGTGATTCTCCCGAAGCTCCTTTACCTCTTCCAAACACTGCCTATCCCAGTCCCCTACAAACACTTGAGAAGCCTCCAATCTGACCTCATTAAATTTATCTGGAACTACAAGAGACATAGGGTCCCTCAGTCGGTACTATTGGCAGCTCGTTCGGATGGGGGCTTGGCGGTCCCTGACCTAGTTGGGTATTACCAAGCAACCCAACTTCGCGCTATAGCCTCATGGTTCACCCAACGGTCCTATAACAAGTGGACGTAGATCAAGAAAATATGGCTAGCCCCGACCCACCCAAATAGCCTGCTTTGGAGTGCGGGTGCAGAGGTCCCCCCCCGACCGATTGTTGGGGTCCATGTCTCAGCTCAGACGACTCTGGCGCAGGGTGGCGGGTCCATATGGGTTGACTTCGTTCATCTGTAATCCCAAAGTGCCAGATAGCCTCTCCCACCAAATGTCGTATCCCTGGACATCCCGGAATCTATTTGATTTCGGGAATCTAGTGGATCTCGTGAAGCGCACATTATTACCATTCCCTAGACTTCAGACCAAATTCGATCTACTGCGCCAGGCATTCTATAGCTATATGCAAATCCGCCACTATACTCTGACCATAGCTCCCGACCTACACTTCTTCCCCCCAACCCCCTTTGAGTCCTTGGTCTTGGCAGGCTCTGCCCAGAAGGGCCTAATCTCCTCCATTTATAAAATACTTAACGCCTATTCCTTAGACTCGAGTGGTAGACACTCCTACATGACTAGATGGGAGAAGGCCCTCAATGAGGAAATTCCTTTAGAACAGTGGCGGATCATATGGTCCCAGGCGGCGAAGAGCTCCCTCTGTACTCTGTACAAGGAAAATACTTACAAAATCCTTCTTTTCTGGTACATGACCCCTGACGTGCTCCACACCATATACCCTTCCAGCTCAGACCGCTGTTGGCGCTGCCAGAAAGATAGGGGGTCCCTCCTTCACATTTATTGGAGTTGCACTCTAATCACTCCCTACTGGACTGAAGTACAGCAGCTGTTGTCACGGTTGTTGGAAATGCCGATCCCCATGACTCCCAAATTTTTCCTGCTAGGCCTCCCACTGCTGCGGCTTCTCCCACCCTACAAAAAACTGACATGCCATATCCTCACAGCCGCACGCTGTCTCATAGCCCTAAACTGGAAAAAACAATCCCCCCCTACTCCCGAGGCCTTGCACGCTAGAATCAAGGACATGGAGCTGATAGAGAAAATGACGGCCAGGATGCAGGATAAGCTGGACATTCACGATAAAGTCTGGGAGCTGTGGCACCTTCGGGAGGATCCACCGTGACCGGGTGACTGAGCTACCATGATGATCTCTCCTTTTCTTTCCTCTTTCCCCCTCTCTTGCTCTCCACTGAGAGTGTTCTAGGGACTCCCTTTGTCCCGAATAGTTTGCTGAATGTTTCTTTTTTTCACTTATGACGCATTTCCACATCACTTCCATCTTTGGTAGGGTGCCTGCTATTGCTTACAGGTATATGGATAAAACCTTACTGTATTTGTTTGACAAACCTGGAAATGTAATGTTCTCTATATTTTGAAGTCTTACAAACCCTTGTACTTTCTTTTTAGAAAACCACAATAAAAATTGTTATTTGAAAAAATAAATAAATAGATGCCCTGATTTTTGTATTATTCATTCTTCGATTTTCTGTGATGTCTCCATTAGTAATTTTACTTTGTCTGGGTGCAGGAGGAAGGATCTAGGCAGACACGTCACATCCCACATGTGCCTCTAAAGGGGAATGGAGACTACATGTCCTATGATACCATGCTTCACTGCAGGTTGTGCTCAGGGCTTTTTGTTGCCTGTGCGCTAGTGGTGTCCCGGTGCCGTGAAGACCCTATCCCTCCCACAGAACGAAGATCACCATCCTTCTCTAAATATCAAGGAGACAATAGTGCGACTGCGAGACATTAATCGATAGGGAGAAAAAAAGCGCCGCCCAGTTGCACAAACAGGTAAAGAAAGTAATATGAAGAATCAGAGGCATGTTGTAGGGGGCAAAAAAGAAGGCAAGAGTGTACTTGAACAAAAGTCCAGTGTTATTTCATAAGGGAAGGACTAATATCTTTAATTATATTTTTCTTTCTCCTGGCTGGAGTTTAGCTTTAGGTTAAATTGTATTTTATCTATACACAGCAAAGAAACAGATTCACGTAACTGTATTCCTCCCGAGCTGCACATACTTGCCTACTTTTCGATCTCCCTTCACTTTTTTGGATGGCAGCGAAGAAAGGAAGCTGTATGTATGCTCCAACTTGCATTTAAGAGCTTACACATGACTAAGCTCCCCCCTCCACCCCCCATTCCCCCACGTGACAGTGCATGGGTGCCTGAGCAACCAATCACCAACCCTATAACTTGGCAGTAAGTCACATTCACCATACAGTCAGATTTACTAGGTCTCTCTCTTCACTCCAGATAACCAAGAATATAGGTCAGAGAATGAAGATACATTCATGCAGTTTGGGGAGAGAGGCAGTTAAAGCGGAACTACACTGCATCCGAGCACCACAGACCAAAAATGCTATTTCGTCCATTTTTGGTATTCAATGCAGACTTCCCCATCAGTCCATGTCCCCATGCTTTATTTGGCTGAGAACCCACTTTGAAAAACACCCCTACCATTTCTGGCTATGGCCATCTTGATTTGGGGTGTATAATTCATGCAGCATTTACTTCCTGGACGCCATCTGCTCTTAGCTCAGGCATACAGGTAGGTAGATGTGCTTAGCTGGGAAAACCCCTCCTAAGACTCCTGGCATGTATGACATGATTTGCCTAGGCCTGGAAACCAGGAAGTAACTGAAAAAATTTGTTTCATGTTCCTTATTTATTTATTTGTGTATTTATTTATTTATTTTTATATTGACTTTTATGTTTACAACTTATTTATACTGATTATATATTCAAGTGTATGGTAGATGTTATGATGTTAAAAACAAGATGTCTTAGGTCTCCAATTCATATTCTGAACTTCGCTACTCCTCTAAATGGTGTGTGATCATAAGAGAGAGGATAGAAAGGTACCGTATATACTCGAGTATAAGCTGAGTTTTTCAGCACATTTTTTTGTGCTGAAAATGCCCCCTTCGGTTTATACTCGAGTCACCTTTTTGCGCCTGATTTCCCGGATTTGGGGACCTGGTACCGGACAGTCGTAGATCTCCTGGACCCCAAGCTTGGCACACATATAGCCTCTCTCTTCCTCTACAAGTGTGCACAGTTTGTTGTCCAGGGGATCTACGGCCGGGGAGCACCGATTTTTCAAAGCCGGGCACCCCTTCCATAGACTCCCATGTTAAATGGTAATTTCTCTGGTGACTTTGGGGACCCAGTACCGGCCGTTCGTAGGTCCCCTGAACTTGGCACACATGTAGCCCAATTTCTTCTCTACGAGTGTGCCAAGTTTGTTGTCTGGGGGACCTACGGCCAGGGAGCACCGATTTTTAAAAGCCGGGCACCCCTTCCATAGACTCCCATGTTAAACGTCAGTCTAGTCATGGACACAGTGAGGCATGGGCACAGTGAGGCATGGGCACAGTGAGGCATGGGCACAGTGAGGCATGCACATGGACACAGTGAGGCATGCAGACGGACACCCTAGGCTTATACTCGAGTCAATAAGTTTTCCCAGTTTTTTGTGGTAAAATTAGGTGCCTCGGCTTATATTCGGGTCGGCTTATACTCGAGTATATACGGTAAGTTAAGGGTAAAATGGCCAAGGCAGGCATGCACAGTGTTTGTGTTTTAAGCTCTGACATTTGCTTACCAACTGAATAATTTGTTTAGAAATACCAAAACAAAACAAAAAAAAGCAAACCTACACTTCTGCGTCCCAGCTCCACCGTCCTAACTAAAGCATTCCAACTCCCCAACTCTCAACTCTACACCCCCTCCAATTGTGCAATACTAGGAAAGGAGAGGTTTGGTGCCTTGCAGTCAATGCTGCTAAGAATCCATAAAGTATGGTGCAGTGCATATCTGTAAACAACCTGTTCCAGGCGCTCTTAAATGAATCTCCTTGGTCTGATTATTACTTAGAAATGTACTCCTGATAAATTGAAGAGCGAGTCTTCCTTTAAAACCATACATAAGCAAATACTGCTTACGCAAAAGAGCCCTCTGTAAACCCTTTTCTGGGCTCATGCAAATAGAGGAAGACAGCCTAGTCAGCATGTTAAGTTCTGACTTTCATATCTCTTATACAGCTATTAGATGCAAGAAAAAAGCAGCTTGCTAGTACAGCCTAATATCAGATGCATCACAAAAACAACAGTACCAACAAACTGCTGACAGTCTTGTTCAGATCTTTTAGAAAACACATTATCATTTATTACTGTAACAAGCCACAACTTAAACATCAGCTATGAGCATCTAAATTGTGCAAAATAGGAATTACATACACACAATAAATTCATATATGCATGGAGGAAATATATATACTTTTTTTTTTTTTTTTTAATACAAGGCTATCATATGGCAGACACAGAAAAATGGATGTAAAGGAAAGAGAAAAGAGATGGGTTTTTTTCTGTACTCACCCGGGCTAATTTAAAGTAAACCTTCCTTAAGAGAAATATGGGAGTTTCCATTGCTGACCCCCTTCTGAAAATGTTAGCTGGTTGCTATACAAACACACTGACTCAGTGCAAGTCTAAATATCAGCCTCTATCTACATACTTGTTCTGGGTTAGTGACTCACAGTATTGACACATGAGATCAGCTTAAAAAACAAAATTCCCTATGGTACAAATAAGAGTCCAATATGGGTAAAAGCCCTTAGTAGTCCAAATGTATATGCACGGTCACTTATTAAATGGCTGCATCACCTCTTTAGTAAGAGTTCAGGCAATCCTCTGGACACTAATGCACAGAAAAGAAAGAAAAGGGGTGTTACCATCTAAATGTAGCTTTATTGAAACATTGGATTAAAAATAGCATATGCACTCACAAGAGGCCCAGAAGTGCAAGCATATCATCATCATCATCTTCATCAGTATAGGATAGATCCCGGGAGCTGTTGATGATGGTGCCTAATAGCTGAGTTCACCAGGGAAGCAGATGGAAATTGCCTAATAGCAGAGTTCACCAGGGAAGCTGTTGGAGATTGCAGAGTAGAGCTGAGAAGCAGCTGTGTGATGTATGATAGCAGACGGAGCCAGTGAGGAACGCACAGTGGTACAGAAACATCTCTGGCGGTTCTGGGTTGAGCAGATGGCATCAGACACCTTTCTCAAGCTTTGTATGTGGATAGCAATGCTAAAGTATTTAAAAGCATCTCTTGTTAAAAAAAGGTATTTAAAAGCAGAGTGGGCGGTATGGAACATGGATATAAAGATACGAGTTGGCAAAACATGGATGAGGGGGAACTATAAATTAAATATAACCTAACCATAAACAATAAGGAATAATGAAAATAAACTAACTATAAACAATTACATAAATAATTAATATAGTTTATAAGTACATTTTTGTTATTCTTGTTTATAGTTTGTTTATTTTTGTTGTGCTTTTGCTTATGATTATTCATGTTTTTGGCAACTCTTTGCTTTAGCTCCATGCTGTATTATATTACCTTTATATCCATGTTCTGTCCCAACCACTCCACTTTAAAATACCTTACTATTGCCATCCACAGACAAGGCTTGTGAAGGTGCATTGCCAGCCCTGAAACGCGTAGCCACACCCCACGCTGGTATCTGACGTCATCTACTCAACCCAGTTCCTGTACCACTGTACGTTCCATGTTGGCTTAGTCTGCTACCATATATCACACAGCTGTTTCTCAGAGCTACTCTGCAAGCTCTGGCAGCTTCCCCAGCAAACTCTGCTTTTAGGGTATTTCCAGCTGCTTTTTGACAAACTTTTCTATTAGGGTCCACTATCCACAGCTCCTGGGATCCATCCGACACTGATGCCTGTGATGACGATGATGATGATATGCTTGCAGTTTTAAACAACTTGTGCATTTTCTATTCTTAAAGCGGAGCTCCACCCTAAAGTGGAACTTCCGCTCATCGGATTCCTCCCCCCCTCTGCTGCCACAATTGGCACCTCTCGGGGGGAGGGGGGACAGGATACCTGTCAAAGACAGGTATCCTTTCTCACTTCCGGGAGTCCGGCCGCGACGTCACCGCTGGGCTCCCTCCTCCTCCTCCCCTGGCCGCCGGGCTAATAGGAGAGAGGAGCAGGCCTCGCGCATGCGCAGTAGGGTTCCCGGTGTGAAGCCGAAAGGCTACACTGCCGGGTTCCCTTACCTGCAATGGCGACGGCAGCACCCGACAGCTGATGGGAAACATCAGCTGCGGTGCTGACATCGAGGGACTGCAGGACAGGTAAGTCTCCATTTATTAAAAGCCAGCAGCTGCAGTATGTGTAGCTGCTGGCTTTTAATTTTTATTTTTTTCCCGGAACACCGCTTTAATTGTACACCCAGTTGACGAGGCCTAAGGGTTTCATTTAGCTTCATGCACAAGGGCAGATGAGGCCATATAAAGTGAATTGCAAGCATATTTACATGCCCGGGATGCACAGATGTCGAGTATAGCCAAGTAGAGTAATAAATTGTTGTATGCAGCTCGACGCAGATTTTTGCCGCCACTTGCGTAAAACCACACAATCAACCCTGAAGACATAAATCGCATACAGCAATCCATTACTACAATTCCCTGTGCATGGCAGCTGTGTATCCCCAACACAAAAATACACCTGCAATATGGCCTCATGAGTTCATGTGCATAAGGCGTGGTAAAGTAGTATGAAGCCTAGAGCAACCCAATTCCAGCCTTTTTAGATTTAGAACAGTCAGAACAGTGGGAAGCAATTGCTGATTGTTTCTTTTAGATCCCAGTGTTTTCTACAATGATCTTTACTTTATTAAAGAGTTATCACTCCACTGCCAAATACAATGGAGCAGTAGTTATGCTTAGGACCTGTTACTTCATGGGCTGTGTAACTTCTATACCCTCTCAACATATTGTACATAGAGCTGAAAGATTATATATACAGAATTCTTAGTTCTACATCTAAAGCCCCTTGCGCATGGGCTGTCTAGCTGTCTAGTGTGTCCCGCTCAGCATTTTAGCACTGCCTGCAGCCTGTCAAAGTCTATGGCAGGCTGCGGCTGGAAGGGGCTGAACGCTTTATCAAGTGGTTCCATATTTAAGTCCCTATGCATTCTGGGACCAGAAGAGACACACTGCAGCTAGATGGCCTTGCGTGCAAAGAACTTTAAAGCCATACTTACGGTAGCGACCTCACCTCTCACTCCCTCTTTCTCTTCTCGGTCAATGGCTCTCATCTAGGGGACCAGGGAGGAGAGTGTGGCGCACCACCAGCTCGTATCCTCTTGTGTGCAGAGGTGTGATCTATAACCTTTTACCTTCGGGCCTGAGTCCCTGTCCAGAGCCAAAACTTCTCTTGAGGATGATTCCCACCCTCCACGCAGGTGGAGGTAGGACCCTTTAGCTCCCAGAAAGTCAAGTTCCACACCACTTAAAGTCCAACACTTATTTATTCTTCAGAGCAATAAATAGCCCTTTGAGAGCGACTGGTTAGACATAGAACAGTTCAGAACAAAGTGGGGAGGAGGTCCAGGCACAAACTTGAACTTGGGTTTTCTCCTGTTCCGTTATAGCGCGAACAGGCTTGGCGCTCAGTCGCTGCACCGACCGTGAGGGGGTCCCTGCCACAGACCAGATGAATAAGGCCTCTGCCACAGACCTGGTTGTTGGGTCTCTGCCACCGACCTGATTCACGATGGGTCCCTGCCACAGACCATGAGAACGTGGACTACCTTCTATGAGCAATGGCCCCTGTCAGGGAAAGGACATCCATCCGGACAGTTACCAGAGGCCCCGCCGTCACCAGCAAATGCTGCACTGGGTCTTCCGAAGGGTCACGTCCCTGGCCTCCTTGTCCCAGATTCGGGCGTCCACACCGGGGGACACCCTAGGGGCCCTCGATCCCTTGCGGGACCCAGTCAAAGGTACTGGGCCCCAGGCCTCCAGAGAGTACCTCACCCCAGACCGAAGGTGTCTGGGGTGGAACCGCAACTCCGTCCCCGGGCCTAAGGCACCCGGAGACCACCATCACTCACCCCCAGGCTGAAGGTGCCTGGGAGTGGACCCCCGAGCGGAAGATGTCTGCCCCCTTTATACTCTCTCCCAGCATGCACAGCAGGTTCCCCGCCCCGATGTACTACTGCCGCGAGAGGACACAAAGGGCGCAGCCCTCCAATGGCGGTTCAACCCCGGCCTATGGCAACAGCGCCACCTATAGGCCGCAGGGAACTAGACACCATTGATATCTTCCACTGGCATAAATTGGTCCAGGAATCCTAACAATTGTTGCATCTGAGCCTGGTACCACTCAGATGCCTCCCTTAAATCTGACCACCCGCTACACTTACCATACCAGAATTTAGAGATCTCAAACTAATATACTAAATCATATTTCAAATAACATACATTTACTGTATGCTTCCATTGGGATATCCTGCCCATGTTTCATTTTAGGTTGTACGCCTTTTCTTATAACTAGACAAAAATATGTAAATGGATGGAGTACATAGGGGCTGCCACCTCCTTTTGAAAATGCTGGTTGCCTGGCTGCATTGCTAATCGATTTGTTTGTACTTTTCTAGCTACAGACCTGGAAAAAGTAGGTGCATCAGGCCTGCTCCATGCATTTGCAAACACATTTTCATGTGTTGAGGTGTGTTGGGTTAAGACAGCCTATTCTATTTCAAGAGATAACTCAACTAATGGCAAATGCACCTGTACGATTTCTGAGAACACAATGCACGGAGTATTCACATCTGTGCATTGTGGTGCACTATATGGCAGGTGTGTGTGTTATTTTTTACTGTATATGTGTTTTACAGTGCCAATTAGAATAAATGGCAACACGCCGCAGTGCACCTATGCCCATGCATTGTGGTAATGTGCATTAAAATGCATATTGTAGAGTCCTGAATTCAGTCTCTGACTTCACTCTGACTTTCTAATTGACATGCTTGTACTTGTCCAATGGCATGCTTGTATTTGTCCAATGGCATGCTTGTAATGGACTGATGCCTCAGACACAGCCAGGGCACTAGTATTATTAAAAAGGAGGTTAACAAAAGCTGCTGTTTTTCATCTGGTATTGTTTCCCTTGAAGGGAAAAAACATCTGTCTCAAAAATCCCCAATTGAAACTGCTGTTCTCTGACTTGCAGGCTGCATATTCGCTCCACAGCAAAATTCAGTTTACCGGAATATTCAGCTTCACTGTGAAAGTGTTGCTGGCTTGGAACTAGCTTTTAGATCCTGAGACGTTGGAAAGGCAGAAATTGCTGAGAAGTATCCTACCAACACATAAAGATTTTATTTTTACAGACAACTCATGACAGCTCAGTTCTTACTATCACCATAACATGACTGAACTGCCAGCAAGCAGAGGATGATCACATTTTTGGCAGCAGTCCTTTATAAGTAACACTTTATGAATGATATTAGAACATACAACTGTTGTGTGTCACAATAATTGGGTAAGTGGTATCACACTTTAGAGAGCTGTGATATATAAAGCACTCTTTGGCAAGCTACTGCCAAATATGTTTTCAGTTAAAGTAGCAAAACTTTTTATTTTGTTTTATTTTTATTTTAGATAGATAAAAGGGAGTTATAACCCCTGCCAGTTTTTGTCACCCTCAGTGGTCCTTTGGGGAAATTTCCCTTCACTTCCTGTCCTATAGCCAAAACAGGAAGTGAGAGGAAATCCCTCTAAAGTGAATTAATCCCAGTTGTCACCAGATTTAGTGTCCCCATTGGAAGATTTCCACTCTATTTCTGTTCTGGTGACAACCCAAAAAAAATATTTTAACTTACTTTAATTCTCAGTGATAAAGTAAACAGGACAAATAGTGAATCTCCCTAAAGGTGGCACAGAAAGCAGATTTTCTACTTCCTTTTCACTGTCCAAAACAAAACAAAACCCCAAAAATTACCTATAGTCCTACTTTAAGTTTAGACATGATATAAAAATGGTAACAGACTGATGTGCAGAAATAAAGTTAAACTTTTCCTTTGTTTTTCGCATGCTTTACAGAGAACCTTTACTTGTCTGCATATTTTCCTATAGACTGTTGGTACATTTGTGGATGGCCAGTAAGCATAAGAAAAACAGAAAAGCGCCTCTAAAGCCCTGTACACACGATCGGATTTCCTATGGATTCTAATCCGATGAAGCTGACTTCCATCAGTCTTGCCTACACACCATCAGTCAAAAATCCGACCGTCCCAAACGCCGTGACGTAAAACACTCAGACGAGCCGAGTATGTGAAGTTCAATGCTTCTGAGCATGCGTCGACTTGATTCTGAGCATGCGTGGGTTTTTTCTCCGATGGAGTTCCACACAGATGATCGGAATTTTCTATCGTTTTTTTTCCCATCGGATAAATTTAAAACATGTTCTATTTTTTCTCACCGATGGAAAAAAGACCGATGGGGCCCATACACGATCGGTTTGTCTGATGAGAAAAGTCCATCGGACAGTTTTCATCGGTAAAACCGATCGTGTGTACACGGCATAAGTGTAATTATTATTTGTACATTAAAATAATCCTACAATTGGAAAGTCACATGATATAGGATTATAAAAGGCTCATCAGTATTGATAATCAGGCAGAGGGTGTCTCCAGCGCTTCCAATCCGAGTGTGTGACAAACCACGGTATGACAGCGCCAGCCTGTGTGTGACATCACCGAATGGAAGGGGAACCACGATGCGTGTCTGAGCATGCGCAAGTCTCACACAGAGCATGCACACTCCTTTCTCATCACTTGAGAAAGGAGCGTGCATGCTCTGTGCGAGACTTGCTCGGAAACGCGTTGTGGTTCCCTTTCCATCTGGTAAACATCACATGCAGACTGGCGCTGCGTTCCAAGCCACTCTCCATCCACCTACACTCAAACGACTCAGATTTGCCAGCTTTCATCCCGACCATCTCCCTGTCATACCGTGGTTTGTCACACACTCGGATTGCACTGGAGACACCCGCTGCCTGATTATCACCACTGATGAGCCTTCTATAGTCTTATATCATGTGAGTGTTCAATTGTGGGATTATTTTGATGTACAAAAAAATATTACACTTAGAGGCACTCTTCTGTTTTTCTTTTTATACAATTTCCCATAGTTGGCTTCACTCGAGAGAAGAGCTTTGTGTACTGGTCCACCTCTAGCCTGCTCATAGACAGGCATTCCGTTACCACATGGATGTTTAATGGACTTTATGGACTTTTATTTGATTGGTTTTATTTTGAGCGCTGGCATTATTTGTGTTTTTTTCTTGAGTAAACATTAGAAGGATGATTTTTGTAAAACACAAATCATATTGGTGTCTTTATAGAAAACATATTTTACATTAAAAAACACACTTTCAAGAGTTTCACTGATCCACATGATTTTAAATAATGTTCTGTTCAACCAACTGTGCATATATATATATATATATGAATATTTCTTCATACATTCTTACATATAAATTATTTTGATAAAGTGAGCCTGTCATAATGGGGTTCAAGCTAAAGTAACATAGTGTCCTGTAAAATTTTGGTGCAAAACAGATCTCTGGCCTCTGCAGGTATCTGATACTTGGGTGTTTAAAATACCTGCTCCTCTGCCGTGTGGTTCTTCCAGCTTGCTTTTACATTATATCAGATGATTGTAGGCATGTGCATACTAAATGCTCTACCTCATTTTGTAATGTTCCTTTCCTTGACATGTATTTTATTTTTACACTTGTTGCATCGTACGTTGTAATGGTACTGGGTGATGGTGCCTCCTGGTCAGGGAAAGGTTAAGTGTGTTGCCAACCTACTGCCTTATGTTCATGATACCTCTTATAAATACTAGGGGAGGCAGGCCTCATGATCGGTTGGTCTTTGTATGGCAAGGAGGATTGTGCTGCTATGTGATCAGATTATGTTACTTCCCTTGATGGGAACCTTGTCGGGGTTCCAGGAATTGGACTTTTGTTCTTGAAATGTGCTTAATCCAGCTCATCAAGGTATTGACCAGACCATGGCGCAGGGGCACCAAGGGCAATGTCACTGATGTAACTGTAGAGATAATGTATGTTAAGTTGCTTGATGTTCAGAACTTTGGCAGTAAAAGTATTCAAAGGAAGAGAACTTTTGTCTGCTCTGAGTTTATTACATAGTGGTATTAATCAGCAGAGAGGTTGGTGCTACAGCTGAGAACCTTTATGGGTTGGAGATACAGAAAATTTAGCAGACAGCTGGAAATTAGTGATTTGGCAGGGATAACGGAGGTCCCTGGTAGTGAAGGAATCAGTGTTCTTGGATTCTTTCTCTAATGGTCAATACCCCAATTTGTGTTAGACTGCGGTGGCTTCCTAGGGACCTGGCTTGAGAGTGATGGGAGAGAAAGACCTCAAGGAGAATAAACACAATGCTAAGCTTTCCAGAACATGAGTGCATTAGTACTGTGAAGATAGGAACAAAAGTGTATACAGAGTCGCTAGGGTGAGTAAAATGTCCTAAGCTGGTGGAGTCTGGAGCATGTTTTGCAGCTCCTACTCAGAAAGTCTACTAGTACTCATGCCAGGCAGGAAAGGGGGTGCTCACCTCCGTCTTTATGATAGCTCAAGCATTTACATGCATATCCTCTGTCGGCCTCTAGGGGCGCAGGCCCTAATCACATGGCCAAATTGGGCATGGTGTGGCAAGTAACTTGATGAAACCTGCAGCCGGGAGTCCAGGACTGTGCAGATAGTTGTGGCTGCTGGGCCTGTACAAAGCAATGACATGATTACAGTCCACAGCTGTCCGCTGGTGTTCAGTAGCAATTGCAGAGAGAGCAATTACTTGTGGTTAAATACAAATGATTGTGTCATTTGGTTGTATGAATGAGGCTTAAGGCTGCCAGAAAGGTAAGTATACAACTTCTCTGTTGACAGGCTAGCCTTACTTTGATTTGGACTCTATAGTGACTCCATAGTCATTTTAATCCAGGAAATATGTAAAGGGTAAGTTCAGCTTTTCACGAAAAATGAAAAGGTGAATTACCTCCAAATATCCTGGATACCCATCCAGACCTCGCTGCACATATCATGTGTAGCACACAGATCCTTTACCCTGCTTACCTCCACTTGCAGAGTGGGACACACCATGCCACATGCCCAGTATCCTTCATCTTGTAGATTGTGAGCGGTGGTAAAGGCTTTGGGTTCTGCAGCGAGTTACCCCTTTCCATTGGTTCTTGTCCCTAGAGTGTAGGGAAAAGTCTATTTTTCTTTTGAGGAAAGCCAATGTCCAGACAATGTTAAACCCAATAAAAGAGATTATTTTTTCCTTTGCTTGCAACTCGATAGGAAAGTTAGAGAGAGAGAGAGTTGAACAGGGATACAGGTTCAGGCACGCGGCACTTAATTACTACTCGTCGCCACTAAGGCCTGAGTGGGTTTTGCTCACCCGGATAGTTCCCTCTCACGGTTTTAGCAGCCGGAGTAAAGCACGGAACATTCACTTGAAATTTGTTTCTCTTAGAGACACGTTCAGGAGTTCCTCTGCCACAGGATCGTTTAGCTGCTAAGTCCCAAACTTCTCAGCACTTGTAACTTTAGAGACCATAGGTGCCAGTGGGATACATTACAAGGGCTTTTGGCGGATCACAGAATCCTTCCCTCTGACAGGTAACCAGGCCTCTCCCGAGACAGTGACATCCTTCACCGATCCCCTTAGAAAGGTCCTCCCCTGGTTGCCTCTCCTTCAGAGCGGGTCACCCTCCCACGGGCACCCTGGGATTCTGCTGTTTGGTTGTAGGCCTCAGTTAAAGGTACTGGGCCTACCTGGAACGATACGGCCTCGGGCTAAAGGTACCCGGGACCCAACACATTCGCACGCACCCCTGGCCATGAGGGCCACCAAAGGTAGGGTACGTGCCGAGGACAAAGACCCCGCACCATTGGCGTCTGCCCCTTAAGTACCCTTTCCCAGCATGCACCACAGGTAGACCACGCCCACTGCAGGCTGCCGAGAGAGGACGCCCAATAACGCCGCAACGCCACCTGCAGTTCGACCCAAGACCTGGGCAACACCGCCACCTACAGGCCAAAGGGAACTATACGACCAGACAACATCACAGCAGAGAAGAGTCCAATTTAAAGAAATCAAACTGCCTGAGCCAAACTAATGCTCATGCTACCCCCTAAATTTCAGGCATAGCGACCCCAAATATGGGGGGCCCGCTACACATGCGTGATGCTCAATTGCCTATGTAGAGGTCCCTACATTAATACACAGCCCTGGAGTGAGTATCCATCATAATGCTTGCAATGGCAAGTGCTGATTGGTTAGTGCAGTCATGTGAATGTGCTGACCAATAAAAAGCACATCTAAGGCTTCTTCTTTTGGTAAGGTGTACCAAAAGAAAGAAGTGCTTCTCTTTGGACAGCATGGCCACATGGTCGAATTGACCAATGAGTGCTTGTCATTGCAAGCATTATAATTGGATAGTCACTCTGGGGCCTATCATGGCCACTTTGTGCAGTGGGGTCGGGTGGGGTAGGCCAGGATATTTGGAGTTAGTTCTCTTGTAATCCTTCATAAAACGGTGAGCCTACCTCTTCAAGAAACAAGAGGGCTGTTATTGTTTATCTCCTCCTAGGAATTTTAATTGCCTGATTGTCTTTGGCTTTATCACAATACTCCACAGCTTACCAGTTCTCTTTGTTCAGGCTGAAAATAACACATCTCCTGTCCTAGCGCGGCTACACTCACTTCATTGTATCTATGGAAGGAGACATGGTTGCCCCCTGGGCTGCGTCCCTGATTTGGACTACACACGTTTCCCCTTCTTTGTCTCTGTTCCATGGGGGGGACGTAGTTTACAGAAAACATCTTCCTAGTAAGATTTTGTTTTATTTAGTTAAATGTACAAGAAATGACAAAAATGCTGCAAGTTTGGCAAGATCAACAGATATTTTTTGTACTTCCTGAACATGTAATTAACCCTTATAAAAAGCAAAATACATCCACCCCATCAAATGACTGGAAATCTGCAATACATGAAAGCTTTGTTTTAAAGTTTAGATATATTTAATAGTTAGCTTTGAATCATCCTAGATCTTTCACACAGTGTGATATGCAGTGCTAGTAGAAGCAGTATTTCTGTCTGTTTGCGCAACATCACTTCCTGTTTAATCTGTGCCCATTTCCCCACCCACACAAAAAAAAGTTCCTCCAAAATCCTCACCACCCTCATCCCACACTGTACATTACATGGAATTTGCTTTTCCTTGCTGAACTCCCTTCCTGACTATAGAAAAAGAAAGTGGCTTCTAAATCTCTCTTTATTCCTAATTACAAGAATTCCTGCGTTATATAAATGGGTGAAAGTGCTGCTTGAAGGTGCTGCTTACACTTGACTGGGAAGGGCAATGAGGAAAAATGCACGCTCTCACTGCTCAGCTAGAGACATAGGAGGTCAAGCCTCCATTCCTAGCCTCCATCCCTAGCTTCCCCCACCATGTAACTTGCTCATAGTGTAGGTTCATACTAAGCAGTAATAATGAGTTTGAAGACCTAAGGGAAAGCAGTTGGGTGACTAATGTTCATGGAGTGGAGCTACACAAAGGACTCAGAACTTTGAATACAATCACTGTATATCCTTCATGCACTCTGCTACTGAGTTCATATACAATTTTTTTTTTAAGAGTTTGAATTTACTTGGCTTAATTTTTTTTTTTTTAACTAGAAATTGGCTTAATTTTTTTATCTAAGATAAACAAAGACGTTAGATTTACGTGGTTGATTTATCAAAAGGGTTACTTTTTCAAGGCAGCACAGGATTTTTTTTTTTTTTTTTTTAAATTACACTTACATGATAAGGCGTTTAAAGTGAACACAAGTTCAAGTAAACAATTTTGTAAACCACCCTCCACATAAACAAGATACTCAAATTAACAGGTATGATGTAAGTATATTAAATATTTGTTTTTTTTAAATACATTTTCCTAATGTTTCTGCACTGAAGAATAAAATCAGCAGCTGACATTTGTGTAGGTACAGTATGAATGCAACTGCATGTGGAAAGGTCTGCGACATATAGCCTATCCTACTATTCATCCAGGCAAGATTTAGAATTCCCAAGCACACTGCTAAAGGTTACAAAAAGAGCATGGAGCTAATGTAACATGGAGAATTACATATTATGGTGACAATTTAAAAGAGAAAATCTAAAAACCTTGTGTTTTTTTTTTACCCAAATTTAGGTGGTGTGCATATATCCCTAGCAAACAAAAAGCTTTCATTTGTCTGCTGCTGGAAGCTAGTAACTGACAATGGATTATGAAATCCAATGATTGTTGTGCTATATTAATAAATAAGTCTGTATAATACAAATTTAATATGTGGGGTGTTATTTAGATTCACAGACTGTGTCAATTTCTGTAAGATAAGATAAGACAGTCAAAATATAAAATTGTGATAAGTATATGGAATTTACCTTATATATCTCTAATCCAGGTAAGATTTACACAAATTAATATAACATTCGTAATGGCCATCACACTGACAACTTTGCTGCCTTGCTATGCTTACTGGAAATATTATTTTAAATATAGACATGCATTATAAACAGAAACAGGCTGAGAATAGTGATTTTTTTTTTTTTTGCTTAGGGTTGTCTCAGATGGGCTGATCAATGATGATTAATTTAAAAAGTTACACAACTGAGCCACACCATTACATTCTCCTCCACTTGGCTCACAACTTGCCCCCCTTCCCCAATTAATTACTTGTTTATACAGGGCCATGTCTTTCCTTACAAATATACAAGTAAAAAGGCTAGAAAGCGTCAACAGTTCATACTTTCTCTAGAGCTGACAATAGTAGTTGATGTGTGGACTAAAGCGGCCTGTGGTCTCAGTATGCCACCAAAGTTGTCAGTAGCACTAATGGCCATGTGTTGACATGGACAGAGCTTTTTGGCCTGTTTGTATTCTGAGCAAACTACCAGGTTCTGAAAAACTGGGTCCCTTTCAGTATAAACAACAAAATTGGTGGGCAGTTGGTGGCATTTGCTCAATGCTTAAACAGAGAGCCAGAACTATTTATTTATTAGGGTTTATAGGATGACGTCATCTAATAAAAAGTGAAGTGGCAGAAGAATGAATAGTCAGGTATAGTCATCTACTGTATACAACTGCAATCTGTGATAAATATCGTCATTTGGATGTTGACTTACAGCTGATGAATGAACACTCAATTATTAGTCAAAGCCTAATATGGCCAACTTGGTTCTGAAAAGTGTAATGTGCATAGAAAGTGATTGCTTTTTTATAAGCAGGGTTGTACTGGGAGTGCAAATCATCCAAAGCTAATAAGGTTTTAGCAAGTCTGGTTGTACAATAATATTTGTTTTCTTTTCCATACTGACAATTAATTTACAAAAGGCAAATAGGCAGATGACTTTGCAAGGAAAGTTGCACTTTGCAAGGGAATTTTCCCAAGAGCTTAGTGGATGTGGTGACATTTCACTTTGCAAAGAATACCCAATCATGTGCAAAGAATAAAAAAACAAAACAAAAAAAAAACTCTGCCAGCAGAAATTCACTTTATTCTCTAAGCCTACAGTATTTTATTTTAGCAAATCAACCCCTTAGTTTCTGTGGGGACCTAGTTTAGGGTACTTTGTAATTTAAAAAATCATTGGTGTTTAAAATCAACACATAGATCACCCATCTTTGAAGCTGCCATTCTGAAATTGACTAAAATGGGAAAACACTAGTATGGGCCTGGCCCTAACAAACCTTTTTACTTGCTTATTGATTTTCTTTTATTTATGAATAATGTATGGTGCCAGCTAATGCCCTTTTCACAGCAACCTCCTCGCCATATGTTTTGTATATTTATTGGACTACTACTGTTATGAAACACTGAAGGTTCCTGGCATAAAAAGACCATAAAACGTTGGACCACCTGACAAATAAACATACATATTCAATAAAGGTCAGCAGGAAAAAGACCTTCTGCAGATCATTCTTTCAGCTTTAAGTAAAATGATACATACAGTATGAAAATATATGCCCCAAAATGTAAAAAGCTGCTTTCTTAGGTAAGGACACTTAAGAAGGTTTGTAGTACATGTCATTGCTGAGCAGACATTTTAGCTTTTACTCATGTTGGTAGTTTCTCTAAAAGGTACTGTATTCTAGTACCGTATATACTCGAGTATAAGCCGAGTTTTTCAGCACATTTTTTTGTGCTGAAAATGCCCCCCTCGGCTTATACACGAGTCTGTGTCCATCTTCAACTCTGTGCGCCTGATCCCAAACTTAGCACACATGTAGCCCCACTCTTCCTCTAAAAGTGTGCAAAGTTTGCTGTCCGGGGGACCTACAGCCGGGGAGCACCGATTTTTCAAACCCGGGCACCCCTTCCATAGACTCCCATGTTAAATGGTAATTTCTCTAGTGATTTTGGGGACCCGTTACCAGCCGGCCCTAGATCCTCTGGACCCCAAACTTGGCACACATCTAGACCCATACTTCATCTACAAGTGTGGAAAGTTTGTTGTCCAGAGGACCTAGGGCCGGGAAGCACCGATTTTTCAAAGCCGGGCACCCCTTCCATAGACTCCCTGTTAAACGTCAGTCTAGTCACACAGCGACGAAGATCAGGTAGGGAGATTGGGCACAGTGAGGCATGGACACAGTGACAGTGAGGCATGGGCACAGTGAGGCATGGACACAGTGAGGCATGGACACAGTGAGGCATGGACACAGTGA